>VZSG01000467.1:230402-303884 GCA_013398315.1 Nothoprocta pentlandii | reverse complement strand
CCCGGGCTGCGCGCAGGCGTCGCGCGGCGGGAGGCGGGGGGGGCAGGAGGAGGGGGTAACCGCCTCCCAGGGGTCAGCAACGGTTGCGCGGGGTCAGCGGCCGCCGCGCGCGGCGAGTAACGGTCTCCAGGTGGTCGGGCACCGCGGCGCGCGGGCGAAAGCCGCCGTCTAGGGGCTCTGCACCCGCAGTGCGCCGGCGCGGCTGCACTCCTCTCCCGGGGCGGGAGGTGCACGGAAAGACTGTTGCTTTGGACGGTTTTTACTAAGGGCTGGGGTTTGTACACGACGCGTGGCCCAGTAGCGAGTGGGCGTCCTGCCACTTGGCAGAGTCGGTGCAAGAGGGTTTCCTTGGCGTGTCCAAAGCAGCTTTTGCTCCGCATGGCGCCACAGCAGGCACTGCTTGCCTTGCCGGGTAGATGCGTGAGGTCAGGAGGGGGTTGCCGTTCAGGGGTGGCATGGGGTGCAGGAGCCTTGCTGCTCTATGGTGTGGTGGAATGATGCAGGGATGGGGCTGTGAGGCCCGCAGAAAGAGCGGCAAATAAAAGTGCCATCTGTACTCACTGCATGCTCTCCATGAGCTTTGCATCGTGGTGGGAATTAAGGAGGTGCAAACATGCTTAGAGCAGCAAGATCTCAGCTTGCTTAGAGCAGCAAGAGAACAATTCAAAAGGGTTGGCCAAAGCAATATTTACTGATGGAAAAGGGCTGTTTCTTGGCTACTCGGGGATCTATAAGGGCTCTTCCTGACCGGTTCTTTGCTTAGGAACACCTCGTTACTATTAATCCTGTTCCTGAGACTTCCTAGTGTATGTTTATATATGTCTTTTGTACTAGGCCATCTGGGAACAAAACAGGACAAGTCTGGGCCCCTGAAGGATCTACAGCTTTCAAGTGTCTCATCTCAGCCAGGTTCTGTGCTGCTCTCTTAAGCAACATCTCAGATTGCGATGAGACTTTTAACTACTGGGAACCAGTAAGTGGCACCTTCTCCTTGGAGCAGTCTAGTCTGAGAGTTTGTAATCAGTTCAAACAAAGGTAGATTTTTCTAAAACCTGTTTCTAATCTGTGCTTTTCAAAGAAAAATCTTCTTACTCAAGAGTTCAATACTGGGAATTGTGAAACTGCGGACTTTATTTGACCCATGTTTGTTTGCTTTTTAATCATCTCTGTAGACACACTACCTCATTTATGGGAAGGGATTTCAGACATGGGAATACTCTCCAGCCTATGCCATCCGCTCCTATGGTTACTTGTGGCTTCATGCCTTACCAGCCTTGTTCCACGCTAGAGTTCTACAAACTAATAAGGTAAATAAGACATGTTAAGGCTTCTCTTGTAAGAAACTAATATGCTTTTAGTGTGGGTTAAACGATTGCTTTCTCTGTTGTCAGTGATTATGAGTGTTAAAAAAAATTGCTGAAAATGCGTTCTGCTTTGGGTAGCTTTTGTCATGCATGCTTTGATTGTTTTTCTGCAACAGAATCCCGAGGCATCTGTGGTGTTGCATGTTATTTGGATACCTGGACTGAATTTGCTTTTGCAAATACTCTTCTCTTCTTTACAGTCTTCCAGAATAGGAAGATAGCACCAGTCAGTTCAGTGCACCATGTTCAGTTTATTTGCTGTAAAGGACTTCAGGATTAGAGGGCTAGGCCTTGGGCTGCTGGGAGCTTTTGCCATTGCTTGGTGAGCAGTATCTGTCTACAAGAAGAGGCTCAGTCACTGCTGCTAAATTTGCTCCACCTGATCCAGACCTTTTGTTCTTGGGACCTGTTTGATACCACCAGGTGTATCGTCTTCACTGCAAACTCTGTTCTGACTTGGATACCTCTTCTAGGTTCTTATCTTCTATTTCCTGCGGTGCTTCCTGGCCTTCCTGAGCTGTGTTTGTGAACTCTACTTCTATAAGTGAGTATGGGAAGATGTCTGCTGTGTTTTCAAGCAATATGAATAACACAGTCAGTTCTTGCCACAGAAAACATTCTAAAGCCCATGTGTGAAGATGTCTGCTAGACTGGGTTGCTTTCCAATGAAACTTAAAGATATATGTCTTTTAAGACAACTTAATATTGTTTGGAGTTCCACTGCTAGGACAAAATGCACTGCAGTGTTTTGCCTTGGCTGCACTTCTCACTGATATCAGCAAGTAGGGTGGATGTCTTGTAAACAGAGCTCTGCTGGAAGGAGACTGGTTCTGTGTATGTTTATGACAGTGATTTTTTGGTGGGATGCGTTTCTGGTTTCTCTCTGTGGTGTATCTGCCAATGGTGTGTACATCCACTAAATGCAGTAATCTGAACACGCAGTTGTCTTATTTAAACTAGGTCGGTATTTTTGCTGGATGCCTCTTTATTTGTGCCTACCATTACTATCTGAAACCCAGGCCAGTGGTGACCCTGCTAGTTTTCAGTTTGCCTTTTGGACTGAGGAATGGGAGTCATCCAGCTTAAAGCTTTGGGGATGCTTCAGGAATTGCTTGAGACTCTGCATACTTTGGGTACTGTGCTTTTCTGTATTGAGGATGTTTCTGTGGTTTCTAATTCTCCCTTACTTCCTTAGGGCTGTGTGCAAGAAATTTGGACTACATGTGAGTCGGCTGATGTTGGCGTTCTTAGTCCTCAGCACTGGGATGTTCTGCTCGTCTGCAGGTAAGTCTCTTCATCAGTGAACCTAAGTAATAATGACTTTGTCCAGAAGAACTAAACACAGGTCCAGAGAGAAGAAAATCCACAGCACAATCTCTCTCTAGCAGCCAGTACGCTGTACTAGATAGCTTGGTGTACTGCATTGCAGGTATTTCTTGTGGCAGGTGTGGAGACAGCATAACTATTGATTCAGATAATGTTTCCTGCATCCCCTTTTTAAAAAAAAAACTTTCCTCTTTCAGGCATATTTATTTTCACTGCAGCTTCTTGCCTGGATGCAGTGGAGCCAAGCCTTTCAAACAGGTTGTTGACCAGCTGCCTTTAAACGCTGTTTAATCTAAAAGAGGGAAAGCCCTTTTTTTTTCTCCATTGTCATCTGCCTTTGTGTCCTGTCTCTTCTATCTGTGTGTGCCTTTCTGCTAAGTAAACTGCTAAAAGTCTTATAAACTTAGCTATGAGTTTCCAGAGCTTAAGAGTTTTAAGAGCTTCCAGTGAAACATCCCAACTTGAGTGGATACGGTGTGAGAGGTTTCAGCCTCACCTTGACCTCATGCAGTTCTCTGACTGTGGAGAAGGTGTGTTAACTCCTTTCTTTCTTTGTGTTGCAGCTTTCCTCCCAAGTAGTTTCTGCATGTACACCACCATGATTGCTATGACTGGCTGGTATATGGATAAGACCTCTGTAGCTGTGTTGGGGGTGGCCGCAGGAGCCCTTGTGGCCTGGCCCTTCAGTGCAGCCCTTGGGTAAGAGAGGAATGTTCAGGGGTTTCGTACTTTCTTAAATATTTGTTTTTTGGCTGGTGGGAACGTAGGTGCTACAGGGTTGGAGGAACCACAGCCTTATTTCTTTGCTTTTGGGCTACTTAGGTTTGGGAGGATTTCCTGAGCTGAAATAAATGGAACTGGGTGTAGTAGACCCCAGTGCAGTGACGATTCTCCCCAAGTTACTGCCTCCCTTGCTTCAAAGAGATGGAAAATCTGGTGGTGGGGCAAGATACAGTCTCCTTTTGATATCTGCTCTCTCTTTCAGACTTCCTATTGCCTTTGACTTGCTAATCATGAAGCAGAGGTGGAAAAGCTTCCTAAATTGGTGTGTGGTATCGTTGATCGTGTTTCTGGTAAGTCTCTATAATATAGCAAGAAAGATAGATTTGGCTTGCAACGAGTGGAAGAGGGAGTCTGTAAACAAAATCACATAAAGCTTTTGGGCTGTACAGCTGAGAGCTTGTGACACTCCATACATTATAGAATCTTTCTTGCAGGTGCCCTTGGTAATTGTGGACAGCTATTACTATGGGAAGTTGGTAGTTGCACCTCTCAACATTGTCTTGTACAATGTCTTCACCTCTCACGGACCTGATCTCTATGGTGAGTTAAAGATAACACAGCAGGAGGGCAAATGGTGGTTTTATCGCTATTGTCAGGGGCAATACCAGGTAGGCAGTGACCTAGCAGCTACTGTTTGCTCATCCTTTTTTGCACATACGCAGAAGAACAGCTTGCCACCTCCCGAAAGTGTCAGTTTTAGCTTTTTGCCACGGGGTGTCTCTCTCGAGTTGAGAATCCATGGACCACTGTTATGTTGCCCACTGGGTTTTAAGCACCTTTAGTTAAGCTGCTTTTAGTTTTGAAGTTCTGTAAGTCGTCATGAGATGCCTCAACAACCCAGCATCACAACGGAGAGCTGTTTGGTAGCAACATGAATGCCACAGGCACAAATGAAATTGTTTAATGCAGTTTGGGTTTGCCACCGTGTGTTGTCACGTTTATATGGTGCTTTCAGGATGTTTCAGAGTGGTTATTCACAATAAAGAACTGAGTGACTTGCCATGTATTTAAAAAATGCTAGTTATACACTTGGATCAACTGCCAAGAGGAGAGACAGACATCTGCGTGCAGATCTGCATGTATGTATGTGTCAGCTTTAATCCTGTTCTTGGCTGTTCTTGTACTCCTAGGTGAGGGTGCAGAGCTTTGGCAAAGCATGTAGCAGTGCAGGACCTGTCGTTATTTAGAGTCACATAGGTCTCTGCAGACTCCCTAGTTCCACACTCGCTAGTTCCACGCTGTGCTTTGGGAATGGTCCTGATTATTTGACAGTATGTGGCCTGGGCTTTGCTGGCAAGTAGCATCCAAGGTTATCATAAAGGCATTGTTGAGATTCTAGAGAAGGAGGAAAGATTAGCTCATTCCACATGCTTCTCTGGCGATCTTAATAGATGCAAGTCAAGTTTGACTCGCATAGGCTACATTTGATCTCCTTGTTTCTGTTGTCCGACAGAATGGAGGGAAAACAAAACAAAAAAAATCCTGCTGACAATGACAAGCGTCAGAGTCCAGAAAAAGCAATATTTAGGTTTCTGTTTCCACCTTGCTGTATAAGCCCTTCATAGTACTTAAGCATGTTTTCCTTCCTTTTGGCTTAAGCAGTATAAAAGTTATCTCTCATTTCCAGAGCTGAACACAGAGTGAAAGAAGTGGCTTGCCTAAGCTTGCAAAGTGAGTCAGTAGCAAAGATGGGATTAATGTTTCATTCCATATGGTTTTTTTGTTAGCAAAAATTCCAAATTGATGCATACAACATCATTTCAGGCATATAGTCAGACACAGGAATAAGTGCCATGGGAAATAACTAAGCTGATAGCCTCAACGGAATTTAAAAAGAAGTTAGAAATATTTATGGTAGCAAGGGCAGTCAGAGTTGTCATTGTCAATAGTAATGTCAAATTCAGAACGGATGCTAAACCTCATACTTTAGGGTTTAGGATAATCTCTTAATGTTGGAGACCAGGATGATACCTAATCTGCAAGCAAATCATCTGTCTATCATGCAGTTTCCTGGTGCTAGCCTTCCCGTATACTAGGTGACCCACATCTCAGCTCTGAATCCTGCTGGTGAAACTGCAGTCTTTGTTCAGGAGCTACCACTTCACTAAGTTGCTTAATCCTGTAGTGCTAGAGTCAAAGAGGAAGAGTTCATTGTGTATCTAGTAGAGCTCGAGAGGGATTTTTGCTGGAGGAGACTTGAGATTGTCTTAGGGCACAGGCTATCCAGCATCTTTGCAGTCTGTCTCAGCTCTAGCAAGGTTTTCTGGGAGGGATTCAGCAGCGATCAGTGATGGAGGCTTTCAGCAGCAGTGTTCTGCAGACTGTATTTGGAAACTCCCTTGCAGCCTGTTTTGGGTGGTGCTGAGTGGTGATATGTTCACTGTGCTGTGGCACAGCAGCGATGGCTGCCATGCTGTGGTTCTTCATCTCTGCAGGAAGGCACTGAAGCCTCTTGCTGTGAATCACTGTAATGGAAACTCCGGGCCTTGTCTCTCATGGGGTTTGGCATGGGCTCTTGCATGACCTTTTTTGCACACTGATGCATGAATTGTTTCCAGCACTCTCCAGGGACCAATGTGTTCTGAAGTGTTTTATTCATAGTGACATTTGTATAACGTCCCTGGGCTAGTAAAAGAGCCTGCCTGAAACTGCTCTTTAATGCAGTGTGGTCAGGACAACACTGTGTGTTTAGAGAGGTTTGAAGCACTTATGAATAAGGAGAAGTAACACTACTGGGGAGATGAAAAGCTGGTAAATTCCTTTTGGCTTTGGAACAGAGCTTTCCTGACTTTGATATGATGGGAGCTGAAGCTGCTGAAGGTTGCAGTCATCAACCTGTATCTTCACTGTAATCACCACAGTATCTTTTCTTTGCCTCAGGCTGCAATCCTAGAGGCAAGGCTGGAGTTGTGGGTTTTTTTTTTTTTTTTTTTTTTTTTTAATGTCTCCTTTAGCAGTATACTCCTCCTGGATAAACACCATCTGTGCAAAGAATGTTTCCCCTTGTGGCTATTAGGTTTCTATAGTCAAGAGAAAGTAGCTTCTAAGCGGACATCCCGAAGCCTGATTCTGCGGTTTTGGGGTGTTTCTGTGTGTGTACATGCTAAGAACATGCAGTTGGTGGCACAGCTTTTATCCTACTTCCTGTAATGAGAGATTTGCCTGTGATTTGCAATGCTGTGGCATTTCATGAAGCTTTGTTGAGCTCGTGCTTGGCCTTAGCTGAAAGTACTGCAATTGGAGCTTTTTGTATGACACCTTGCTCTGTTGAATCTTGATCTCGAAGCAAAGAGAAAATAAGTCAAATGCAGAAAGCAGGCTGTTGATTATACTAGGCCTGCATCCAGCTTGTTTAGAGTGAGGACTGTGACTCATGATCAGATTATTGTGGCTTAATTACTACTTAACAACTGAGCTGCAGCTTTGGTGTGTATGCAGGCTTTTAACCTGTAAGAAGTATTAGACAGGGCACCTTAGCTTGAGCCTGTTTTACAGCATCTGTGTTTTGTCCCGAGTTGCTCTCACCCTCGCTGTGGTCGAGCTGCAGCATGATGACTCGTTAAGCCCTGTGACTAATGAATTTGTATAACTAACTGCCGATTTATGTCCGCTTACGAAGACCTTTATCTGTTTCTGGCATCATGTGTGAGAAAGTGTTTGTATTAGCTTTCATTCTGAGAGTAAGCGGAGAGCTACATAGTTCAGGACCCTGCAACTCTTCTTCATTTTCAGTGCTGATAGATAAAGATTTCCTAAAAGACTTTTGGTTGCTTGCACTGCGTCTCGGGAACTCCAGTTGCATGTTTCTGACATTACTAGTTCCACTCGTAATTATATTTAGTTGTAGGGGCTGCAGAGGTGTTGGGTTTTCCCTGCTGCTTTTCAGTTGTCTGATTAATTTCAACATGGACCCTTTGTAAGTGGCTCTGATTGCAGGAGATTGCCGTGGCATGTGACATATGTCACAACAGTGCAGTGATTAAAGCCCCCGCGTGTCATTTATCGACTGATTGAACTAATCACACTGAGAAAGTGGCAAATGTGCAGAGAGGAACTGGCATTGCTTATTGTTCAGGGTTTTAAGTGTCTTGAGATGAGAGTCCAAATGAATGACAGTTAGACTAGAATTGCTGTCAATTTGCATCCTTCCAACTTGCAACCAACAACTGTCTGTGTGTGCTAGGCAGTGGAGTGTAATTGCTGCTGTTTAAAGCAGCACAGCACGAAAAAATGTAGCAGGGAATTTGTAAGTAGTGTCCATTCTGGGAAGGTATCAAAACTGGCATCTGGATGCACTTTAGTGGCAGTGTCTTAGTTGAAGTATGAGTAGGAACTCTTGTTGTTGTTTGGTTTTAGTGCGTTTTCTAGGTTCTGACAGCATGGAATATAACATCAGTGCCCCAGGGTAATAATGACCTCTTAACGTGGCGTTCTTCTAGGTTAGCAAGAATGACTTATGGATAAAATTTCCTGGCTTTACCCATTTAAGCATCTGCTTTGTTGCTGCATAGGCTTCCATAAGGCCAAGATGAGTTTTGTGTTGCAGCTTTCTGTTGACCAAGACTTATGCTAGTAGCCTGTGAATCACAAGCAACAGATTTAACACCCATTATGACCCACTGAAAAAGGGGATAAATCACTTGTGAAAATGGAGAAAAGTCTCTAGGGTAGACCTAATTTAGGATGTTCTGGTGCTGTGTAAGACTACTGGCCAGTTCCATTGTCCCTGTTAGACTGTTTCCTATGCTTTCTTCCTCTGATTTGTTTCCTGTGCTTTAGGTACTGAACCATGGTCCTTCTATTTCATCAACGGCTTTTTGAATTTCAATGTGGCATTTATTTTGGCTCTACTTGTCCTGCCATTGACTTGTCTCATGGAGTGGCTGCTCCAGAAATTTCATGGTGAGTGAAAGGTGACTGTGAGAAATGAGCATTCAGCAACAGTTCTTCTCTGCCCTTTTTCTTGAGGAAGATGTATGGCAAATGTTAAATGGTAGCAGCAGCAGCCTCCAGATTCATCAGTCCAGTTGTGGATCTGTTCTCTGCTATTTACTGAATACAAGAAGCAATAACGTCATAAACCTTGCTAAAAACATATGCTAATGGGTGTTTGCTTATATCTGTTTCCCGAGAATGACTGACTTACTGTCAGAAAGCAGTAAAAGCCCAGTAGGAAACTGTGCCAATGCAAGACTTCTTGCTGTTCACTTAGTGTTTTTGTACTTAACGGCAGGAGCCATTCTGCTGGGCGCTTTGTTCTTTTTGTCTGTGAAATGCCTTTGGCTAAATTGTTTAACCCTGCTGTTGGCAGTAGTGAGGGGGGCAGAGAAGGGAATGAAAATTGTCAGGCACTGTGCAACTCCCCTCAGCGTGACTAAAATTCAGGGTAATTGTTGTTATTTTTGAATCAGTTATTTTCTGCGTTGGGCAGAAGGTACCTGAGAGACCTCTCACATGCTGTTATTTTTGTAATGGTAATGAAGTAGTGAAGGCTATGGAAACATCAGTGGCTAAACAATCACTTGTAAGTGAAAGGTAGATGGAAGAGGGGAAAATAGGATAAACCTCTTACTACGTGGCTGAGTATGTGTGTGTGTATATATATATATTTTTCTTTCAGTTCAGAATCTGGGCCGTCCTTACTGGCTGACACTAGCTCCCATGTACATTTGGATCGTGATTTTCTTCAGTCAGCCCCACAAAGAGGAGAGATTTCTCTTTCCCATCTATCCTCTCATCTGCCTTTGTGGTGCTGTGGCGCTCTCTGCTCTTCAGGTAAGTTCTGGTAGGGTGTGTGATTTTCAAGGAACCTCACACCTTTAGGGAGAAAAAGTGGCTTTTGTAACATTGTGTTCCAAAGCTTGGGAATGTCTGCACAATGTCTGTGGCTGTTACACGGGCTGAAGTGTTTACTTAGCTCTGTGTCCTGCGGGTGACTTATCATCATTTGCCTCTAATCTGCTAGCTAGTGCACTTTTATATTCAAACAGCTTTGCATGGGCAGTCTCTGGAAGCAAAACACACAGCAGTTAGAACACTAAAGAGTGTGCATGTTGCTGCCTTTCTGAGAAAAAAGATGGTCCTTCTGGTCCTTCTGTATATGTACTATATTTAGATAGATAGATCTGTATATAGATGGACCAATGAAAGTGTCTGGAGAACTGTTAGCTCATGCTTTGCTGTGATGCAAAAGTATTTGGAATTTCCCTACCTGAGTGGCCTGCAGAATGAACTAATCTAATAATCTTGGACTTTGGTGCAAAACTTCTGAATAGCCTAGCAGAAAAGATCAAATGTCATGGCTTTGTAACATGATCACCCTAGGAACTCGTCTGGGATTGCATCAACTTATAAATGGCTGAGAGTATTTCCTTGCCGCTAGTGACTTTCGCTTGTTCTCCCACCTACAAGTGGGAATTTTGGCTGGTAGTTGTGATGTTACAGTGCCAATGCAAATGAACGTCCCAGACCTGTCACAGGGGTAAATAATTTGCCACAGTGCCAGGCATCCTTGGACTGTTGGGCCAGCTATAAAGAGCAGGAATATGTGTAGGAAATGCACTTTGTTGTGTGCTGACAAGATGGGAAGTGGATAATCCCTCCTACACAAAGGCAGAGCAGGAGAGAGGGACCAAGCCAAGCATCTGATGCAGTTTGTCATATTAGTTTTTCAACCATATCGGAGTTTGAGTAACTTCTTTTTTCTTTGTCCTCTTCTCAGAAGTGTTACCACTTCATATTCCAGCGTTACCGCTTGGAACACTACACGGTCTCCTCCAACTGGTTGGCTCTGGGGACTGTCTTTCTCTTTGGCCTCTTGTCATTGTCCCGCTCTGTTGCCTTATTCAGAGGTTGGTATTGTCTTGTGCTTTTTGGGGTATTGGTCTTGTGCTGCTTTGACTGTACCAACGTGGTGGTCATCCTTAAATAGTGATTAGATGTATGATGCGTATTACTATAATTATTATCAGTTAAAGCACCGATGCTCTCCAGTTTCAGCCAGAAAGACTATACTTGGTCAAAGTCTGTACCCAGATCAGTGTCTATGCAGATACTTAAATTTTCAAACATAAGATCTTGCTTGAAAAGCCCTTTTCCCGTGTAAAATCTGTAATTCAGTGCGTGTGACCTCCATGGAGATGGATTAAGCATGGTACGTATGTGCTTTCTTGCATCAGGGCTGTGCAGTGAGCCTTCCCACCTATGCGAAGTTATGCAGGAGTATTTTTTACTGGACAATACCTGTTGACAGTCAGGATTGGAGAACATCAGTAAAAGTGCTTGCTAACAGCACCTCTAAAATGTAGAGGTGGGAAGGTTTCGAGTCCAGCCACTTTCTAGTATAGACCATTTAACTTATTGAATAAGTTATCAACTGGAAAATATGTATGAACATTTATTTCTAGTCTTTCAAGATAAGTCGTACAAATATTATCTATTTTAGGCTTGTTTACAACTTTTTATCTTCCATAGGCTACCACGGACCTCTGGACTTATACCCAGAATTCCACAGAATCGCCACTGACCCAACTATTCACACTGTGCCAGAGGGGAGACCAGTTAATGTCTGTGTGGGAAAGGAGTGGTACAGATTTCCAAGCAGCTTTCTCTTGCCAGATAAGTAAGGCTTGATTTGATGAGCTCTGTAAGCTGGACGCTTTCCATAAATATTGATGTGAGAAACCTACTGGACGTTGCATCTCTGTTAACACCAGTGTATCTAAAACACAGGATTCAGAGGTCTGGTGTCAACAGATTATGTTGTCCAAGAACTACTGAAAATTTGCTCTTCTGGCATGGATGTCCACTGTCAAGAATGAAGTGCCCTGGGTTATATTATATATATATATTTTTTTTAGCTTTCTCCGTGCAATATTCTGCCAGCTCCATGCAGTTTCCTATTCTGCTTTCTAACATTCTTCTCTGTAGTTGGCAGCTTCAGTTCATCCTGTCAGAATTCAGAGGCCAGTTACCGAAGCAATTTGCCAAGGGACAAATGGCAACGCGGGTCGTTCCCACCGACATGAACGACCAGAACAGGGAAGAGCCATCTCGCTATGTAAGGATAACATTCCTGTTTTCTTTCCTTACTGCATCGTGCATATTGCTATAGTGCCTAGCATCACGGATCAGATCTCCCAGTCTTTTGTTTGGGGACTTTACAACTACAGAACAAAAATCATTTTTTGTAGCACTTGGAAATTTCCCCATTTATATGAGCCTGCCTTATGTTTGCATTTCATCTCCCTGTTTTTCACTTAAAGAGGTTAAAAAAAGAAAACAAGCAAAAAAAAAAGTAATAATTCCTAGTTGTGCAGTTTTGAGTTTAGTATAATGTATTACTGTGCACACAGGGAAGTGATGCATATAAGTGGGTTGAAATCTCCCACAGAAAATGTTTATCACTGAGCAGGGATTGAAATTTTCCTGTGTACTTTCTTTTATTTTTGAGGTTATTCGTATTTGTAGAAGAAGAGAGGGAGCTTAATTCAGAACTTCTTATCGAAGCAATTACAGCAGTGATTTCAATGGGAAGCTGTTAAAGATAGTGTATACCAGTATTATTCATTTGTTACTATTCTTGGTTGCCTTGTGTTACCTAACCAAAAATAGCACTCATACCATTTTTTTAAAGTATTGTCAGCTAACTACTAGTGAAATTACTTAGCAGTTAAAATTTTAGTGGTGCACTAAACATCAGATATTTAGCCATCCTTCCTTTTCTGTCTTAGAGGGGTGAATGAGAGGAACTGCTAAGAAATGTGCAATCTTTTTTTCATTCTCTCTTAACACCTTGGAGGATAACTTTGGTACGTTCATCAGTATTTAAGAAGCACTCACATGTATTGGACCAGCTTTCTGGTTTGCGTGAGTGGATGTAGCTTGCCTGAGGACAGTGGACATGTACTCATTTATGTGGCTTATGGTCCTTTACATGGTATATAAAGTAGCTGTGATCTGCTCTAAGAAGTGCATAGTAACAGGTGGGACCTCTATGAGTAAAAGCAGAGATACCCTGGCTGGGTTAAAGCTCTCTTATTTTGAGCATCTTTCTATAGTTATTGGAAATGGGAAGGAGGCGTGTAGCCACCTGAGAGAAGCTGTCTGCTGCAATGCGTTTAATCTACAAAATCTTTTAGATGTGGCATATTTTTAGCAAAGACAGCTGGCTGGTGCACAGCCTGTGACTAATGGAACCAAACACTCTTTTGTTTCATGGTTCTTTCTTAATGTCACCGTACAATTTTGTTATTTCTGATGCAAGAAAGAGGGCCTGAGACGTGTTTATTTAGTACAGACAGAAACTAGCTACTTTACGTAAGTTTTAAAGGGGATTTTAAAACAAGGATTATGAACTGATGATGATGCTCTTAAACAGGAGCTTCTCTAGAATTCAATGAGCTCAAGGAGTGGAAGCACACCCAGATTCAAAAAAAACCAAAAACCCCAAACAAAGAAAGCAAGTTTGGAAAGAAAAAAAAAAAAACCCACAAAAGAGGACCATATAGCAAATAAATCTAAACAGCTTGAGTCTGTTGGTCATTTAAAGAGGAAAACAAATGTTTCAGAAGGTTTATCTGAGTCATAGACAGCTCAAAACCTGTTAATGGCTGAAATGAGACTGGTTTCTCACTTTCTCAGTACATATCTATTATGGCATTGCTTGAAAGTTGAGGAGTAAATCTCAGTGTTTATGTTGCTATGGGGTGCTGAGGAAAAGAGTAACTTAACCTTTTTGTTTTGCAATTCTTCCTTAATCGTGCTGAACAACAACACAAACATACTTGTACCACCAGGGAAATGTATTTCTGCTGAAAACTACTAGAGCCGATAAAGGGTGAAGAGAAATCCAAGCAGGAACAGTAGTTTAGGCCTGAAAGCAGAAACAGTGTTAGGAACTCCTGACTTCAGAGGGGTTTTTTTAACCACTTCTTTTTCCCTTCTTTTTCCGTTCCCTTCATTTCTGTTTTGAACCATAGCAGTCACCATATTTGAACTTCTTTTGTGGTAGACCAGACAAGCTCTTGTCATGCTCTATGTCACTGGGCCAACATTCACCCAGGCACCCAGGCAGTAAGAGACTTACGTTTTTATGTCACTTAGAGATGACCAGATTTTCAACCGGAGGACAGTTTTTATTCCTAACTTGTCCTCTCCTCTAGTCCTCTTTTCCTGTATGGAGAAGTTTCTGCACAATATATCCTTTTACTGAACTACCTTGGATGGGCCTTATCTCATAACTAATGGTTATTATTAAAAGGAAATGTATCCTGATAGGAGCTCCAGGCTTCTTTGCATCTGACAATTCACTTATGTCTTGGCAAAGCTTTTTGTCCGCACCAGCTTGCGTGCGCATCTGTGTGAGAACCTGCAAGGACAGGGGAGGGGGCTGTTAGCCACCAAGGGCACAGCAGCTTATAAATGAATAGTACAGTCTGCTTGTATTCAAGAGCTCTCTCCTCAGCAGGAAGGAGAAGGTTGCATAAGGCAAGTCTCTTGGGGGTGCTGCCTGCCGTTCGTTTATCTGGGAGGTCACACACACACACACACACACACACTTCATTTCTGTGATGTTATTTCCATTTTCATATTTTGGCAGAGTGTTGTCAAACATTGCTGTTTGGGCAGAGCGGTTACTTGCGTCATAGGCAGCTGATAAAGGCATGACCGTACTGATACCAAATCCACATGGTCTGAGGAGTGCAATGTGATGTTCATCTGCTGCAGGCAAGGCCATGAGGGCCAGCACTGCTGCAGCCCTGCTAGAGCTCAGCACATCTGTGCCAGTTTAGACGTCAGAAGACCTTTCTAACACAAATGATAGTGAAGTCTTTGGTGTGGGGAGCTATGGAGTCAGCATCTCTAGAAGCCTTGAAGAGCTGGTTAGTCATCCACAAGGAAAGGCTCCAGAAGAATTGATTCTGTCCACTGCGATTCCCCTCTGTGACTTGACAGGTCCTCGGTAAAAAGCTGGTACTGGTACTTGCTCAGAAAGGGACACTAGGACTCCCCTCCATTGATCAGAAGAGCGGTGACTGTTTACATTCCCCATAAAATTTTCACTTAAAAACATCAAAATGTTTTGCCAAGTTTTGTCAACAAAGCCTCTCACCTGTTGCTTGAAATGTAAATGTAAATGTTGTGGATGCATTAACCACAGGTGGTGTCTGTTAACATACATAACTGCAAATCTATAAGAAATAAACCCAAAGAACCTCTTCCTTTCTGCAGATTGACATTTCCAAATGCCATTATCTGGTGGACTTGGATACAGCAGCTGAGGCCCCAAGGGAGCCAAGGTATTCCTCCAACAAAGAAGAGTGGATCACCATTGCCTACAAGCCATTCCTAGATGCTTCCAGGTATGTTTTACGTACTTGAAAGGGAGGAGGAAGGGCAGGCATGTCAGTGAACTAATTACACTTGATGGTCCCCTTACAAAGGTGGCTGTATACTGGCAGCAGAGGCCTCTGGTCAAGGGCCAGCTTCTAAAGATGCTTCCACTAAATCCTGGCCACAGAACAACCTCAGTCATGCTTATACTTATAATGTTTGTTATCTAGGTCGCTTTAAAGCGTGAACTAGCTGAGAAGAGTGGGGAGACAGGATTCTAGTTAAAAGAAATCTTCTCTGTGCACTTGCTGAAATATATTTTTCCTGTTTTGTTTAAAAAACAAACAAACAAAAAAAACCACTGTCATGTCCTCCCAACAGATTTTTGAATCTCCTGTCTTGTTTCTCTCATTTCAATAGACAGATGTAAGTCAGTCTCAAAGAGAGCAGACTCTTACAAGTTTTATGAAAACTGGCAGATCGATTGGGGAGACAGCAAGGTCCTTCCGTTATTAGGCATCAGAGAACCCGTGTAAGAGACCACTGTCAGTCCAGGCTTCGCTAGTTCTGTTCCTCAGTGAACAACTTGCTTATTTGCAAAGCTTGCGAACTTTTGAGAAGTGTAAATTAGAGTGAAATTGTCTTCCTCCAGACTAAGACACAATGGAATTGGGATTATCAAAGTGGGAGTGATATTAACACATCCTTGCAAGGACAGTGATTTCTCAAGCTGCAGAGAGATGGTTATTTGTTTCTTGAAAGCTCTGGTCACTTACCTGTCATGCCAGGACAGTGAGGCTATCTGGAAAAGTCTCTGGAAAACAGCAACACGGACGCCGAGGCCTGTTTTTTGTATTAGACCTAGCAGTAGGTGTGTGTTGCACTGAAAGGAGGATTGCTGAAAGTAGTTAGAGAAGGGGAAAAGTCGTCAGAAGGAATGAACACGTGCTTTTCTCACAGACTGCTTTCATTATGGCCAGATTGCCAACACAAGTTTCCTTGGCAAGATTTTTTATGAGCTGTGTTTGCCTAGAGACTTGCTGTTATGTTAGAGGCTGAACTTCAGGAAGTGAGAAGGAAATGGCCAGTGAGCCCACTTAATGATGCAATAGGAACATCTGGGCAACAGTTTTGCAAAGGACTGCGTGAGGGAGCACGAAGGCAGCGCGTCTGCTCCTTTTGCTGCCAGAGCTATGCCTGCAACTGTAGGCCTCGCCACAGGAGGGGCACGAGAGTTGTGAATCCTCTGCTGTGCAGTGACTGGCAGGGGTTCCCTTTGTTCCTTTCTAACTTGCCTGGGGATGTTTCCTGTAAGATGTTCCTCCTTAATCCTGACCCCGCTCCACTCTGCAGGGCTGCATGGTAGCAGTGTAAGGATTTAAAGCTGGAGCCAAAGACAGAGCTCACTACTTGCCTGAGTCCTTGTCACACTCTCGTTCCTTTAGATACTTGAATGCTGTTTCCTTTGTGACTTGCTCTGTGAAATTCATATGCCTCTCCCCCTCTCATGGGGGAAATGGATGGGATTCAGGAACTCCTCTGTTTATTGCCAAGCCTTTGTGTCTTGGCCAGCACAGACGTTGGGCTGGCTGCTGAGGAATTCTGCTTCCTGAACCCCGGAGGCAGAGATGCCTTTGCATTGCGGGCAGTCCTGTACGTCTAGGGAAAATGCTGTCAAGGTACTTCTGTTGACCTGGGGACAGTAACTTGTTCCCAAGCTTGGCACTGAAATCCTGTGCAGTCCTGTGGATTTGATGCGTGATACTGCATGTTGCATTTAGATGGCCTAAACTCCAGCTAGATCCCTGAGCTGTGTTTCCTTGTGGCTAAGCATCTCTGAAGGCTTGGATCCAAATTCTGGGTAACACGCTTGGTGTGGGGATGTAGATGTCTGGTGTTTCTCTGCCTGGCTTTGTGAAGAAAGAGTGCGTAGCTCCTACCGCTAGAAGCGATGATCCAGCTTTTTGCAGCAAAGCTAACGCTTTACCATGTAATAGTAGGCAGCTTGTTGTGAGCAGGTGGGTGTTGCAGAGAGATCCTGAACCTCTGGAATACAGTGACTGTGGTAATGACAAGCTGGTAAGGAAGAAGGCCAAGTCCTCGGTGGCTAAGCAGCCACTGAGTGCTTAAACCAAAGAAAGAGATTATCTAGGAGTGGTGCAGGGAGGAAGGGGGCTTTCCTGGCTGCAGTGTCCTCTTTAATAAAGGATGCTCTTGCATTGTGGGAGACTGCAATAGGAGAGGTTTGCAGAGCACGTCTCCAGAGGAGGTCAGGCAGTCAGGTCGTTGGCCTTCCTGGCCTGCCTTGGCAGCCTCCTTCCTTCTCTCCTGTTCTTGTGCTACATGGAAATTCTCTGTGCTGTTTCTTATCAACGCCGCACAGCTGGAGCAGAGGGAGGTGCGGTGCCTTCCCCGGTGGAAGAGGCCAGGTTGCCATAGCAGCGTGTCTGATTTACATGCCTGCTGTGAGTATCTCCAGTTCAGAGCACGGTGCTGCTCTCCCCGCTGCAGGTCTTCAACTGTTTGCCAGTAGAGTGGCTGAAGTGCAAGGTGCTGGTGAAGGACAGAAAGGGCACGTGCTCAACTAGGGTGATCACTGAGGCAGAGGCGTGAGGGAAAGTCTTAGCTAGGAGAGAGCAGCAGTAACCCACAGTTGTAGATGGAGCAGCGTGTTAGGTGCTAGAAACTGGTAGGGTCAAAAGATTCTCAGAGCTAGTGAATGTGTGGGGAGAGTTCTTTGCCGAGTCAGACATACAGGTCTGTGAGTAGAGGGAAGATGTGTCAGGACCTTCCTATATAACAGTCCAGGCTGTTTGCATGTCTGAGCATGTGCTGCCTCCCCTCCCAGCTCAGCAGAATGATGCATGCCTGAAATCCTACACCTGCTTCCACACTGTCATTTTAAAGTGCCCTCTGTTACCTATGAAGTAAGTGCAAAAGCCCTGTGAAAGTGAAGCTTTCTCCCTCTCTCCTCCTGCTTTAAAAAAAAAAAAAAAAAAAAAANAAAAAAAAAAAAAAAAAGCACACACAAAAACAGGTCTGTAGAGCAAGGAACATTAGAAGGGAAAAAAAGGAAGAGGAGGGGGCAGGAAAAAAAAAAACCCTCCAGCTCTTGTTCTTTGAACTGCTAGGGTCATTTATTTTCAATTCGCTCCTGCTGAACTAGAGGCTTCTGGGACTCACTGTGAGTCTCACATTGACGTCAGCAAGTGCAAATGTAAATCTCAGCTGGCTCTGATAAATGGTGCTGCTAATTGAATTAGAGAGCACTCCAAGCCACCAGCTAATTATGCTCCTCAGGAAGCTGCTTTGTCCAGGTCCATTTAATTCTATATTGGCGGAGCGCTCCAAATCTGGCACAGAAAAGGGGAAATATATTACAGCTCCCTGCTGAGGAGCACATATTTTCCAGCTCTTTAGGCTGAGCCGTCTGCTTGCTCCAAATGCTTGTGCTCTCACCCTTGGGTTTTCCATCATAAAAAATATTCTTAATGCAAGATTAGTGATTCAGTCACCTTGTGCTAGTATATCATCACCCTGGTTTGATAAGAGCCTGCCTCATTCCCTTTAGCGGTGCTTTCCTCCATGTTATATGAAATGGTTTTCTTGCTTACGTTTTATAAGTAGTTAAATCACTTGTTAGCTGCCCAGCCGGTACAAAATTTAACACCTAGAGGAAGTGCAAATGTTAATGGCTTCTCGGAGAGCTTTCATCACAGGCTTCCCGTGTGTGCCAGTAGCCAGAAGGTACTGGGTCTTGCTCCTGTGATGAAGATGCAACTTCATCCTGCCTCCTGGTCTACCTTTCCTTTCTCTTCCTCCTCCTCATCTGTCTTTCTGAATTCTGCTAAATGGGGTGAGAAGTTCAACCTACAAGATAGAATTGGCGGTAACAGTTAGTCACCGCCATCGCCCTCCATGCATCTAGCTGTTCCTATTCCGAGTACATCTTTGAGTTTGGAAGCGGAGACTTGACCTCCTTCACATAGCAGTTCTCCTCCTCCAGAAGAGCGTCCACTGGAGTTGGTAGAACAGGGTTATTCTGTTGCTTCCTCCTGCAGTTCAATAGATACTTTATAGAAACATGCCCAACACCAAACCGGTGCAGCTCTGCTGGGACTAGCATGGTGCTGTGCAGCTGTGTCCTGACTGGGAACTGCCCTGGCTGCAGACCAAAAACACAGAAAAGAATTAGGAGCTCCTTTGGGATTGTGGGAGGCCACCTACCTCTGGGACACAGCAAGGACTGGGCAGAATGTGCCTGCTGCCCAGCTGTGTGCCAGAGGCTGCCATTGGAGGACCCTTGCTGCTGCAGTGCCCCAGCAGCATTGCACTGGACCCATGGCTGCCCAGCTGGGAACCCCTGTGGCCTTGATCTTGCTGCTGAGGTGCTGCCTAGGAACTCTGCTGCTTAAGGCTACACACACAGTCTCCAGGGTACAAATTTAGAAGCAAATGCAAATAGAACATTATATATATTCACTGTCTTCTGTCGTCGCAAGCTCTTCCGTGTGCCATCTGCTGTTTGAGGTTGCTGAGCCTGATGGAACCAGGTGACAGGAGGTAAAGATCCCTGTCTGAATTTAATGCTCTCTCATGGCTTCCGCAGGCTGTAGGGGCACCAGCAGCTTAGATTCTGTCACTGGAAGCAAAGCCTGCAGGGCTTTGTCACTGTGTAGTTACTCACAGGAGAGAGAATAATTGTTTTGTTGGTGTCCAGACCATGTCTCTGTGGTGAGAAGACTTTTGCTTAAGAAACATGAAAGCTCTGCTTATTGCTGGTGCCCTCATGCCATTTTGAGGTATTTGCCTTTTTGGACCGGAGCTGTGACTTTTTCTGAGAATGTCAGGGTGGTTGTTTTTAATATATATCTTTTATTTACTATGGCACCTTTCCAAACTACTGTTCCTAGGCTAAGGAACTGATAAATCTTGTCGATGAGGAGCTGCTTTGCTATGGCACCAAAGGCCTGGCTAGCTAACACCCAGTACAAACCTAGGCTTCCTTGTGGACCTGTTACCTTGAGCACTAGTATCATGTTACCTTGAAAAGGAGGCTGAACTTCAGTTTTGGGGTCTCCCTTGGCTAAGAGAGACTTACATCTCTCTGTTCCTGGATTGTATACTCCTTGTCCCAGGGGGAAGTTCTGCCCAGGGAACAGGAATGTAGATGAACTATGTGTCCTTTATACACCAACTCACTGTGTTAATACTTGTCATAAGCCTTGTGTCTTTGCAGCACGCATGACATCCACTGGTGGGAAGAGTAGCTTATCTTTCAGCTCTGCATCTCTCATCATTTTCCGCCCTCGGCGCGCGCGTGCGCGCGCGCTCTCTCTCTCTCTCTCTCTCTTTTTTGGCTACTGCCAGATCATGCAATATCCATCTGTTCTGTAAAACAAAGCTGAACTCTGCAGTTTCTTAACGTGTGCCAAGTAGACCGTGTCAGCGATGCTGGGCCCTGCGTCCGCTATCTGTTAGGACCTTGGCAGGTGAAAGCTGTCCGGAGTGCTCCCCACAAAGAGCGTGAGGAAGAGGAAGGGAGAACAGGCTTGTAATGTTTCTGCAGGATTGAGAGGCACCAGTGCTGATGGGAACCCCACATACTTAGTTCTGTTGCTCGAGCAGTCAGACCCGCTATTACTGGGGTGCCACCAGTTGATACAGTGCTGGTGTGGCAAGGCTGTCATTATGTAGGTGCATTTGGGTCGAGGGGAGAATGTGAACCAGTGCTGTTGTCTCGCCACTGTCACCTGTATGCCTCAGGTGCCAGAAAGCATTTTTAGTGTGGCAGACCATGCTCAGGAGCTCAGCCATTAGCTGTAGGTGCTGCCTTCTTCCCCGTCTGTGAGCTAAATTGCACAAGGCAAGTCACTAATTTACTAAACTTTAGCTCAAGCTGTTTTTGCCTGCTGAAACACAAAACTCCAGGGGATTGTGCTAATTTTTGTCCCTTCCTTACAGTGTCACATTAAGCTGGTATTTTCTCTCCTATTTTTGCATTGTACTTGCTTGAAACAGCATCACTAGCAGCATAAACACAGTTTCTTTCATCCCCCTCTCCCTGCCAAAGGGAAATGAAATGATACTAAAGCCTTCACAGAGAGCAGCCAGCTTGGGAATTGTGAGTTGTCAGTGTGTGCGTGTGCTGTGTGTGCGTGCACATGCTTGTGTAGTTGTGCCAGCTGTCACTGCCGGTAGCTCAGGCAATGGTAGGTGCTCAGACTCGGAAGGGGATGTGCCAGGAAAAGCCCAGCAATGACGTGATGATGTTCATTAGCCACCAGAGATGGAGGAGGATATTCAGGCGCCCTTTCCCAAGGGGATGCTTTTGCTTCTAGACACTGGATGGAGAGCTTGACCTCCAATTTCCATGTACAGGGAATGACAGCTGCAAAAATCCTGTCCTGTTCAGAACACACCAGAATTACTATCTTTCACCTAGTTATTCTCTATAAAGAAATTTTGGTTTAAACGTGTTCCAAATTTCCATACCTCAGGAATTCACAAAGAACTAGCATTTCCAGTGGTTCTTTTATTGAAGAGCTTTGGTGGGTGCTTTATAATTTGTAAAGGGCTTAAACATTTTTTTTCTGAGCTTTTTGTTCTTGGAAGAAAAGCAATCTGCAATTTTACGTTCTAAAGTGCTTGGCGTATATGTGAGTGCTTGGCAAAAAAAAACAGCTCACAGGATGCTGGGTGTGCAGCATCAGGTGGTTAGGAGTAGGATGTGGGAACTGAGGGCATTCAGGTTCCTTTGACCCCTGTAAGGGCAGGCAGTGCTTGCTGCCTCACTTTGCCCTCTCAGGTATGGGAATAACACTCCCTCCCCATTGCTTTTTCTGGAGTGGGAAGTCCAAGTGAAGAAAGTCTTGCTCTGTGCTTGTATGGAATCCCATATAAGAGGACCCTAATACCAAGTGGTGCTGTAGGAATCATCAGCCTTTTCTTGGAGGATCTTGGAGGAACCACACTGCAGGGGTTCAGGAGCTTGCTGTTCTGAGTTGTGCTACAGTGAGATTGTCTGAGAACCCTGGGAGCCTCCTGGGAGATGTGGTCTACAGTGGCAGTTCCTGCCATTGTGGGGTGTGTTTCTTTTTTTTTTTTTTCGAACTGCATCTTTGAAGAATATCCACTACTGCCTTGTAGAAAGCAAACAAAATACAGTTCATCTTTCTTCTGAAAGAGGCTTGCTTGAATTGGAAGCCCATGGCTGTCTTACGAGGATAGCTGCATGACTTAGTGACCAGCAAGTACATGCTGAATCTGTGTACCGTTGTACCAGTATGTTCCACTGACCGCTTGGCAAGCTGCAAACCACAGACTGGAGTGCTGCTGTTTTTCCAGTGTCTGTGCTGGTGAAGTTAAAGAGCGTGTTTGTCAAGCCACATACTGTATGAGAGAGATGATCTCAAGGAGATAAGGCATAGAGCTAAGCTTCAATACTGAGAAGGCAAGACGGTCACCCCAGCACAGATCTCGGAAATCACTCAAAATTTCTTAGCTTCTAGCAGGGTTCAGTGTTGGTGATGGAGGAAACTGTCTTATTTTTCCACTTCACGTTTGAACTTGGACTGTACTATTAATTTGCTGAGTAGAAGAATGCATGCATTGAAAATATTCTCAGCCGCCACAGCTTCAGCAATTAGCAGCCAGACAAAGTACAAAGGGTACTAATTTGATACAGCTATTAAGCCCTCCATGCTTGAGTACTCTGCTGGCATAGTTATAGCCAAATGCTGTGAAACACCAACTCGCAGCACCAGGAGGCTGAGGGGTGAATAGTGGCAGCCCACAATAAATAGCCTTGTAGACCTTAGAACAGCGGATCACTCTTTAATTCAGCGCCCTCAGCAGAAGAGCAAAATTCTCAAGTCCCGGAGCTGGCCAAAGTTTCTCTCCTTCAGACACCATGAAGAGGTGGCCAGACAGTTTGAACAGAACTTGACAGCAGATGTCAGAAGCTAACTGCAGCCTTGTTCTAGCTTCATAGGGTGTCCTGAGAGAAAGGGGCTGTCTGTGCCTGCATGGTATCAAGTCCTCTGTCAGGCCCGCAGGCTATACTGCTTGCTGTTTGGGCTGAGATACTCAGGAGCTAAGCTGCTTTCAAGCTTCTCCCCCTTAATCCTGCTGGAGTAGATGGTATTAGAAAACCTGAGCAGGTTCATGCTTTTAAGCTAGTAACACTGGCAAAAAACAGCTTTGGGAAAGATGGACTGGCTTTGTATGTCTGTACCATTGTCCTTCCCTGCATCGCTTGCCCACCAACCGGGTCTTTTTCAAAACCTCATTTCTATGATTTTGAATATATGTTGGCTCAGGAGCGCTTCAAGGACGATCTGTTTTTCCTTTTTGGTTTCAGGTCCTCAAAACTGCTGCGTGCGTTCTACATCCCGCTCCTGTCAGAGCAGCACACGTGCTATGCAAACTACACTATTCTGAAATCCCGGAGGTTGAAGCCAATCAGGAAAAAAATGGGAGGCTAGCAATACACCTGTTGAACAAAATGAAAAGCATCCACTGACACTGCTGGACAGCTGCCTAAGGCTTCTTCCGTTCTCTTTGAAAGATTGTGCTTGTAAGATTCACTAATAAAGATGTCCCATGAAGTGATTTCACTCTGCAAGTTTCCAGCTGTAAAAAGCTTTCAGTTCTTGATGTCAGGTCTCTGCTCTGCCTACACAGAACATACTGGTAAGAAACAGTGTGAAAATCCAGCAGCCACCTACGACCATATTATCCCTGCTGCTCCCTGTATTATTATCTATTACACTAGAGAAGAGGAAAAGGAAAAAATAACAAGGAACGACAGTGTGAGGTTCTGCTCCAGGCTGCAGTTTGGCTCCGGAAAAATCTGGCTCCAACTCTCTTTCCGTAAGTCTCTGTATAGTCCTCATCTGCCTAAGCAGTGCTCGCTTTCTCCTAAGGATTTTTTCAGATAACTGCATTTGAGAAAGAAAAGAAGGGGAGGGTGGAGGAGGAAAAAAAAAAAAAAAAAAAAAAAAAAAAAAAAAAAAAAAAAAAAAAAAAAAAAAAAAAAAAAAAAAAAACTGTGAGACAATTAACTGTGGAATGCACTGCATCTCAAGGGAAGGAGGCAGTCTGTGCCATGGAGAAAAATCCTGAGGTTGCTCTGCCTTGGAAACCCTTTTAAGGAAAAACAATCCTTAAAGATGCCTATAGAGGCCTTTGAATTCTAGTCTACGGTATGTAAGATTTCTAAAAATATGCAAAAGGGAGAGAACCAGAGGGACAATAATTAATATCTTGAGCTTCCCAAACCTACAAGGTAGAGAGTATGTATGTTCCATCGGTCCGGCATGCTCCAAAGCAGTGCTCTGTTTCATTATATCTCCATTTTTAAAACGCATTGCAAGCCAGTTGAAGAGGGCTTTTACTTTTTCCATATACCTCCTTGAGAACTATGCAGAAATGGGATGGCATGAGGTGAAGCTGAGAGGATGTTCCCCGCTTTGCAAAAAGCCTGTATAGGCTCTGTGCCCCTCTCCTGGGCCTGGGAATACATTGGTCTGCATGTGCAGTGACAGGGCCGGGCAGGTGCATCGGAAAGCAGGTAGATTTGTATGCAAAGAGCAAAGCATGTGCCCCTGGGGATGCAGAGGCTGGCCCAGGTGCAGAATCCTAGGACAGGCAAGTCTCTTGACAGGTCTGCAGGTTGACGGCTGAGCAAGATGGGAAGGGCAAGCTGTACCAACAGGCCTGTGAATTAACATGACACTCCTGGATTAGAGCAGGAGGAGTTGAATGAGGAGCAAGGCAGGGCTTGAATCAGAGGAGACGCCTTGGAAATGCAGAGAGGGGTCAAGTCCCCTTACGACTCTGAACAGTCAGAAGGAACATTAGGAGTATTCTAAAGAAGGGGAGCAAAATGGACTCTATGGTCAATGGCTGCAGTTTGAAGATCCCTCCCTAAATAAGATAAAAAGGCAAGATGCCAGTGATGAACTGTGCTGCTGACTTAAAAGCTTTTTGTTTTTTATTTATTCATTTTTTTTTCTCCCCCTCGATGAATCAACCACATAGCCATCAGATATCCGTCTAGGAACGTCCTGAAGAAGCTTACTTCGTATTAGCCTCAGAACAATTTTCCAGATGGAACTTGAAGACCAGAGAGATGGATAGTCTCCTCCAGCTTTGAAATAATTTTGAGTTCTCCTCAGTCCCTTGAGCCCAGATTGTGACTCCAGGAACAGCCACTGCTCACAGCATTCCTGGATTTTGACTCCCTTTTCTCCTCTTGGAAGAGTTGTTATCACAGTGCATAGAGTAATTTGCAAGGATGAGTGTACGATTGAGTTGGCCTCCGATCTCCTGCTACTTCTGAAATTTATTTCTGCTGTTGATTCTACCAGTCAGGTCAGTAGCTAATGAGTGACATGCTTTAGATGTTTGAAATGAGCAAATAGGGTTATCGGCCTGTTTGTGGATGTCGTGACTTGGTGATAGATAGAACTCTCATTAAGGTTCAATTTCAGCCTTTGGTGAGCCATAAATACTAAGGCAATGTGTTGCTCTTCCTGTTATTTATGCTTTCTTGCCTGCGGAGCTTGCTGCCGTAGGTGGAAGCCACCCTGCATGCCGGGCTGGCTCAGTTTCCATCCCAGCTTTTCTCAGCACCCTGCACGTTGCAACAACCCTGTTCTTCCAATCACATTTCTCTAGTAATGCTGACAATATCTCCACCGTGGTCCGCAGTAGCGTAGAGGGCATGTCTGCCACCTGCCAAAAAAAACCAATGTGTGGAACCTCAGAAGTGACAAATGAGGAGGCTTTTTAATGGACTTGTGCTCTACTCAGGACACATTTTGCACAGTGCAAAACACATAGTGAACCGTCCACCTCTGTCGCCTGGGTGATTAGGTCCTTGGGAAAGCAGTCCTTTTACCTTGGACTGCACTGTGGAAGAGCTGAGTTTAAAGCTGAGATTTCTTCTGAATTCAGACTTTGCAAGGACCATCTGTGGTATGTAAACCTTCATGCTCTGCAGACAGATACGTTTTGCTGTGTGCAAACATCACCCCTCGTGACAGCCAAACATGGCACTAAAAGCATTTTGTCCAAGCAACTTCCAGGAGTTCTCCTGGAAGGTCAGAGTCACGGTGCAGATGAGCGTTGCAGTGTCTGTGCTCGTGGTATTGCCCTCCTCTTCTGAAAGTTTGTTCATGTGGAACAGGCCTCTAAGTGGTGAATCACAGTAGAAACTCCTGTCCTCCACGTTGCCCCTTCCCATGCTCATCCATGACTATAAACCGAATAAATGGGTTAAAGAACCACTTGCACCTCTCTCTGGTGCTGTGTGTCTGACTGTTCCGTGTTGTCCTAGCCTTGAACTTTGTGTTCACTGGGGAGAGGCATTACAATAAATAGCAGTTTTAAAGGACTGTGGCTACTCTACCTCCATCTCTCGTTGGATTTGTGTTTTGGGGTGAATGGTAGGAGACTGATAACTTGACGATAACGTCTTCTGGTGGAAGTCATCAAATGTTTGGTTCCAGGAGGCAAATGCAGGTGCAGTTACAGCAGTTGGCCCACCTTTGCATTGCAGACATTCAGACTGAGGGCGAGGCAGGTTGCCACCTGGAGAATTTGGAGGCTAAAGAGATGAGGCTAGGAAAGGAAAGGTGGTGGTTCTTATTTTATAGATGGTGAATGAAAATGAGATTTGAACCGATTTGGGTGGAAGCTAGGTGTTTAAGTGCTGTGGGGGTCTTGACCCTGTGTCACTCATCTAAGGCCGCCCATGGAGCCTGTAACTAGAAGTTACTTTTTGTCTAGTGTCTTTGGCATAGAAGGAGCCTTCACAGCAACAGGTTCAGTCCTCCAAAACTGCTTGCACCTCTTCTCCTTTAGGCCCTGTGGGAACGCAACCTTGTCTTGGGTGGTGCTCTCCGACAGACAGAAGGTAGGGCAGAGATGGTCGATCAATCCCAGCTGAAGCCATCCAGTATGAGAAGCTGCTTCTCTTGCTGCTTTTGGCATAAAGATGGAGCTCTAGGTGATATTTCCAATGGGAAAGGCTAAGCCTCCCCTCGTCTGTTCAAAATTCACAGGTCAGGGCTGTTGCACGCTACTCTGCACGCTACTGCCGTTGAAGCAAACGGCAATCAATGAGGAGATGATTGCTGGTAAATAAACAGACTTGATGGAGTGTGCAGTGCCAGGAGCGGGTGTTTTGGGGCCTGTGGGAAGGGAGGGGGGCAGACTGCAAGAATTGCTTGCCGGGCTCAGGCCTCTGGACGCAGGATCTTGTTTTCTGGATGTACATGTGAAGAGATTTGTGCCAAGAGGTGGAGCTGTGCCCAAAGCATCCTTAAAGCATTTTGGAGTTTTGCCTTGCTCTCCGCCATGCAAAGAGAAGGCTCTCTGGTTTCTAACAGTGTGCCGTGGCATTGCTGTATCCCTCGTCCTGCCTGCAACAGGCAAAGAGGAGCGCTCTGAGGATCCCTCTGCTGTGTGTTGGAATGGGCTGGCCAGAAAAGCTCTGTCTTAGGCAAGGAGCAGGGTGGAGATCTGATAACTGCAGTTTTCATGCTTCGGAACATGCTGTTCAGGTGCTGCCCTGTATGGCAGAACCCTGCCCTGTTTTCTCCCCCGTACAAAGAGGAGGCTGTTTTGGCCTTCCTGTTTTTAATCTTCCCCTCCTCCTTGGCCGGGGAAGTTTCAGTTTCAACATGTTCTATCTGAGTTAGCAAGAATAACAACAGGGTCACTGAATGTGGATTTTGTGGTGAAATCATAAGCAGTTACGCTTCGTAGCAGCTCTGGTCTGAACCCAGCCCAGTGGTCAAGGCCTGTTAGAGGCAATCTGGCACCTTGTCTTTTCACTGTGAGTTCTGCTGCAGGTAGCTTTCTACACCTGTGACAGTCTTGGCACAGCTGCGAAGTCTTGGAGGCAGGTGCAGCCCCTGCCTGCCTCGCACGGTAATACTCTGCACTTAGCTGGGTGCTGCTGCTGCTGCAGATAGGAGAAGCCAAACAAAAGCCAAAGCAAGAGACGTCGTTAACAGGCTCCTTGGCTTCCTACCTTGCTGTTCTAGAACAGGGAGTGGGTTGTTGCCCTTCCCTGCGAGGAGCCTTTAGGGCTCGTTTGGGGCATTACTTTGATCCAGCATTCCTGGTGGCTTTGACGCATCACTGTTGGTGCCCGGCTGGCGTGAACTCTCTGCAGCTGGACCCAGGCCCTCCTTTAACTTCTAGCTTCTTAGGAATATGCTCTGGGGACAGGCAGGAGATATCCAGCAGCTTTATGCCTTGCCGTCTGAATCACGCTATAAACAAGTCCAAACCCTATTATTAGCCTTTGGAAACTGCTGCCTTAGAGACAGGTTTGCTTATAAATATCCATTATTTTCTCTCTGGCTCTTCACGAGGGAGGCTGACAAGAAGAATGCGTCTTTGCATCTCCAGAATCTGCTGTCCCTGATGTTGCTGCTTCATTCCCACCTGTCCTCATCCTCCTTGCTATCCCGCTTCCAAGGTCGCGGCTGGGCTAATGAGGCCTCCACTCCAATATCAGCAGCGTGACAAACAGAGCTATTTTTTTCCAGCTATTTTGGAGGGGGGGCGGGGGGCGGAAAAACCCAAGCAGCAAGCAACCAAGCCGAGCATTTGCCGTCATGGCTGCAGCGATCAGCTGCAGGGCCTAGTGTGCAAGCGCCAGCTCCAAGGTGCACGCGCTGAGCCCAACATGTGTGGCTGTGAGAAAGGCCGAACGCCCTGACAATCGGGGGTCAGGGCGCTTTCTTCCTCAGCCTTGTTTGGTGCAGGACAGAGCGGAACTTTGCCCAAAGTGTGCGGAAATGCCAGTGTCTCCGGGTTTTGCAGGAGGCCTCTGGACTGCAGCAGTGGTCTTGTACTGTGCAGGTACACCTTGCCTAAGAGGACTGCAGCCCACTTCAAGGCTGTAGGCACTGCTATACAAATGAAGCTGTGGTCTCTTCTTCCTGCCAAATCTATACCCAGCACAGATCTCTCCCATCCTTCTTGTCTGCCTGTGCTGTGCTTTTTCCATGTCTGGAATGAGTGCTTTCTGCTGTAGGATACTTTATTTCTCCTTGAAGCTGAGTTTGTGTTTTACGTTCTCAGCATTTGCTCCAAGAATTTGGGTATAGCTTTCGGTCTCAACCTAAGCTCTCTTATTATCTGCGCTTGTTAGGTAGATACTCTGCTGTGTAGAAAAACCCAAAAGCTGCTCAGATTTTGCCGTTTTGTTCCCCGTGTAAACTCTGACGGCACAGAATAGTTGGGACGTGCTGGAGGTCTGGAGAGGGATGAAGGAGGTATTTTTAAAATGATTTAAAAAATGGTCAGTTCCCTTAAAGCGGATGTTCCTGGGGGTGAGGTGCGGTGGGCCTGGGGTGAAGGCTAAAATCTCACCAGCGTTTTTTATTCTTCCTTAGGCAGCTGCCTTGCAGCCCTGCATTATCCCTGTTTCTTCCAGCTGCGCCTGGCAAAACAGGTCTGTCTACCAGGTCAGGCAGTAGGCCCTGCACTGCAAGCTCTGCGCTCACGATGTTGCCTTGCTCTCCACGCCCTGCAGCTTGCTTCACAGACAGCTAGACCCAGTGACCCCGTCCCTAGCGCACTAAGGAGGTGAGTGGAAGGAGAAGATGCTGCCTGTTTCCAGATGGCCACACGTGCACCTGCCTTTCCTACAGACCTCTTTCCCTGCAAACAGCTCCTCAGAGGAGCGGTCAGAGGTTAGGTGGTGCAGGCTTCTCTCCTCTACATCAAGGGCACTCCGGGCAGAGGATGATGAGTAGTCTCGTTAAGGAGATGCTTAGAGTCTTGGAATCTGGCCCTCTTTCCTCCCTTCAGTGCCCAATGGTGTGGGTTCCTGGGGGGAATCCTGCCCAGTTTCATCCAACTCTGACTGGGAACCCCTTCTCCGGCAACTTCCTCGGTCTCCCGGGAGAGGGCATCGTGCTCCATGGGAAGTGGCTGAAGGACAGGCTTTTGAGAGCTGCCTGCTGAGCTGGGAGTGCAGGAGTGTCTTGTGGATCAGGTGGGGAGGGACTGGGTTTTCTGCAAGGGGTTCTTTGTCAGGGAGACTAACACCATGCCTATCTACTGTGCTGGGCAGGCTGAAAGCAACCTGTCTGTCATATGCGTGGTGGCTGCAAGCTTCCCACCTCCAAATCCTGAGCGAGCAGAGCGCTCTGCCTGGAATCCTGGAGTTAGTGAAGTTTCGAGCATGTGCGCATGTGCTGAATTCCTTTTTTCAAGTTGGATGGCTGCCTGCTGGGGTACAGCCCCCTGCAGAGCCTGAGGAGTCTGTGATGCATTCTCCAGATTGCTGCAGACTTTTAAACCTACGCACTGTTGATAGTAAAGTCAGGCATGACAGGAGAGCGAGGTGCTGGAGAGAGAGGGAGCGGGGAAGTTCTTGATGCTGCCCTGCTACATGGGAAGATTTGCTCTCTTCTGCCCAGAGCTTGCCGTCGGTCCCTTTGCTACTGTGCTTGACAAATAAGGAATCAGAATGAGAACCTTCTGGCAAAGCAAGCTCCCCCATTCTCAAAGCAAGCTCAAAAACATAACATGGATTATTTCTGGATCTCATTTGCTTTAGTGGATTGACATTAATTGACAGATAATCAATGTCCGGGTGAAAAGATAAGGATTAATTGCTTCCTTTCATTTAGGCTCCATGTCATTTGACTTACAGATCTGTTGACAAATATGCTTCTGGCAGTCCAAAATAAATAGTTGTTCTCATGAGGGTACAGAATTCGTGGCTGTGCTTGTCTTTCCTAGTAACAGCCTAGACATGGGAGTCACTGGGAATGAATGGGTGCAATTCCCATCCCTCTTTCTGGCCACAAAGGTGAGAGAGAGCAGTAGTACCTCAAACAGAGGAAAAAGTGGATGATCTGATCTGTGCATTGTATGCAAAAGTATGAGGACAAGGCAGGACTGCTCATAGAAGAATTCTTGTTTGGTTTTGGACATTATGACAGTGACGTGGAATTTTAGCCATAGAACATATTTCATACTATTCAGGAAGGCAGGGTTTTTCTCCTAAACAAATGAGGAAAAAAAAGATTGCAAGGCACTAGCCAACAGACTCAGGGTTAATGGGACTGCTTCTTAAATGTCACAGGCTAACATGCCTGCTGCCTAGTAATTTACAGGAATAGCAGTTTGTGTGTGTCTGAGCTTTCGTGTGAGAATGGCTGTGATGTCTGAGAGCTGGAGGACGCTCGAGCTGTGTCACCGTCCCAAACAGCCTTCCTTGTACCGCTGCTCTCTCGTAGTCACAACGTAAAGGGCTCTGTTTACCTCGAGAAGGACAGACTGTGCGTGAGCAGGACTGCACATTTTAGCGCGAGTTGCTGGTGAGCTCACAAATGTATTCCTGAGGACCTTGCACTTAGCAATTGGCTGATGAAATCTGCTCATGTGCTTCTGTGCTTGCTCTTCATGCGCCCAAAGAGTTTTGACCAGTTCTCTGTCAGCTGTTTGAAGTGCTGATGGTGCTTGCTCAGTGCAGACTGCTAAGGAAAGTTGGTGCCTTAAGAAACTGAAGGCAGGGGAGGCAAACTTTCCAGAGTCAGCCTCTTGAAAGGACTCCTTGACAGAGGAGGCTAGTCCTGTGTTCAGCATTTTCCTATGAGAGTTAGGTTTAGTTTCCAGGTATGCAAGAGAACTTGATGTTTCTAGCCATCAGGTCTAACTCCAAGGCATGTGACTCTGAGCGGCGAGGTGTGCGGAGCCCTGTGTACCCTTCACATCTCGCCCCTTTCTTGTGTGCTTTCAGCTTGTTCCCTCGTGCCTGCAGGCAGGCTCTTTGGAGCCTATGTTTGTGAACAGAGCCCTCATGCAGATTAGCTGTCCAGTACCTCCTTCCAACAATATTCTTTGCTACGAAAGTTCCTTTACTGTTTAGTAAGCCCGCTGTGGTTGCTAAATTGTGAGGGCAAATCCTCTGTGCCAGAACCACCCCCAGCAACAAGGAGGATGAGCTGGCTTTTTCCAGTTAACCAGTCAATATTTGCTCTTCCAGGCAAGCTGTTAAAATGCTGTTGCTTTTTGTTTTGGTATTTGTTTCTCCTCTCTTGCTGGAATATTGCCCCAAAGTCTCCCGCATTGGCAGCTCTTCTTTGCCTAGCAGTGACATGTGGGCGTTCATAGAAGACAAGGTTGTGGGAGCCTTCCAATGATTGCCAGGTCATGTTTTCATTTTCTGTTCTGTGTATGGAGTGTGTTTCAGCCCATCTGCTCCAAGAAAGGATGGAATTTGGCAAAAGAAAGCCACAGGATCATTTGTTTAGTCCCGGGGTGAAAGCTTGGTTTTGTTAAAATCCATGAGAAAACTCCACTCGCGTTAACTTCAGTGGAGCCTGAATTGTGTCCTCAGTGTTATCAAGACAGAGCAGCCAGGGTTTGGTTTCATGCATATCCCCCTCCCCAGTTTCCTGTCTGTCTTCTTGTGCTGTGTCACTGCCACCCCAGGACACTGGGGTCCTAGCATTCCGCTGTACCTCCAAGGCAGCACCATGAAGCAAAGACTAAATACACACACACACACACACGCACGCACACAAAAACCTGAGACACCATGACTCTACCAGAACTGAGGAGTCAGCCCGTGTCAGGCTGGCTGGCCATGTCACTGAAAGCCTATACAACTTGTATACCTCTTCCGCATACAACTTCTGCATACAACTTCTCAACCTACAACTGTGTTACAGATTCGTAATTTCCCACGCTGGCTTTGTTGGCCAGGATACTTGGGTATTCCTCTTCAAAACCCCAGGCACAGGTGCCTTCAGGTGACACTAAAGCTACTTGTACTGTAGGCTTCCCTAGCGAAAGGGAAGGGGCAAGGGAGACAGGGTCTTCCAACTTGCAGATAACCGTGGGTGATCTTGAGAAAAGAAATCTTCTCGACCTGTCTGCAGACTGATGCAGTCGGATTTTTCATTTCATACCATGTCCCTGGCAGCTGGGATGCAAGGCAACTCCCTTAGAGAAGACATGCACCTAGTCACTAAGCATTGCACCAGGGCTACGAGAAGACAGGCTCTATTTCTGCAGTACTTTTTAAATTCTGAAATCTAACAGGATGCATTTGTGCTGCTGTGATTACTTGATTTACGTTAACATCGTTAATAGTCACTAGCTGATTTGTTACCTGGAATGTACAAGAGATGCAAGACACGTAGGGTTAAAGGAGAACACGAGATATATATTGTAGAGGCTGCCTCCAAGTACACAGGCTTGTCTATATATAGTTGGCTCTTCCACTGAGCACTGATGTTATTTGGAGAGCAAGCCCTTGGTGAGGGCTCTGCTGTTAAAGCAACTGTCTGATGGGAGCTGACATTTCTTATAAAGAACCATTTTCAATTAAATTTTTCCTGACTGAGAAATTTAATCTCCCCTCTGCCTGGGGGCAGAGCAAGCAGGGGACTGGCCTTCTAGAGCTGCTGCAATAGATCAAGGTCTGGAAAACCTGGTTTAGAGGATTTGTCCTTTGGGGATGCCATTCCCCCTTTCAACTGGTGCTTCGGCCCTGTGTCTGACGAATAAGGAACGATACCAAAGGCTTGGCTATATTGATTCCTGCAGCTGCCCAGCAGGCAGGGCTTTTCGGCAACTGCAGAGAAGCAAGAGAGGCAGAGCAAGCTAAAGGTCTTGCCTGTGCTCAGGTGCAAAGCTGGAGTCACAAGAGGGTTTCCGAGTTTAGCCATTCAGCACTGGGTACCAAAGCTTTCCAGAAGCTCCCACAAAGCAGTTTACCCCTCAGCCAGCAGCAGTTTCTTTCTGCTGGTGAATGGCAAGCTCATCCTTCAGACCCTCAGCTGCAGGTGCACAGAACTGGAGCGTTGATTCAAAGCCAGTACGGACCAGCACGGGCTTCTCCCTGCCTTCACTGGCCAGCCACCTCGCTTCTTGAGGAAACTGGGAGGATTGGTGCACTTTCTCCAGAGAAACCCTCAGAAATGTGGCACTAAACCAGATTAAAATGCCATGCAGCAGTGGGGCAACATGTGACCCTTTGCTAAATTTACTCCCAGTCTCACTTGTTGTATATTTTTGTGTGACCTTCGAAATACCCTTGTTGCCTGGAGGTTGACTTATTGCTTGTGACTTAGGCCTTAGAATTACTGGTTAAAGACTGTCAGATTGCTCCCACTTATATTTTTACGAACACTCAGAGTTGCTGCTGAGTCCTAGCGTGTTTTCTTCTGTTAGCAAATAGGAAACATTTCCTGCTGTCCTAGGAAAACACTTTCACTTTACTGAGACTTTCTGCCCCTTGACATTGGAGACTTGGTAGTGCTGTCCCGAAAGTCCCCTCTGAGACAACGAAGCACTGCCGGCAAATGGTAGCTGCCTTGGCTGGCTTGTGACCGAGACAGGGAAACAGGGAGAAGGGCACTGCTGAAAACAAAATGCAGCAGCTGATCTGGCTGCAACCCCCCTGGGTGCTTGAACTGCCTGTTGGCAGCTTGAGATCAGATGCTACTGGCGTCAGCTGCTTACCCTCTTAAGAAATGTTTGGGCCGTTTTTCTTTGTGTTTAGATACAGGCCTGCCTGAATTGGTGTGCTAGCCCGTTAAAACCCCTCGAGCGCTGCCTGTACCGCTCCTGTTCCTGAGGAGCCAGTGTTCCTGTGTAGCTAGAATCTGGGCTGCTGTCGAGCAAAACCCAGCATGATCCGCATGCTGGTGTACTTGCTGCTTATGGGAAGGCCTTTGCTTAGCGTCAGCACCTGCTGAAACAACATCCTACCTTCCCTCTTCTTCTTCTTTCTTTTTTTTCTTTTTTTCTTTTTCTTTTTCTTTTCTTTTTTTTTTTTTTTTTTTTTTTTTTTTTTTTTTTTTTTTTTTTTTTTTTTTTTTTGTGTGGGACCCTTGTTTATTCTCCGTCTGTGAACAGTATGTGCGGGCTGAGGTGAGGCTGTGCTAGAGAAAGGACGGTAACTGCCTAATGCCAAGCACTGCATCCATGGCCTGGAGCTCTGCTGCCCTGCTCCTGCATCCTGTTTATAAGCCGGCCTTTGTCAGGCACTCTGCAGAGTCCCTGCCCTGAGTAGCTTCCAGTCTTTCTCAGCATGTGGTTCCTGGACACCTTGCAGTCAAATACCGGTAGCCACAGCTTTGTGCTCCGGGAAAATAGGATGGCCTTATTTATGCACATGCTTTGATTTCCCAGAGCAAGGGTTGCCCCTGAAAAGTAGCCAGTAAATAACGATCCTGTTGCTTGCGGGGTGAAATGTGTAGCTGCTTCCCTTTGTTCCTCTACTGCTGAAAGCCCGTGAGCTGCGCGGCCTGGCCAGTACCGTAGGTTTTCCCCATCCCCCAGCAACCCAGCTAGAAACAATAGAGGCCACTGGGCAAAAAGAGCCCTGTAATAACGTTGCCAGGAGCTGATGTTGCTTTCCCTGCCTGAGTTTTCTCCAGGCTTATTTTTAGGCGAATTAATTGTAATTTGCCTAAAGTTGCCTAAAGTTTTTTTGTTTTTTTCTTTTCTTTTTTCTTTTTTTTTTTTTTAATGTCCTTGTGGTTTCTAAGAAACTGTTGGTACAAAAATCAGCCCTTTTAAAGGCTGGTATTCTGGGATGAATACCCCAAGGGAGGACAAAAATGTGGATGTGTCATGCCAGGGCTCTAGGCAACACGTTCAAAATAATGCAAAAGTGCATAGTTGTTTCTTGGATTTGGACCGTTTTTGTTTTTTTTTTTTTTCCCCTAAGTTTCAACCTCCAATTCTGACTCAAGGATAATATATGTATGAGCAGCTTATGGGTCCAGGTTTTTACTGTTTTTATTTTTGTGTACTAATTTGTCCTAGAGATTATTTTTTTTTTTTTTTTTTTTTTTTTTTTTAACTGGCAGCGCTGAATCAGAGCTTTGGCCTCTCCTCAAATACGTGAGTACTTTAAATAAACATTAATAAAACAAGGTGAAGTGCTCGGGACCAGAGGACTGTCTGTGGAGCTAGAGGTTAAGGACCTGGGCTAAACCAGAAAGGCAAAGGTTGAAGCCATGTGGTTCTGGGAGGAGGTCAGGGTCTTGCTTATTTAACTGGAACTTGGCATCAAAGTGAATACGTGGCAATCCGAAGTATTAAGGGGAAAAATAGACTTGTGGCCTATTGACACCTTGGCTGGGTTTTTCTTGCTTGCCCTTGTGGGGCTTACTGGAGAAATGGTGGCTTTTTGTTGTTGTTTTGTTTTTTCTTCTTCCCTTCACAGCCCCTGCTGTAGCCAGAGGAATCCCTGGGGAGGGGGGTGTTGGCAGCTCTTGCTATTCCCAGCGGCAGCGCTACCCATTCTGTCCGGCTTGCAGCTGCTGAAGCCACCTTCCTGAGGAAGAGCTGGCTCCGTGCATGGAACGGGTTAAGGCGCTTGAGCACCTTCAACTTTCAACAAGTAGCATGGCCCAGGCAGATGTGTTGATATGGCAACCGCTCCCAAGAAAGGCTTGCCGAGCAAGCAGAGCAGCTGGCCTCCACTCCTGACAAGGTACCTCAAGCAGGAGGCTGCAGCCGCTGCCCTGGCTGTGCCCCGGATCATGCTGTCAGCGCTCTGATTAGTGTGAATAATTCATGCGTCTCTCTAACCGCCTTTAATGCAGCGGCAGTGACGGGAGCAGTGCTGACAGGACCCAACGGCTAATTTGCTGCATTAATAACAATGGCCCCCTGCTTTCGCTCGCACAATATGTTTCCAGGATGGAGGTTAAAGCCAGGTTCTGTGGTGATGCTCTTGCTCCTTTTCCTCTCCACCGCACTGCACCAGGCAGATAGCAGGACTCAAGGCCCAGAGCGTGCAAGGCTGCCGGAAACGTGGGGCCGGAGTGCGTGTGCATGCTCTGACAGGCGGCACCGGTGGCTTCAGATCCCTTTCTGCCTGCTCTGAAGGCACTGAGCCCTGAGTTGCTCGGCGCTTTCAAGCTCTTTTGTTTTTTTTTTTCTCTCTCTTTTCCTCCAGTCTGGATAGTATTTGCTGGATGTGAGGAAGGGTATTTTCCATGCAAGCAGACCGCTGGGCTTCCCAAAGTGCTTTGCAGCCCAGAGGGCGCAGCAGGCTCTGCTGAGAGGCTGGGCTGTACCCAGGTGACTTGAGTACACGGTATCATTTACCCTATTGACGTCAGCAGCCGCACGCGCGCGGCTTCCCTGCTCTGTAGCAGCCTCCAGGAGACGAGCTGCAGAGCGCTGTCAGCTCCCTAAATGTGCCTAGCCTTTGCAGAGCTCGGCATATAATGCTCAGCTAAGTAAATGTCCACTTGGGAATATTTCGGGATCAAACCCTCTATTTGCCTTCCAAAGCCCAAGTTCTTTGGCTCCTGTTCCACAAACCAACGCTACGTGGATTCTTATCAAAATAGCATTGCCTTTATTTACTGATAAGTCTGTTCAGCAGGAACTGTTGCATAAAACCATATTATGGCATTTTTCTTGCAGAAAATTACCGCAGCGAAGTGCCTTTTTGAGCCCCGAGATATTTTTTCAAGCTGCCATACTTAAACATTTTCAGCATTTTCCTAGCACTGAGTTGCAGCTCTGTGGGAAATAGAGCCTTCCTGTTAGGCACAGGGTGTTGAATTTTTGCTGAAAAGACCTGAAAAATTGAACCCAGACAACTTTTGAAGTAAACTGGAAAAGTGAGCTCTGCTCTGTAAGTCTGTTTTGCCAGAAGAGCCTTTATCCCTGCAGATGCTTGTCTAGTGTTTCTCGTGGTGTAATTTCATTTGCTTTTTAGCAGCAGGTCGGGTTCGGATTGAGCATTTTGGGTGTCCTGGTATTGGCATGGGGAGCAGCTGCCATGTGCTTCAGCCTTGGCTTTGGCTAAAGACTATGGCTCCTGCATTTGGGGTTAGAGAAGGCTGCTCTGGTACGAGCTAACACTAACCATAGCAGAGCTGTCTGCTTGGGTCTGCGGAAGGTTTTTGAAGCAAACGACTGTGAAGCAATTAGAAATTTCTTTCCACCTTATTTCCTTATTTAAAGTGGGCTTTCCGCTAGCTGACCTCTGCTGCAAACATGCGATATAATATTTCTGTCGCTAAATAATCTGAATCGGCAAAAATCACCCTGGTTTTGTTATCTTAACTTCTGGGATTGCTTGCAGTTCTCCATGCTGGGTTGACCTCCGTGTCAACGTTCTTTGTACTTTGGCATAAGCAACGGTCAGGGCTGCAGAATCCATGCACCGTTTTCCATCTGTGTACTCAGAGTGTCCATTAGTGAACAAAATTTCATTTGTACTATCATTTTATAATCTATCTTCAAAATATTTCTCGGTTTCATCTGTAGGATGCTCTTGTAAGTGAGTAGACAGACCTGCTCTGCCCCTTCATTAGAAGGGCACAACACAGATGAAGAGATCAGGTCTGCTTATTATTGCACAGGTTATTCTATGGTTTGTGCATTTACCCTGGCTAGTATTGTAAGTATTGGAAACTCATACCTGCCTGTGCCATTTGCCTCTCTGCTTTGGATGCTAGGGTTTCCATAACTGTGTAAGAGACAGAACATGAGGTTTTAAAGTACAGCCTGGGTTACAAACTAATGACTAAAGCTGCTACTGTTGAACCTTTCGAAATCCTCAGTCATTGCTTGGAGGTTACTAGAGGAGCAGGCAGAGTTAAATTTAGGAGCTCCTGTTCCGTGCTTGGGACATCCCATCTAATCCCTTTTGTACTGCTTTGCACCAGTAGGATGCTGTGATTCCGGTGCACGGGGATCATTCCAGCTCTCCCCATCGGATCCCTGTTCGAAGCCTCAGTTTCCTGCTTCCATGCATTGCCTCCCACAGCTGAGGTGCCTGGAGCCTTGGAGCTGCAAATTGCTTTTGCTGTTGCTTTGCTTTAACTCTGTCTGCATAAACTTTCCACTTACAGCTGCCTAATAATGTGAGGGTCAGGTCTTAACCTAAACTTGTATTTCTGCCTTCTGCTTGTGATGTAGCCTGGCATTCTCCTGCGTCGCTGCACCTAAAGGTCTTTGTAAGTCTTCTCTTGTGCTGCCTGGCTCCTTTTTCTGTGAGGCCTCGCTGTCAGGCTGCTGCTGTTGTACAGTTTGCATCTGTTCTCTCCTTTGAGAAGAACTGGGTGTTCTCCAGAGTGTGGTGACCCTTTTCCTCTAAAGACTTCACAGGGACGTGCTATTAAAGACATCAAGAAGGATGCCGCATACTCCTCTCCACCGACTTTATGTCAAGCACTAATGCTGCTTTCCACCCCGGGCAGGTGATTGCTGTCGGAGCTCTGAGGCTTGACTGCGAGCCCCCCAGGTTGCTGACATGCACGTGAGGCGCACGTTGGCCAGGCTGTCATGCAGCCGCTTTGAGGCAGGTGGTGGTTGTGATGGGGAGTTCCCTGGGACGGGGCGCGTGGCTGGGCTCGTACAGGACCGGGCCGTGCTGGTCATCTGAGCACCGTGCTGAGCTCTGCAGGGTGTGCAAGTGGATGAAGTTTCAGATAATCCCTTGAGCCAGGATCTCAGCAAACAGAGCTGGGGAAGCTGGGGGACTTCATCAGCTGCACACAAGCCTGTTTCTAGCCAGTATCAGGAACCTGGTCAGCTCGGCTTTCCATGCGGAAAGGTGGGTCATGCCAGTGCCCAGCTCAGTACAGCTCTGGGGAAATGTGTGCAGCATTGCCATGGTCTGGAGCTGCTCACAGCTCCAAGTATAAAAAGCTGCCTGCACTAGGAGGAACAGTGCCTAGATTTGGCTGAAGCCTTGCAAGGACTAAAGCTTCCAGCTGTTGGAGCCGCTGGAGCCGTTCCGGCTGCGTGCCTGGGTCCCGTTCTGCACGAGTCCCCCTGTGCTGTACGTGCAGAGGAGCAGGCTCTGCAGCGCCTGTGCATGTGGGTTCATGATTGTTTCTTCTCAGGCTGTCGCTTTCGACTATTTGCTCTCTGGGACTATTAATCTATTCCACAGTCCTTCTCTGGGTGCTCACCCTTTCCCTCTTCTGAATGCGCCACTTTTCTCTCCCAGGCTTTTTTCCACCTGTTCTTTCTGCAGCCTGCCTTGCTGCCTCTTTGCTCTGCACTGGAAGGATTGGGCAATGAAGCTTTAGAGAGCTGCTCCTGAATGTGTTTAGGCCTCTGACGCAAAGTGAACAGAGGTGCAAGCTGGTGCCCACAACACTGCTAGGTGCCTGAATCAGATCGACATTTTCAAAGCTACCTAACCGGCTGCTCAGCTCAGCTCAGCTCAGCTCAGCTTGCAAAAGCCGAATCAGCAGAAGCGAGGCATGCGCGTTCGGCTCCTAGCCCACGCGCGAGCCCTGCGGACGGCGGCTGCTGTGCCGTGTGCATTGTGCTCCTGTCACAGCCTTGCTGCTGAGCCATCTGCCAGGGACTTAACTGAACAACGTCAGCCAGATAACACTGAAAAGGGCAGCTCTGCTGGCCGGAGGCCCCGCAGGGGAAATGCTGTGCTCGGCAACTTCTGCCAGGAGTTTAAAGGCTCCCACCTGGGCTGCAAGTGACAACTGAGGCCAGGAAGAGACAGGGCTTCCTCCCGTCCACACTGCGATGCGTAGGGTTTGGCCTGTATTATTTTTTGGGGCGGGGAGAGGGCTGAAGGTGTCTTGCAGACAGCCTGTGAGGTTAGCTGAGGTCACCCCAGGAGGTCTGCTCTTGCTCTCCGGTTTGTTTTGCTTTGACTCCTAGGAGCAAGGGAGTATCTCTGTGTGGTAGAGCATTTCCTTTCTTTTCCCATATCCTGTTCATAGGCTGTTTGCAGCGCTGTGTGTGGGGGAGAGTGACTAACAGCGCCTGTCTCTGTGCAGCGTGAGTCACGCTGAGCTCCCTGGCTGCCATCTCTAGCTAAGCCAGGCATGCGGGCAGAGGAGACGCTTCGCCCTTCTCGCTCGCATCTCCTGCCTGGGCCTAGGGCACTGCGAGGCAGGGCGTGCGCGGGCAAGCGGCCGCGGCAGGCAGGTCTGGTGCGGGTACGAGTATCTTCGCTCAGTGCAGTGGCGAGGCAAGGGAGCGTTGCTGCTCGCCGGGCTGCCTCTGTATTCTGGAGGCTTCCTCGCCCGTCTGATTCGTGGGAACGTGGAAGATGATCCGTCAGTTGGTCAGTTCTGTTGCAGACCGAAGTGCTAATTCTGTAGCCAAATGTTCTGTGTCCCAGTGCGTCATCCGAAGTGCTGCCTTCAGCTGCAGCTGTTCCAGGCCAATTGTAGCTGAGGTCACCGCACAAATGCAAGAGGGACAGGGGTGTTTTGAGTGTGGCAGGACAGGTGAATTTGCCAGCTTCTGCACTAAGTGTTGCTTGTAAGAGCTTGAAGAATCTCCGAGCATCTCAGCTTTATTTCTATTGAAGAAACTACTTGGCGAGTCACAAAACTGATATTAGGGATGTTGAGGAACGCATTGTTCAAATTCCTTGCAAACACACGCGCACACACCCCCAGTATGATCTTTCCTGTTGTGTGACTCCTGTTGCAGCTACCAGAACCTGAAGGAAGCTCGGTGCAACGGGAAAGCTTGTTGCTTTCCCACAGCGCTTCCTCTGGAGTTGCCAGTGTAAGTCCGAATTCAAATGATGAAAGAACTATGATCATTCATTTCAAATCTTTCCTTTTAACCAGGCAGAGATGTGCAACTTCAAGAAGGTGCCTTGGACATACAAGGAGCACTAGTGGAAAAAATCCATTTTAGCTCTAGAGACGGAAGCCTCTTTTCTAAGCAGAAAGTCCAAGATTGTCCTAGGCTAAGTCCCTGTAAGCCTATTACAATCCAGATCAGGGTAAAAGCTTTTAGGGAAAGTAGTTGACAGAATTAATGGTCATGAATGTCTGTGCCTTGCTGTAATCGGGGAGTTAGACTTGTCAGGAGGGAGGCGTTTTACAGGCCCATTCTAACTTGCCGGCAGGGCAGAGGGACCATTGGAGAGCAGGACTTCTGCTTTCAAATTAGTAAGACAATCTTAGACAGCACAAGTGTTGCTATTGCTTCTGCTTGCAGAGATGGAGCAAAAATTTCACCTATGAATTGTTGATCTTGTCTTCATAATTTTGAATGATGTTGAAATGAAAGTGGAAAGTATTGTAACTACGTTGTGAAATTAAGTCTTGCAGTCTCTAGAAAAACCTGCAGTGTCCAATATAGCACCTGGTTTCTTTGTTCTATGAAACTCTATGTGCCTTGGGCATGTGAACTGGAGAACTAAAGGTTCATGGCAGCTGGTAGCATAACTAGCTCAGCAGGATGTAGATGCCATTTATTATTGCACGATGGGTCTTCCAAAAATGTTCTTAATTTAGAAGCAGTTACAGTGTGCTCAGGGATTATTGATCCTATCTCAAAGACAATATTCCTGTACCTCTGTGGAAATACAGTAATTGTATGCATCGCTCCATGGTATAAACCCCATTGTTAGCATGAAAGTATGTGTCTAGAGCAAGTAAACTTTAAAAGCTCGCTCTCTTGGCTCATACTTGTTGCTTCTACCATAGCCAACACTTTCCTTTACAGAAGAAGGAATTTTAATTTCAAGAGTTAGACATAGTGCTTTTATTTTGTGTCTTTTAGTGAGAAATTTCGGAGCTTCTTTTGAGGTGTCTCCTGTCCCACCCTAAACTTCCTCTACTTTGGATTCAGAGTTGTAGAAAGCAAGCGCTGTAGAGCATGTACAAAGCAGTAAAGACACTGTGCAAAGTCAGAAAACCAGGTGAGAAGGCCCTTATTGTACCTATGATTTTTATTGCGTTTGGTGTCAAAGGAGGTAGATATAAAATTAAACTTAACAAATTCCACAGGAAGCTTTGGAGCCTTGGAAAAAGAACTTCTACTGTGAAGTCTAAAAGACAAATCTGATTTCCGTCTCTGACCGTCGGATTCTTCTGATTCCAAGCCACATGATATGTGTGAGTGCTTTTTTGGGACAAATCCAGTCCTAACTTGCAAGGGAATGGGCTCGTGTGGGATGAGACGATGGCATGCCGTGGTCGTGTTACTAGAGGAATTAGGATGGCTTCTCCCTGGCAGTGCCCAAGCCCCGTCCCTTCACAGTGTTGCTAGGGATTAGCATTGTATGGTGAGCACTGAGGAGCTTTTGCAGCATTTGCTGGATAGTGTATGCTTAATTCATGTGGCACAAGATCAAAGCTGAGTAGTTTTGAGAACTATTTTCCTCTCTCGGAGTGAAGGCAGCACATCACTGAGTGATGACATGGCCTGTGTAGGCGATGCGTTCCCGAGAACAGGACAGATGCCATGGGGTAGCAGGCAGTAAAGAAATGCAGCTTCTTGTGAAGTTCTCAGAAAGGTTCCTCTCTTCGCATCTGCCTTTGAAAGTCAGGGGTATCAACTAGCCCATGTGATGATGGATTTAGCCCAAATGATACGAAATAAACTTCAGCCTAGAGCCTACAGCCTTTCCCATAGGAACGCTCTTTTTCTTTTCGCGAAGTTTAGCTTGGTGCGTCAGAAATAACACCACCTTAAGACAATAAATAAAGAGGTTTTCAGAACAGAAAAGCTGCAGAGGCTGCCTGAGGTCACTAAGTATTTAAAAATGAAATGTACATACTCTTTATTTTGTAGTAATACACTGTAATTGTTTTACAGAGTCCAGCATTATCAGTTGCATGTAAAGACTACAGATGAACTTGCCAAACTGGAGCTCACAAAACTAGTGCATTTATCCCAAAGCAGACTAAACCTTCTAACTCCTTAAAAAAATACATTAACGTACCACGCACGCGCGCGCGCACACACACACACACACACACATATTGCACTTTTCTCCATATGAAATTTTTACCCCATATACATCACACCGAAGTCTCTTCAAAGGATCCTGCAGTACAAGATAATAAAGCTACTAACTATCTAGCAGTAGTATACACAGCCCTCTAATGTTAGACTTAACGGACTTGAACAGAAGAGCCACTTCGAAGTAGTGTGAATACAAAGAGATGCCCAGTGGATACTCTGCTATGGCACTACAAGTCTTCTCTCCTAGTTGGCTTAAAGGAAATTATATGAGATGTTATAAAGGGGGTTGGTTGAGGGGAATGGTCTAAATTACATTCCAAAGCTCCCTAACGTCCCCCTTACCAGCACTGCAAAGATGCAATCAGCTTCCACTGGTTGGCACATCCTGACAAATGAATCACGCGCCCCTGTTAAGTGTCCTGAAATGCACGGTAGCAGAGCTTGGGATAGGGAGGGAACCGGTTGTAGTTACTGCTCCCACTGCAGAATTGGGCCTGTCTCCTTAGGAGCAGAGTGTCTCATTAGCAGTTTTATGCACTAGGTAGGATCTCACATATCCAAAAAGTGTTACTTTCATTATGCTGAGGGGCAAGGAAGATGACTGAAAGGACAGGGAGGTTCGTTGCCTCCTGGTCTCTTCAGCAGTAGTGAAATGCCTGGCTGTTGTTGTTCTGCTGTGCTGTTTCCCTCCTTTTTATTAGTCACTTATGGGGTTGTATGGGTTTCTGGGTTCCATTCCCTCCCACATCTTAACCATTGAGTTGTTTAAGCTAACATTTTCTAGCCACCTTTGTCTTGCATCCACTACAAAGGGCATGGATGAGATTCATCTTCTCTAAGCTTCCCTTTATTGATGCCATGAGACTCACTGTGTTATCAGAGGTAGAAGCTGAGCTCTCATGAACTGAATCCAGCTGCACAACTGGACCCTTATCAGATCTTGGGTATGTGTTGACAGGAATACCCTCTCCTAATTGCTCTCTAACTTTAAAATACAGGAGGTAAGGTGTCTTCTGTTGTTGTTAAAGGCTCCTCTCCTTCAGTCGGTCTACAAGGCCGTGACTAAGCATCTATTACTCTGCACGTGAAGGTGGTGTTATTGCTGTAAATGCTGGCTGATCATTCACCATTGTGGTGAGGGAAAAGAGAGCAGCCTCTTTTCTTCTTTTTCTTTTTTTGTCTCCTAGGTTGGTAGGATGAACACATTTCATGTACAGGGAAAGAACAAACATACCCTTTTTGCTTTTGCTACCTGTTCAACCTAGCATTATACCTACACAAACGTCTTAGTGCTTCGCTGTAGTATCAGCTTAAAATGAGAAGGTGCTGCTCAACACCCAACTCTGCCAGGTTGGGGGCTACAGCCAGCGTAGTTGTAGTGTCGAAGGCCTTAGCTCATTCCGCCAGAGAAATTTGCAGCCAATGGTGATGTTTCGTTTATGTAAGATCAGCGTTGTTTCCCCATCATACTTTGTGCTTTAGTAAACCTGCTTTGTGCTATAGGTTAGCTTAGAAAAGGGCTGAATGTTCCAGCTGTGGAACATTGGTTTGCAGGAAGGCAGCCTTTGCTCCACGATATTCGAAGACTCGAGCCAAAACCCAAATTACAGACACCTGAACTTTCTGTGGGTTCCCGAACAATCCTCTGATGTCTAGCATTTCATGACTGAAAGGTCTGGAGACCAAATGTTTGTTTAGTATTTGTTGAAACGGTTAATACACCAACAGCTTGTGATGCTAACTATTGCTGTAATACTTTGAACACTGTACGTACAAAAGCAATCAAAGCATTAAGAAAGTTAAACATTACGTTCCACACAGTGGAACGTGTGCTCTGAAGGGACTTTGGCTGTAGCAAAGATATAAATGGGGTATGGTCTACTTTCTTCAGAAAAAAAAAGCATGTAATCTGATAAGGAACCCAAAAAGGCACAGCACTATCACTTCACAGGGTTGGGTTTTTTTTTTTTTTTTCTTTTAAGCTCATTGTTTTTATCCTTAAGTTCTAAAACCCTAAATAATTGTCCAAATATACAAAGCTCAATAAACCACCAGCAACGCATACTGTAACTTCAAAACACATTTTTTAAGCAACAAAAGGGCAGATGGATCCTCTCCAAAGATCAGAGCTTCTCCAAACAGAGGTCTGCACTGAGGGCCGCCTGCAAAAAGAGTTAACTTCAACTGCCAAAGGCTGACGTATTTGATGTCCTTGGTGGCGGTTCTCGACCTTCTCGTGGTACGTGTTACCCCTCTGACTCTCTGCTAGCTAATCCTTTACCTTTTAGTATTCCTAGCCCTACCGGGCGATCTCAACAAACCACCGTGGCCCCCTGTGTCAGTTCCAGGTATCTTTTGGCTAGGTCAGTGTGTCATGTTGCAAAGATACAGAAGCTTCTTCCAGTGGATGATCAAGAGTTCCTTGGCAGGCTTGGGAAATACTCTTTTACTTGCTAACAGAGGAACCAGAGGCTGCTCCAGATGCCTGGTGATCTCCGAGACTTACTGAGGAGTAGTTCCAGATCAGTAGCTTACGGTCAGCAATTTGATGCCAAAGTGCAACTTTCCTTTAATATCACCTGACTGCCATTTCAAGAGTTCTGTATTTGCCATCAGCGCAGACCCAAATCTAGTCTGAATTTCAGTGAAAAACTATTGCTTTTATTGCCAAGAAGTACTCATTCTCCTCTCTGCTAGTACTGGATGGATGCTGCCAAACTATTTTTTTTTTTTTGGAAGGGGTTATTTCCTTCCTTTAAGACTCTCTCTTTTCTTTTCCTCTTTCTTTCTGTCTCCTTCTATACAAAGTGGTTCTTTGTTGAACCAAACTACACTATCTGTTCTCCAGCCCCTGCTGCCAGCAAGACGAGCTAGTAGTCGAACACCTTAAGCCATCCCTTTTTTTTCACTCAGGTGACTGTTAGATCTCCTGTTTAATTCAAGGGTTGGAGAATTACCAGGAACGTTAGGGTTGGAACAAAAACAAAAATTCACATGCTCTTCCTTCGCTTGTCTTCTTCCACTCTCGTTAGCCACCACGCGGTTTTAATTCACCAGGACGTAGCCACTGTGCTGGGGATCTACAGTCTCCATCATTTCACAGTCAAAGAGTCCAGGCAATTCTGCGAGGGTTAATGCATCATAGTTTGACTGAGACTCGCAAGGTGCTGAGCTGCTCTGGCTCTCAGGCGATGCTACACTGCTCTGTTGCGCTGGGTCCACGGAATACTGGCACTGGTTTGGGTACTCAGGCTCAGCAGAGGTGACAACAGGCAATTCGCAAGTCTGATAGGAATATTGTGGTGGCTGCTGCACCTGAATTGCTGATGACAACCGTGATGAGCTGGTGATCTGGGAGGGTGGCAGTGGCTCCAGCTGTACCTTCTGGTAAGGACTGAGGAAGGGGTCATATTGCATCTGTTCCGACGAAGGCTCCATCACAGGGCTTAGCGACTGCTGCAAGCTGAACTGTGTTGACTGCTGCTGCTGCTGCTCATCCTGGCATGGCAGTGGCAGTTGACTTGACCTTGGGTATGAGCTCTCAGCTATTTGCATCTGGTTAAAATAGGCTTGCAGCTGGGACTGCTTCTGGAGAAAAAGTCGCTTCTGATGCAGCCTGAAGCAAGAACACAGACAGCAATTATTTGGGGTTGGCATATTTGTCCTTCTGCAGATGTGCAGAGGCAGGGGTTGCAGGCCTCTCTCTGAGAGCACCTTTTTAATCGACTAGTGGGTTTTTCTTGTGCAAGTAAGTTAGCCCTGTCAGTACTTAATTTTGCTTAGTATGTGCAAGATGTCCCGTGTTTGCATTTTAGGCTTGCTGTTCACTGCTGCATGTCAGCTAAGAACCGAAGTCTTGGGTGTCTTGACTGCAACAGAGTGAACAAAGTCTTTCTCCTCCCATGTTGCTTTTTTTTTTCCCCTCTGAACTACACTTCTCCTTGGGAGCCCTTATGAAACTCTTGTGTTTTTGACACTTTACAAACAGGAAGAATTTGCAATACAGTGCCAGGTTCCATAGCTACCTTTTACAAATTCCTGCGATAGAACAAAGGGAGGTCTCCAGCCAGGCAATCCCCAGGGCACGCAGACTAGGAAACCCACTACTGACGCATGGCTACAGTATTCAGCAAAGGAATCTATTATTTCCCTGCATACATACTAAGGTAACTTATTTCTCTACAGACAGCTCCTTCTTTCTGAAGGCAAGAAGTGTACTGAGCTGCTTGATTACCTAATGCTGCCAGCTGAGCCTTTGATGAGAACTGAACTCTACAGTTGCCAGGAGTGGCCATAAACTAGATCGTAATCCCAGACTGCATGAGTTCTTCCAGTCAGGTAGTATTTCCTTGCCTCTGCTCAAGCGCTCAGTTCTGTGAGTATGTAGCTGCGTTATTTACCTTTTCTTACCGTCATCCTTTTGCAAAACCCAGGAACAAAAATTACCTTTGTAGTAGCTAGCTTGCTCCCTTGTTTTATGCTGACCAAATGCTGACCTTTATGCTGACCTTGTTTTTACAGCCTTTTCACTTGGCAATTATAATTACAGTTAAGAAAAATAAGTGAAGGGAGTGAATCGAGCTGAAGCATCCTTTTATAATTCTTTGTATTAGAGCAGTCAGGATTCTGTCAGAGGAGCATCACTTCTAGATTGACAGATCCTTTAATGACCAGAAATACCTGACTGGCTTTTTGTAAGTAATTGGGTCGTGGGAGTGAGACAGGAAATACCTGAATGACTGTGGGACGTCCAAGCAGGGAGAAAAGACATGATCCATGTTGTGACTTAGGCTAACTATGGCCATATGTAAGACGGAAATGGGGTGCGGGAGCGAGTACAACGCTGTAAGCAGCTTGGTAGCTGCAAAGCTTCTGTCTGCCCCTTTTCACTAGACAAAGCACGCAGGCGTTTGCAGCCTGCATGCACTCCGGCAGCGTTGGCTCCTGAACAGCTCAGGGCACAGCAGTTTTTCAACACATGGATTGTTCCCCCTCCTTAGAGATTTTGAAATGAAGTCTTCCCTCTCTAGGGATTCCTAAATGGACAAAGATCGTCCCTGTTCTTGGAGTGCTCTTAGGAGTAATAAACAACTAATGTGCCTGTTTTGAAAGTTTCTCACCTGTGTTCCTGTAACTGCTGTTCCAGGCTCCGGGGCAGTTCTTTGCAGTACAGCTGGCAAGTGTTCTGAACTTTGGATAAAAGGGTGGGTTTCTGCAAGAAAACCAGAAGTTTGGTTTCAAATTGTACTGGTTTTAATTCATCAAGAAAGCAACTGACCTAACACCAAGGCAGGCTGTCTGTCCTCATGACAGTTTAAGTGCCCACCCTCATTTTCGCAAGCTGTTATGTTACCACTGCTATCCAAAACCAGAGTCTCTACTGCTTATGCCCTTCTAGCTCTTAGATAAAGAGTTTCTTGGCGTGACAGTTTGCATCATGAAAATCCAAAGAAAGATTCTTCCTAAGTGAAAGAAAAGCTGCTAGCTGGAAAAAAAAAAAGTTGGCTTTTTTTAAACTGAGACCAGGTGAAAACTGATTTTAAAAAACGGGGGCGTAGGGGGAGCAGTAAACCCCAGGAGGTCAGAAGTAGGACGGAAGCTTCTCACGTTCTGACGTGCGCCCTTTATGCGGTGCAACACAAAGAACAGGTATTTACCAGCAGCTACTGCAGATTACTTTAATAACCCTGTATGGTAGCAGGATGAGGAGCAGGGAGAAAGAGCCCTGTAGCATGCTTTCTGCATAATCGGAGTTCGTGTCTGATGAAAGACAAGACGGGGTAATTTCCAGTTCAGCTGTTGTCTGCTAATTGAGCTTTTGACCAAGGAGCAAAGCAGGACCCCAAAGGGCAGTGTGCTGTGCAGTAACTGTGCCCGGATCAGTCACGGTACCTGGAGCCTGTGTTGCAGGTACTGTGGCTCTAAGCTCTGCCGTCTGGATAACAAAGGGGGATGCGCACCACTAGGGAACGCAGATGTAGCCTCCTGCTGCCGAGATGCTTCTTCCTGCAGAGAGAGAGGAGGGGGAAAAGTTTCATCTCCAGAAAAAGGCTTACTGTTTTGCTTCAAGCCTGCACGGAATCTTCACTGTTCTTACTAAGTGCACTGTGCCTCTGGTGTCACTCATCACTTTCACCGAGTCTACACTATAAAGCTTGGCCCTCTGTGCCGTCAGAAGCCTCGGGTTTGCGTCTCTAACTGAAATGAGGTGTGACATGTACTCCCGACTGGACAAACTCTGAATATGCTTTAATGCAGCCCCCCCATCACAGCTTCAACACTGAAGGCAAAAACATTTCAGTAGAGGCCAAGAGGATACATACAGAGGAGGCGTCTCTAGAAGGCAGGAGAATGATGACACAGGGAGTAAACTGCTGTCACAGCTTTGTGGCTGTCAGCACTGAAGTTTCCCAGTAGTTGGTTGGAAAGTAAGGAAGCTGGAGCTCTAAGGCTGGCAGGCTTCATGGGGAACACCAGACGCTTGCATTGCCTGCTTATTTCTTATTTTTCTTGTTTCCTATGCTCTGTTCCAGTTCAAAAAAGGCAACTAGGGAATTGGTATAAGTTTGACTATTGCAGTGTGAGGCTAAATAGCTGTTGTATCATCACTCTGCTTTTGCAGTTCTTGCTATACGACAGTTATACCAGACCAGCTCCGCCACTGAAAGATGTTAGGTAGCCTTTGTGCTATCTAAAATATCCTTCAGACTAGAAGCAGACATCATATGCTGGATTCAGCACGATAAGCAGGCCACCTCGGTGATGCTGTAAGGACAGTTGTGATGAGGCTAACCTGGAAAGGCCCATTCTCTCCTTTGCAGAGGGGAGGGAGGTTTATCTGAAAACGAGCTTTTCTCAGCCCCGGCACCCCTTAACCTCTTACTCGGCCCAGAGCATTAGTTCTGGGAAGACAGAACCTCTCCTTTGAGCTTTACGTACCTGAGGTGGGCTATTGGCGAGGTCCTGCAGCTGTGTGGTGGTTGGCGTCAAGCTAGGCTCTTCTTCCGACCCCATCTGTTCATACAGCAACTGGACTTTGTTCAGTTCCAGGATTCCTTTGGTTCGCGCCAGATTCTGAAGGTGCTGTCTAAATGCTACAATTCCTGGAGAGGAGTGGAGCAGCAAATCAGTCGACTCATTTCTGGTGAGCGCAGCTGAGGCCAGCTGAGTCACAACCCCACCTCGCCTGTTCTGCAACTAACGCCCGGGCAGAACGGGTCGTGGCAGTCGCTGCAATTACCTTGTGTGAGGGACGTGTCCGAAGCGCGACGGCCCTCTCGGAAACTGACAGGGGAGCGGTTGTGGGTCTCCCGCTTCTGGGAGCTGAGGGCCTGCATGGCTGGGTTGGCAGGTCTCAGGCCTATGAAAGATGGGGTCATTCTGGGTGCTGGTTGGTTAGTTAGCACCATTTCTTTCAAGGAAGGGGTGTCTTCCAGGAAGCTGATATCTCTCTGAAGGGATCCCATCTCATACTCTGAATCGATGCTGCCCAGCGAGGAGTTTTCACCCAAGGAGTAGACTTTTCCTTTGACAAAAAAGAACAAAAGCCACAATAAAAAGAAAAGTCCAGAGGTAATTTAGTAAAGCAAAGGAAGTGCCATAGGCTTAAGCTATTCCTGCCAACAGTGTCTCCAGTGATTATTTTAGAGGAAATGAAAGAAAAAGCAAGCTTCCAAAGCAAATTGTAATTTAACACTTGCAGTGCTGGAATGGGGATCAGCTACTAGTTTTTCCACTATTGCAAGGGTAAGGCCGTAGGCAACTAATGGTCACTGGCTTGTCTGGAGGGCATTCAGTACTTTTTGTGCACGATACTAGTAAGTCTGTAGCCGAAGCCAGAAGGGTTGGTCATTTTGGTAGATCTGGAAAACCAGAATCTCGAGGTTTGTTGTTTCCCTTTGCCCTCCTACCCCAGCAGCGCTTTAGGGGATGAAGTGTTTTGCGAGCACCTAATTATGTCATTAAGAATAGGGCAACTGGCCAGAACTGCATTAGCTGCGGTTGTACCAGACCGTGGCCAGCTGTGAACTTGCTGCTTTAGTAGCGCAGGGCAGGGGGAGTGGGCATTGGTCTTTATAGCAAATAACAAGAAACAGAAGCAAGAAGGTCCTTCTTGTGCTAGTCCTCACTTGTGAAGTGTAGTGTTTCTCCTCTTTAAGTGAGGTGCCTCTGCAAATCTCTGTACCTGTACCTGGCACCATCACCAGCTGGTTGGTAACTTCTGCCAGTGTGTGACGTCTCTTTCCACAGCGAGTTGCTTGGAGGGCTGCAAAAGCTTGCGCAGGGTCATCTTCTGACTCGCCTTCTGTCTCTATTCCTTCATCAATAGAAGTTTCCATCATGCTGGTAGGCAGTGACTGGCATCCTTTTCTAATCACCACAGGAGGGACAGGATCTAGCAAGCAGCCATTTACCTAAATGCCACAAGGAGCAGACAGACAGCGTTCCGTTAATGGCATAACGCACTTCCCGAGATTGTGAGAAACCTCTGCTGGTTTTAAAGCTCAATGGTCAACACTAGCAGTGCTCTTGCTAGGCAGTCACTTGGGGCAACAGTCATTTTCACCCTGTCTGGAATTCAGCTAAGCAGCGGGCCAATTTTAAGCTATACCTTTGGTGTCTCAACTCTTTCTTCTTCCATAAATGCCGTCTCTGCTTGGCAGCTGGATGGTGGGAATGAAAAGGCTTGTGCACCTGAAGCTGGGGGCAGGCCTGGAGACCGCAGCAGTCTGGGATTTTGTGAACGCAGGTTTACTGAGGGCACCACAGCTTGTGTCTGGAAGAGATTAAAGAACTCCTAAGACTAAGTATGTTTAGCTAGAAAGTAAGAAACAAGAACACAAGGAAAACAACACCCAGACTCACAAATTAAAAACAAACAATGCCCACGTGTCAAATGAACTCTCTCGTCATTGGAGAGAGTACAGTCCAGTGCCAAGAGCAGGCGCTGGGGCTAGAAAGCACAAGAAAGTTGAATATAGTTCATGAAAGAACCACTTTCTGTGGAGTTTTCTTCCTTGCTCATCTGTCTCCACCTGCTTATAATACCGCTTCTATAATTAACACTCTGCTTTGGAATACTGTCTTTCTCTCACTGCAATTGGTAACGAAAAAAGAAACAAACAAAAAAATCACTGGTTTTTATCTTTGTCAGAGATATTGCTCCTGAACTTTGGTTTATACCTGAGACTCTTCGGCTTGAATTTCAACAGAATCTGAAACTAAATAGTGTCTTACTGCCTCAGGCAAAAATGCAAAAAATGCAGCAGCATTGTTTTATTTTCTCCTGGAAGCAGAATAACAAAAGAATTCTGATGGCATCTGGACACTTACTGTATTCCACAGTATACTGTATACCTAAAAGACTGGGAACCTGAGCAAGCGTTTGCTTGAGACCATTATAGTCTTAGGCCTGCTCTTCGGAAGAGGTCAGGTCTTTCGTGTTCCTAGTTATGCATCAGTTAAAAAAATGAGAATTACTGGAATAAGCCAAGATAACTGCAACATGTTTTATTTTGGGGAGGAGTGAAAGAAGTTACCAGGGAAGAAACAGCATAGCTTTAGAGCCTGTAGTGAATCAGTCGGTGTAATTAGTACGGGGAAAGTCTTTTGCGAGGGACCTAGGGAGCACCAGACCTAGGGAGCACCCTAAATTACTCTTGATAAAATACATGTAATCTCTTTAAGACTTAAATCAATTAGTCATCACATTGGCTCTACCTCTGGTCTACAGAGGCTTGCTAGCTGTGCTGTTAAATCCCCTGTGAAATCAGATTCTTGCTAGGTCACAGGAGGAAAAAGTGAGAGCGCTCTTAGCAGAGGTGACATTATTTAGATACAAAGTCTGGAGCAACAGAATCACAAATACAAACTTTCCAAAACAATGCTAGGAGTCTACAGACTACAGAAACCAGAAAACAGCAGTACCTCCTAAGTGAACGTATGTAGAAACAGTCCTTAATCCACCCCTGCTAGGAATAAAGTGTTACCTTGGCTACTGTTTGCTCAGCAATGGTGCTTGGCCGCCGCTGACGTGCATCAAGTCTCTGCTCCACAGGGAAGCTACTCCGATGCGATTTGAGCCTCTCCACCAACAAAAAATAGATCGCAGCAAAGTGGTTATAACTCTTGTTCTGCAGGGACTGAAAGAGAGAAGCACAAGAGATCGAGTGCAGACAAACGTACGCATCTTTTGTGTACTGTGAGATTAAGAAGGAAAAATAACTGCCTTCTAAGAGAAGAACAATCTTTCACGAGACAACGGGGCCTTCGTGTCATTGGTAAGTTGCATACCAGAAGTGCCAGGCAAGAAAAGCACCGGCCTTAGTTTCATGGTCCCCTATAAGTGTCAGGCACTTGTTGTGTTCCAGATGTACTATTCGGAGTCCTCAAAGATTTGAACCTGTGGAAGGGACCATGCTCCAGGACTTGCTGAATAAAGAGACCATTCCAAATCCCTAGAAGCAATCAGGAACTGAGCCCCCGTAAAGCAGAGACACTAGTCCTTTCTGGCAGGAAGTATTCAAACTGCTGCCTCCACAATGGCTAATAATAGCAACCATTCTAAAGGAAATGACTATGTTAACTCCATAGGGAGTCTTTTAGCATTTACGTTTGGTAAGAAGTATCATTTGGAATTAGAGGGAGATAGCCAATTGCTTACTGCTTTTCTGTTCCCTTCTGAATGTCATCTTCCACCCTCTTAGAAACTCAAAGTGAATTTGCCTTCCCTTCTCCTTCCATTCCTGTCTCTCCGTTTGACAACTGATCATTTATCCATCCCCACCCTGGGAGTCTAATGGTGTAGAAGTCAACATGGCTCCTAACTTGGATTCTTGACAGAACAGTGTCATTTACCTCACAGTGTTGCCTTTTCATGGGGCACATATTTCACTTTAAGGGGCAGGAGACGCCTTCGACTGAAACAGCTAGGTGTGTCCAGCAAGGAATAGGGCACGCTGCTGAAATTGTTTGTGGCAACATTACACGACGAGGAGCAGGAGCATGCCTGGTTTGCTCTGGCCACTGGGGTCTGATCTCTTGAATTAGGCCATTAGGCCATCAGCTGGTTAGCTGGGTTTTTTGTTTTCTTGCTTTCTTTCTTTCTTTGTCCTCTCCCTCCTAGCTCTTACAAGAACCTTGCACGGAACTCGCATAACAACTCACACTAATGAAACAAAAGAAAAGAAAAGAAAGTGCGCTCCCCCTGGGGATAAATATCGGTGCAAACCTGTTTTACCTCTATAGTTTTCTGCTGATCTATTCCAAGGCTGTGCATTAGCCGCAAAACTTGTTCATTATACTCTCCAATGGAAGGCTCGTTCTCCTGTCCCGGTGGATAAAGAACGGGTCTCTGCGTAGGAACTTCTATAAGCATCCACTTGTGCTCCTTAATCTGAGCAATAGTTAACCTTTTGGATGGGTCTAGCACCAACATTCTTCTAATGAGGTGTTCACACTCTGTTGGGAAAAAAAAAGTAAGGTATGTGACCAACCTGCTCGCTATGTGCTACTTGCCAGTGTTCACCTGACACCTACCAATGCAGAGCGCAACAACAGGAAACTGGCGTGCTTCTGCCTATTCTGGGGCTAAGTACATTTCCTGAAAGCTAAAACAATCTTTCAAAACAAGCTGAAAAATCACACTCAGATGCAATAATGTCAACTTTTTTTATAAAGACAGGGTATGGCTAATAGTGCCATTACCTCCACACAGCTCCCACACAAGGGTAACAGGCTGCTTGAACTGTTCCAAGAGCTAATGAAGCTTCAAAACCCGTCTGTGAAGTGAGGGAGAGAGGAATTGGCATCCTTCTCCAACACAGTTTGACCCCTGCAGTCACAAAAACAATTAAAACTGGTACCTTCTAGAGCTGGGAATAGTAGCCAGTGACCAAGACTGCAGGTTGGTGTGTTTCAGATCCAGAACCGAGGCACACTCAAAAGCTTTAGCTGCTGGACTGATTCTGAACACACAGAGCCTGCTGCTCCTTGCCTGCTGCATATGGGATTGCGTAAAAATGTGACGTTTCTCTTGAGATCTTGGTTGGACTTTGGAAGATGAGGACTAAGAGATGAATATGCAGTTTTTATAGAGAAGAAAGCTGACACATGTTACTTTAAGGGGTCTTATCAATATGTCCTGCTTTCCTAGCTGGCCACAATGTCAGTAAGGTTATAATAAATCTCTCTGTTCAGGTAGTTACGACAAACACGTTAGAGAGACTGCTGCCTGTTTACCTCGTGCAGATTTCACTGTTGTGCTCCGAGACACACACCCTTCCGCCCTCCTGCAACAGCATGTGACCAGCAAGAGGCACAGCAAAGCTGGAAGTGAAAGGGCTGAACTCCCCTGCAGTCAGGGCAGGCACTGCAGCTTGCACAGAGCTCCCTCGACCTAGCTTAGCTACCTATGTCATCAAAAGTCACAAAAACACCACACAGCTCAGCACAAGCTGCCAAATGTGTTCAGGAAGCACTGCTCAGCTCCCCTCGGTGGTGCCACAGTTGCATTGCTAAAAGCAACCAAGCGCTGAGCTAACTAGTTGTGCTACCGCTACACTGCAGTGTCTATTTTCAGAGCGAGTGTTCAGGAGTACGTTCCACCAGAAAGAGAAAGGGGAGGTCTAGGATGTTTTGCAGCACAGAAGCCTCAACAACAGGGCAGAAAAATATTTACTGGAACAGCAACAACAACAACAAAAAGCCCCATAGAAAATAGTCTACTGAAATGGTGCATGGTTCAGGAAGGTTCTTTGTGGGTGATCCAAGTGTAGAGACCTGCTAATACAGGGAAGCTGAAGAACAGCATAAAACTGTGCAAAAGTGGCCCAATTTGTTCTTGTCGGAATGGGCATGAGGGAGAGAGAAACCCAACAGATGGGGCAATTAAGCGAGGGAGATATCTGATAGTCTCCCAGTCGCGTGTGGGAGTGCCAGAATATGACTATGAGAATATGGCATATGAGAATTAGTTGCGCACTTTTTTTGCCTTTGTTTAGCAGACACTGTCAAAAACCAGTAAGCACCCAATCCACAACATAAGTAAGTATGATAGTGATGCTGCTCTGAGTGTGATTTTTTTTTCCAGATTAAAACGTTTATGGCATTGCAGAATGTAAATCGATTGCTGCTCAAATATCTCTCTGCTGTTGTATGCCTGTATTTTGGTCCTCAGTAGAGTGAGAATTTTTTCAGCTTCCACCTAGAAGCTCTTGTTCCCCTTGGCCACAGCCATGCTGCCACTTGCAATGCACACATATTGCTGAGGTTGACGGGGGCCGGTGTGCCTAGCAGCAGCAGCGCTGCAGTGGCACGTGGCTCCGCTAGGTTAACTTGCTTGGTTTCACACCAGAATGAAATGGTCTGCCACGCCACAGTCTGCGGACAGATGCACTACCCTTTGCTGTCCTGCAGCAGAGGTTATATAGACTTGAGATTTACCAGCCCAAAAACACAGTAGACCTTATTACCTTCTGACATAAAATAAGGGATCCTGAACCTTCCTTCCAGAACACGTTGCCTCAGTATGGGGAGTGTTGGGCCATCAAAAGGCAATGCTCCACAGACCAAAACATAAAGAACTACACCCATGCTCTGCAAGAAAAAGAATATTCATTTTATCTTTGGGCCACAAGTGAAGTTCTCCCATCTTGACTAGCCAACTTCTATCAGAAAAAAAAAAAAATCTCAATTATGTTCTGCGGAAAGAGGAAATATGCAGAAAAAGGAGTTACTTTTCTGAAAATCCCTTAACATTAAGAACATTCAGCTAAGCCAAAATGGCAGGCTTGCAGTACCTCGTGCTGACAAGCAGGTAAGCTGAAAGGTCATGGGCTAGGGACTCCTGACCGCTAGCAGGAAGCTCCACACAGGGGACTGAATGGCACTGGACAAGTGAGTCCCAACTTCAAGTGAGAATCAGAGACATACTCTATTAATCTGAACATTCTTCAGACAAAAACAAAACTCAAACAACAGCCATTCCCAGTAAGAAATTGCAACCTTTTACATTTACCATTTTGCAGAAGCCTGGGAGGAAGTGCACCGGTTGCCTTATGAACAAAGTCAGCTTTAGGGAGTCTCCAGCTGGTGATTCTGCATTGCTGGGTTGCAATGCTGAGCTCATATGAGGGATATGTAACATGAGCAAAAGGAGACAACCTGGGCAAGAGCTCTCAGTTGCCATGCTGATTTTGAAAGTATGCAAGTTAATTGGCATTGCAAATGGAAACAGTCTTGCAGCAGAGCCAAAAAAAATCTAACACCACGCCAGATGAAATAACCACATCAGACCTTCATGCCCGGAGTTGGCACAGATAGCTCCAGCACTGGATTTCTCAAGGGGGAAAAAAGTAAGCATTACACGTTCACCTTAAAATTTTGTAAGCACATCAAGATTTTTAAAACTAAATATATACTTTTAAAAGTCATTTCCTTCCTTAGCCTGGCAAGAGCTGAACTGTGGATTGCTGTGTTTCTCCTGCAAGCTTTCAGCTGACCTACTCCATAATGAACTGTTGCAAAAGAAATATGGAATCCTGAGCTCATCTGAGAAGGTAAGTAAAGGAGATGAGAATTTGATCTAAAATATAAACAAATGTGTGTGCTTCTCCTCGTGAGCAGACAGATTCTGTTAACCATTTAGGATCTTAAATATTCACAGAAATACTTTTTTGACATTCACGCAATGCACGTGTTACCTCAGACAGTGAGTATACCGAGGTCTACTGCAGGATTGTTTAGTAAGTACGTGAGGTTCAGAAAAGCTGTAGCCTTTTTAATTGATACCCTTATAGAAAGAGATATCAATAGACAGACATGAAGTATAATGTCTGTCATAAAGTTTTCTATTAAAACAATGAGATTTTATTAAATGAGCAGCTGAAAGATGAATTGCCATGCCTATGACCCAGGCTCTGACCCAAACGTCAGTGCCCGTGTTGTTACGATATATGCAATACTATCACTGGAAGCCTGATGTCTGAGCAAAGACTGCAAAATTGTACTCTACCTATGGCTGCTTCCTAAGCCTATGAATCTGACATTTTAAATATCAGATAGTAAGGTTAAAAGCAAAAAAAATACATGAAAGATGAAGGGCAGTCTCCGGCAATTCACAAGGGGTGCAGAGAACCTCTGCAGCTCATTTTAGTCCCTTTTCATTGCATTAAGAATCTGGTTGCCTTCTCAGTGCTTTTCCATACAGTAGTATGCATGGAGACATGCACACGATTCAAAAGCATGCAGCTGCCTGCAGCAGAAATGCTTATGGCACAAACATAATTGCTGTCAGTTCAGAGAAGAACGCAGTCCCTCCTGTGTATCAGCGGCTCAGAATCCCTTGGACCTCATCAGGAGTACACAGGTGAGGTCAGTCTTTTGTAGGCCTTACAAGTTCAATTCCCATGTAATACAGAAGGCATTTCGTTACACTGAAACAGCAAACTTGATGAATTCAATCGGGAGAACTGCTGGAGGAGGTACAGTTTTTCCTCTGAGGCCTACAGACTACATTTAATAGCCACTTAATTGTTAACTTCAATTCTGTTCTATGTTAGAGTCCTCTTAAAACGCTTTCAGGAAACCAAGCCAAAAAGAAACCGCTTATCTGCAGCTTACAAAAACTCAGAGGTGGTTCTTGCACTCCAAATTGCTAAAAGCGGATTTAAATCCAGTTAAATAAAAAGTTACGATACCCAGATATCCAGCTGGGGTCCCTCGTATTGCTGCCCTTCGAAGACTTCCGGGGCTGCATAAGGTGGGCTTCCACACCAGGTTGTTAGAGGCTCCCCACTTTTATAGAAATTTCCAAAGCCAAAATCTGTTGAGAAATTAAGGAAAGGTCACTTCAAACTCCAGTAGCATGACAAACTTGATTATATGCAGGCACTGGACCTGAAAGCTCACCTTCATTCATCAAAGGCTCTCTCTTTCCCCCGTACTCCCTCTGAAAGTATTTATTGGGATACTGAATGTCCTACGTTGTTATTTGCGTGACAGCTGCAAAGTTATTGAAACTCTCTGCAAAACTTCACAGTCTTTCAGTTAATGTCTACCAATCTGCTAAGTCTAAGTTTAAAAACAGTAATCCCTACATTTCAACAGACCGGAGATCAGATATACATCTGAGCTTTTTTACTTGCCAAGAAATACGAGATTCAGCACTGGATCTGAGATTTCCTGAGTTTTCCTTGGGTGCTCTCTAGCCTTGAATACACAACAAACATTGACAACAAAAGCATCAACATTGGAGATGGGAGGAAGGAGCTCTGCCAAAAGCAACAAAGCATGGGAAAACACAGAGCCTTCTGCTAGGAAGGAAGCTCTGCTACTGGGATTATCCACAGCCCTTTCAGCCTACAACCGAACACTATTCTACGACTCACCATTTTTAAAAAGCGTTCTTTATGAATTCATACGGGACCAGATTCAGGGGCTTCTGTATCAGGCACAGTTTATAAGAATCTAATGGTGAAAAGAGACAGTCACTCTCCAACAGGGAACACACAGACACTTGAAGTCTGAAGCAATTTGTACAGCCTCTGCTGTTGCGTCGCTTCCAGCTTGCACAGCTTTTACTAAAACAAAACAGCAAAAGCCCTTAATGGTGAGGAAGCCGGCCAAGTAGCTGAGCTAGAGATGATCGTTTTCAGAATGCCAAGTGGGTGTCACCGCTCCCCAGCGTCCCATCTGTGGCTCTCTTACCTCTCGCTCCACATGTACCAGTGCCTTAGAGCTCTTCACAGCCCAGACCTTCCAGTTTTCCGTTCATCCTGCCATCACTCCCGCTCCCTTTGCTCAGCTCATGCATCACCCGCTGTAGCATTCCCTGCTCTTACAGCCTAACAGTCCCGCCTACATCCGATTCACATACCCATTCTAAATAGGTTGCGTGACGTTACACAGTATTAATATACAAGGTTCTACGTATTCAACAGTCTTTTAATAGGAGACACTGCAGCACTGAGGCTGGGTATACGGTGGATCAAATTCCTGGCTCCACTGAAGTCCAGGGGAGTTTTCTCATGGAATTGAGTGAAGCCAGCATGACTCCCCATGGCGTCCATTCCTACAGGTATGTATTGTTTGGTCCGCTATTCCACCTGTGCTACAAACCACACTTTGTGTTCCCCGTAACCACAAATGCTGGTAATGGGGGAAAAAAAGAAAAAAAGTTGTCAAGTTGAAAGATCTGACAAGGGCAAATAGATTTGGGATTTAAGACTTTCAAGACTACAGGCTTCAATCTGCTATCTGGTCAGTTTTATCTCTGAAGGAAATACCGAACTGATCATTAGCAGGTAACATGCAAAGCCCCTCCCATGTTCTTTGTACAACAACACTGTTCATCCTGCTCTACTCCTGTCTTAGTAACGATTTAGCTCTTCCCCATCACTTTTTCCTAAGCAGAGCAATCCACACAGTTGAAAGCTACAAGTTGCTTTGGGTTTATTTTTCTTCAAGGATAAGGCTTTCACCCTTGTAGCCAGCCAGCCTCCTGCAAAGTAATACCATATGCCGGCATGCCTCGAGGAATCCTGTGAAAGTCAACAGTGTTGATACACTGTAATCAGGCTGTTGATTTAGTCCTATCAACCACTGAATACCTCAGAGGTATGTTAATACGATGTGGTGCTGATCAGCAGATAGCAGCCTTGATAAACACTGTGGTTAGCAGAAATGGCAGAGGCACTGCTGGTGCCACTCTGTTTAGCTCTATCTATCTGTATAGTTTGTTTTACACAGAGGAAAGGGCTTGGCTCTCTATTCACATGTTGTGAGCTATTGGAGCTATTGGAGAATCTCAGAATCAAAGCAGGGCAGAGACAGTAAACACGAAAACTGAACAGGCTTAAGTAAGGTTAACGTGGAGCTGCTTTAGAAGGGTGTGATGTAAACTGAAACATACAGCTTGTTCAATGCTAAAAGTATCCTTTTTTTCCTAACAGAAGGATATGAGAGCTCCAGCGTTCCATTTAATATTATGCTGCTTGCAACAAGCATCAAAAATGAGCATTGACAGAAGTAGCAGTTCCAGAAACATCAAAACCAAAGAGGCTTTAGAGCAGTCCTTCTGCCTTTCAAGATTTTCCCTAGCACACAGTAAGTTTTAAAACTTCTGCAGCCACTTCTACAGGTAAGACTTATTCCTTAGCATGTGAAAATGTGGACGTGAACCTGCAGGAATGTTTCTTCCCTTTGAGATTCTTGCCTGCTAGAAAACAAGGTTACAGCCAAGACACAGGTTCAAAAACTATGTGGACCACAAGCACAAACAGCATGATCTTACAGGCCTTTTCGATCTTTCTTAAAATTCTTTTAATAACAAGTTCACTAAGAATTTCATCAAGAAACACACCCCTGCTCCCTTAGTGTACTGCTCTACAGAGCCTTGACTGATTAAGCAGTAGTACTAAAATAAGCAGGTCATTTTTAGTTGAAATTTAGTAGAAATGCACTAATAAAGAATAATAGAGGAGTAGCGGAGAGCCAAGACTATGCAACTAAGCAGCTCTCAGTGTGGAGATCTCTGCAGTGCGTAACACAGTAAAGTAGTAGAAACAGTCACTATTTTGTGCAACAGTCATATTCTAGAAGGTATTTGCCTTATAAACTTACCTTTTTAACATACCTTATGGTAGTGATCTGCTTGACTCAGGTAAGCAGCTGGTGACTGCACATCAGCCACAGTTACACACACACACACACACACACACACACACACACACACACACACACACACACACACAAATTCATGTCATTCTGTCTCATTTTATCCCCTGTCTTTCCAAAGCTCCCTTGTGGTAATCTCAAAGGAAGAGCTACGCACAGAAATATACGTGTCTAACTCGATGAGGCCAGTTTGCAGTGGTGTTCTTCCACAGAAAATGCAGCTTTGCAAATGTTTTGCAAATGTGTATAATTGCTCTTTTTGTTTAGGAATTCCAACACATTTGTCATGGAATTTGGCTTTCTTATCAGGGTTTTAGGATGTTAAACAGCATACCAGTTTGACAGGTGAGGGGCCATTGGAGCAGTGAAGTTAAGACTAGTCCCAGTTCCAGCCGTAAGAGCGCTCGACTGTTCTCTAAACACCGAAGAGAAACTTGTCCCTTGTCTGAAAACCTCTGCCTACCCATTTCCACAGTCTGAAACTCTATGCTGTACTTCTGCTCTAACCTTTCTATCACCTCTCATGCACATCATGTGCTCTGGGAACATCTCGGGCCAGTGACCTGAATACATCAGGGTATAAGGGGAAGTGCTAAGTCTCATTTCCTTTTATAAACATTAGCCTTATGCCTTTTCTCTCTGGTTGTAACTCTGTGGTCTGACACCCTGCATATGCTTCATCACTGTCTGATCAACTTACTCGAAGTCGCCTGTTCTTTTAAACAACTAGCCTTTCTGTGAAAAATGTGTTATAGGCTGCTCCGTATTTGTGCAGATGCCACACAAACCTAGCCCGGGGCTGAGCTCACTGCAGGCCATTCCGTAGCAGGCAGTCAGGAACTGCTTCTGCAGTAATGCTCTAAGTGTAAGAACACCTTCAACTTGGATCTGGAGGTGCGCTGAATAGGCAGGCTTGCTTGCACAGAGAGACCTGCACGTTACCGCTCTGGCTCCCGGTGCACGCCAGGTGCAATCCACTACCTCTGCAGCAGTGAGAAGAGCTCTGATGCCTATAATCCTCCTGAGCCATTCTCGTAATTCCTTCAGCAGAAAGCAAAGTCTCACATCTTCAGCTGTCTGGGAAACAATCCTGAAGTGCCTCAGCACAGCGTCACAGGACATTCCCCCAGAGACCTGTGACAACTGCACAACTGCCAACTGCACAACGAGGAGATCTATCTTTGCTGCGCAAATTCTCGTGAAGAGAGGAGCCATGCCAAGGAGTCATTTTGGGACAACTGGTTCCAATACACAGCAGATAAAGGGCGGAGAAGAGAATATAATTCCTGCTTCTTTACTGGAAAGCTCAAAATACCCGTGGGGTGAGGTTTGCCAGGTCATTATAAAGTGCTAAGAGCACCATCTGCATTTTAAAATCTGTGAAAACTCAACATACCAACCCTCCAGAGCAAAGAAATCTGCAAAGGCTCAGGTCCCGAATGCCTAGCAATAGCATCTGCATTGAGGTTGTCAATCCTTGGAGCTGCTCTGCAGGTGTATTTGTTGATGAGAAACAGAATCACCCAGTCATGGGATTCAGTTGTTTCACCTCTTATCACAAACTAACCATACCCATTATTTGCATACATACAAAGCAGGAAGAGACATCCTACCCTAGGGTTTTCTCACTGGGAAAAAGAACTAAATGAAGGTCAATGAAAGTCATCTTTGCCTATTTTTCCATCCAACCTCTTCGGATACTGAATTCGTTCTCTCAGTCAAATTCCGAAACTGTCAGCTTAGCTTTGGGGTTGCAAGAATGGTCCTTCTATCTGTGCCAACAGAGCAAGCAAACGCTAGCCAAGGCAGGGGAAAATTTGCCCAGATTTTTTTTTTTATTTCAGAAAACATTCTGACTGTATGTGCTCAGGATCCTCTAACCTTCATTTATTATCTCGCTCCTCAGATAATCCCACTTAATGCCTTGTTCTTCAGTTGAATATTCTACTTTTAGCTAAACAGTTAACACATGAGAGTGCTCCTTTTTCTTTTTCAGAAAAGCAGTTACCTGGTCTCACAGCAGTGGGATTTTGAGACTTTCCCATAAGGAAAGAAGAGCCCCAGTGCCCCTCCATAAGCAGGCTGCAGTGCCAGAAAGATGATTTGAAGGCTAGACCTCATGCCAGATCCGTGGCAGTGTCATGCTCTGCAAGCACACAGAATGCCAGACAGTTGCATGAACAGCTACGTAATGGCATCCTGACGCGTCCCCATTGTCTGGAGGAGCAACCAGCCAATGTCATCTCCGTTTCCAAAGCGAAATTGGAAAGACTGAATATAACATTCATGCTATGCTTACTTCCCTTTCTAACCACCTCCAGTTCCACAACAATTACGAGTTCAGCTGGAATAACAGAGGGTTTTCTTCCGCAGAAAAATCCCCCAATCACTCTGTCACCCACCTTTCTCCTATCACTGCCAGACTTCTGCTGTGAATTTTTTTATTCACTTTGAGGAAAGTTTTCTTCACACATCATTGGCTTGGCAACCTTGACAGTACTTCAGGAGACAGGAGGCAATTTCTTCCCTCAGAAGCATTTTGCCATCTGTGCAGGTGTCATTAAGTCTGATCTCTCCCTTCACTTATCTTGTTTTTGTCAGATTTTCAACATCTTCTAAGAACTGCAGATAAATATCAATCTTTAACTCAGAACTGCAGCTCCTACTCAGGTGCCACCCATGTAGGTCTCCATATCACATTTGCAAATACATGTACAGATGCTTGTATCTGCAGTTAGCAAATTGCTAACTTGCTTGGGAATACCCAAGATTTTGGCTCCAAAGCGATACTTGGCAAAGTATGCACTTAGTGAATATGAACGTGAGGAGCCACTTCAGAGAGAAAAATTATTTAAAAAGAGAAAAAAAAGCAAAATCCAGGAGAGAGCCAGTATGACTGATCAGGGCAAGAAAAAGCTAAAGGTTTATACTACAATCAGAATTTTCTTTTTTGTTGTTACCTTTACATGATTAATTTCATATATGCAGTAGTTTTATTCATAAGGGCAAGGAAGTCTTAGGCCTTTCTCCGAAGGTTTAATAATGGCACGGAGGACTAAGTTTCATTAGATGGAATCATGAATCAAAGGTCCAGAAACTTCTACCAAAAGGAACAGGCAGGAACACACTCTCTACAAGCACACTTACGATGGCTGGGGCTCAGTGGTAAGAGGAATGGACCCGCAGAAAGTGGCCAGCGTTGTATATCCTCCCTGAAGAGCATCTCCCCTTGACACCGCCTGGTACAGAGCAGCAGTTCGGCTCTGCAGCACATTTCTCAAGAGTCTGTGTGCTTGGGCTACAGTTACACACCCTAAACTGACCAGCTGTTCTGCCCTTGATCTGTAGTAGTACAACACCAATTTCTTCCCTTCTTCAAGGGAAAGGGACACCTGTATCTCTTCAGGTTTAAGCATATGCTGAAAAGTATGCATTGACAGTAAGAAGTATAGTCAAAGAGAGATACCTGGCTAATAATTCAAATTAGACTCTTTCATGTAACGTAAGACTTAATGATACATATTTCAGCAACCTGCTCTTATCTTTAGAAATCCAATTATATTCTATTATTGGATAAGATGATTACCTGTACAGGAAGTCCAATATCACTTCTTAGGCTGCATATATCATTATAGTTGCCTCTTTTTGCTTCCATTATGCCTTCTACACTTGGTTCTTCCTATTATTATTAAACAATTTTTAACAACTTATATGAGGCCGTCTTTGATATGGTTTTTAGGGCTATCAGAATCATTTAAGGTCAAAGATGATCGCTTTTAACCTCAGAACAGAGCAAAGATTCTTGACTCCCAGGAAAAATGTGCCAGCCTTCCACAAAACATATGCCAGGCACAGAATTCTAAAAGGACTGAAATTGGACTCGTTACCAAAGGACACATTACGTAATGGAGTGATCTTTATCTTCTTAACATTTGCCTGAATCTGCACTTTAAAAAATTTGGCCATTTACAGCTTTGTGTTCAGTTGAATAAACTCTATGTTTGTGCAATCTGCAAATATTGACTCTCCACATTCGTGGCAATTTGTTCCTCAATATCATTACCCCCTTTAGAATAATCGTGAATTTATAAGATATTTTTTGCATGTACACCATTTGAATGGATTTTTTTTTCTGTTAAAGATGGAAACAACGTAAGATTTCAGACCTGTTTGCAGTTTCACAAATGGAAGGTCCCTGCCACTGCCATCACAACTTCTGTGTGTCTAGCAATATGAGGTGGTCTCTAATCTGTACCTCTAAAAATGCTCTCAAGGCCACTAGCTTCAGAGTTACAGTTAACCCACTTTCCTAAAATTACAGAGAATTCAACCTGCCTGGCTTCACAGAAGCAAGTGGATCTTTTGTTATAACAGTTGTAGGAGTGAAGGAGATAATCACAAGGAGAGAGGTACTGATAAAGGAAAGGTATGAGTGTATTAGAGACAAGCCTGACCCACTTCATGAACTGAATGCTGATCAGCCGGTTCTGACGTCAATGCATATTTTACTGTCCACCAGCAAGACAAGCCAGTGCTACAACCTACTTCAAATTAACAGTCTCTCCTACCTGATCTCGTTCAGCCACAACAGCGTCACAAGCAAGATGGCATGATTTCTGCAGACATCTACAAAGCATCTCCATCTGGCAGTTTTGTGGAGTGGGAGGCACGCAGTAACTGAAATGCAGCCCTTAAGATCTTTTCAAAAACCAGCCAAGTGCAAAGTAAAGAAGAACATTTCACTATTTACAGGCAACTGCTTTGGGAAGAACAAAGGAGCTTTATCTCATTAGGTTTTTAGAAGATCGATCAGCATCAAACTTGATGCAGACTATGTGGTCCAGGAGCATGGAGCCGCAGTCTTCTCAGTGGATGTTCTATTCGAATAATATTTCTTTCAAGTTACTTAAGGTAAAGTTGAAGTTTGAGGCTTTTGTCTCCCCTTTAGTTTGGAAGGAGCATAAGTACCTACTAGGACTTATTTCCTAGCTGCCTGGAACGATCAACATGGGACAGCCCCCCCCCCCAAGCACAGCGCGCAGGGCCCAAGGCAAGCACTGACACTGCAGAACTTTCTATCAACATAATTAATCAGTTATTGTACTGCTTTACAGTTGCTAGATTAATTCTAATTATCAGAGCTGGGATCCTCACTGCCCTTTGTTCTTCCGCAGTTTGATAAATGAATCGTGCAGCATATGAACCACTGCAGGAAACTGCTCTGCAACAGCAGGTAACTCCAAAATTGCAGATAAACCATCCTGTGGAATTCATCAGCCATCTCCCTTGCAGAGGAAAAACAAAACTACTGACAGGGGACAAATCACTGCAAAAGTTTCTGCCCATCACAGCTTTCCTCCAGCTACCTTCTCAACAAAGCTGGGCACAGGAATTGCTAGCAATCTAGCAAAGCTTGACAGAGCAACACACAAGAATCAGACCACGTGAATCTCTGCTACTTAATACAATCATTTACCTACAGACCAATATTAATTAACATTCTGTAACACAGAGGTAGAAGAAAAGAGCAGCTATAAGGAGGAAAGAGCAGTATATCACGGCATCTGTTAAGTTAACCATTCATCAATGCCTTTATTTATTTTTCAGTTCGTGGAGAACCTACGCACTGAAATTCCCTATGACAGAACAGTTCACGTCTCTAACCTTTGTTCTGTTAACAGGTCTCCTGGGATGCCTTTGAAGTAGTATTTTTGTGACCCTGTGCTGTACTTGCACTGCAATGTTCAGGAAGGCAGGGAACTTGCTTCCCCACCGTGCTAAGGACAGTCATGAAAGGGACACCTCTGAACACTGCCCTGGTTCCAGGCAGCCAAGGCCACTGTGGGGGAGTTCTGAAAAAACTATCCTTGGCTTTATGTGATGATCTTCAGTGCCAAACACTGATAGGGAGGGGAAAAAAAATAAACCAGATGGAAAGTGGTGGTATAAGTGGGAAGACAAACTGCAGATCAGGAGGACAAGAAAGAGCCTAGACCAAAAAAATCCCTTATATTTAGTTCAGTTACTGGTATTAGGGGGGTTCCATGTGGCTTGTGCTCTTTAGGCTTGCCATTTACTGATGCCATACACTGTCATAAGTCTTTCCTAAATCTCTAGCGTTACAAACAACTGCTTTATGTAAATGCAATTTCAAATTTAGAAGAGTAAAAAGAACAAAAGCACCCTACAAATGGCTGCTGATAAATCTGCTCGATCAAGGGCAAACAAATTAGAATACCCTTTTCATTGTCAAATTCATAGTTCTGAGCAAACTGTGAGAATAGTGTCCTATTAGTTTTCAGAATTTTGAGACTGAACATCACACATCCTATACTAACATCATCAGTTACTACACTCAAGGTATTCTCTTATAAAGTACAGATACCACCTCCATCTTAAGCTATTTCTTCAGCTTTCTGCTGGTACCGAAATCCCTAAATGAGAACTCACACGAGAACTGCAACCCCGTGGTAAAAGAGTTGCAAAATTCTTTCGCTTCATCTGACTGTAGCTATCAACACTATTACAGTTTAACATTAATGCAAAAGCCCACCTTTATGGAACAGAGAAAGTTGCAAGGTAACAATAAGCTTTTTTTCTCCTTTTTCTTAAATTTGTTTATGCCTTGCTTCACTTCTCTGGAAGCTCTTAAACCATGAGAAAGACACACTGGGGTGGGAAGGCGGCGGTAAAGGAATGAAGAAAGGAATGCTTTAAATGTACAAACAAAACAGAGGTCAGTACAAAAGCAACAAACAAATCCAGGAGCTAGGAAAGCTACCCCATTAATATGTAGGCTCTTAAAAAATGCTTCTTAGCCCAGCAGCAAAATCTCATTTATCTTTGGATCCTAATCCAGCCTCTTTTGATAGCAGTGACTGTGGGTCCCTTTTCTCTGAGTTTAAAAGAGGATAAAAATCATTGCTCAAACAACAGTTTGCATCTCAGAAGTGCTTGTTTTAAAAGGCTGCATAGAATTGCCTTCCTGAAAAGGATGACTTGGAAGGCTATGGAAAGTTTTCCAAAGGGTGAAAATGGATCCAGTCACAGGCGCTAGCTAGTTAACTACACGGACAATAAGCAAACACTAGCTGAGACAGGTCTGAAATTTCCTCTACAAAAACATCCCCTGCCTTTTCTGTTTCCTTCAAACCTTTTCAAGGATGCCATCTTTGTCTTTTGTAAAGAAAGTTAAGAAACTACCTCTCTGCAGGCACATTCAACGTTTGTCTGCCGTCTTTTCCTTAAGACATTAGAGATCAAGACACATTTTCAGTGCGTCCATTTCTGCTGCTCTGCACAGGAAATTCAAGGGTAAAATGACGTAACAGTGACCTGCAGCTCCCAAGAGTTTAGCCCTACACCTTTTTCAGCTAAGTGAAAGTCTATTAATTGTCATTCCTTCTTAGAACTGCAAAGCTAACTCCTATGCAAACCAGCTTCACACCACATTTAATCTTCCTTTTCTACTCAAATATTACTGATGATTGAAGTCCAACATCCTCCAAATCAAGGGGTTATCTAGCTTTCCCTTTGCAAGTGTCTGAGGGCTTAAGTCGGCATGGAAGGGTTCAGGGAAGTTTAGCGAGTTGACACCTGACAAAATGATTGTCATTGCTAGCAACATCTGCTGTGCCTAAATTTATAATTAAAATAAAATCATGCATGCCAAAAAAAAAAAAAAAAAAAAAAAAAAAAAAAAAAAAAAAAAAAAAAAAAAAAAAAAAAAAAAAAAAAAAAAAAAAAAAAAAGAGCTTCCATTTTGAGCTTTTCTACTGTTGAAAGAAGTTATTTGATTAACTCTGTTTTAACCTGAACATCTGGCAGCACTACAGACATGTTACGACATCCACAAAAAAATGACGATGACTCCAGAAATTATTTCCTTTTTCCCAAAAGCATAATGGAGCTAATCTAGGAATTATTTTAGTTGCCTTCACTGTGATATCCATCATGAAAATAAATAAATATATTGCCACTCTGATTTCCTACACTGTAAGTGCAGTAGGGTTTCTTGGGCAACAGCACGTGAATTGATTTAGGTGCTTTCATAAAAATCAGGATTCTGCATACCTGCTATTTTGATGTTCATATTGTTGTCAAGCAGAAGATTTTCAGCTTTCAGGTCACGGTGCACAATCTTCCGGCCATGGCAGTACTCCACTGCTGAGAGAATCTGCCAGAACTTGCGCCTGGCCTCAGACTCACTTAGGCGGCCATGGCTGGCGAGGTAATCTGGGAACATAAAGTAGATTTCAATGTATTAGCCAGCAAGCAGTAACCCTGAAATTAAGGAATTTCTCCCATAGATTTAGCGCTAGCACACTCTGCACGGATTTCAGCCAGTCCAGTTTCCCACTCCATTATTCTCCCAAGCTCCCTTCTAAAAGGGTGGGAAAAAAAGGGCAAAAAAAGGCTGCTGCCTTACTGAACTCAGCCCTCGGTTACTTCTTTTAGGGTTATGTGACTCTTCCAGTACATCTTTTCATACAGCACAACTCCTGTGGAATGGCTGGAATAACTGGCCTCCCCATCACGACATATTTCAAGTCCTAGCCTCTTAACAGTTCATGTGAGCTTCATGCCACAGTTCTCTCTCTGAAACCTCAACACACGCAGGGTATTGGAAAAGCAAAAAATGGAAGTATTGATTCTCTGGAAGTAAAGCCGGTAAGGAAGCATCCAGTCTGGTCTCTTAGCTTCATCACAGCACAAGCAGGAAGAACATTCTGCTTTCATATTTGATTATGCTGTAAAAGTAATGCTAGTCCTGAAACAAATGATAGCTCTGGAAACAGAAGACTCCATCTATCCTCAGGAACACAAACAAGTGAAGCAGCTCTCCTGACAGAAAGGAGCTTCTATAGCCAATTCTACTTTTTCCTTCTCTGACAAGGCAGAAAATCGAGAAAGTAACAGCTAGGATGCTTTTGGAATTGCCTGCTACCTCCTACAGAGCCCGCAGTTAATAGCCAAAGTTCAGCAAACACACAGGTATTGTACCCAGCGATCCGCAGGCAAGGGCAACGCATACGCACCCCCACTGATCTGCAACCACTGGCTGCAACACCAGCCAGTGGTTAGAGACAAAACCAGTCTTCAGCAGTGAACTTAAGATAAATACGAAACAATGAGCAAAAGACCATCTTATTCGAAGAATGGTAAGAGTTTAAAAACACAAGACGATTTCCAGCCAAATGCCTAGCAGAGCGATAAAAATAATTTCCCTCTAATAAAATGTGCCGGTAATCCAGAATGAGTTCCTCCACGACAATGCAGCACTAATGTCACTAATGACTTGAAGGCCCTGCAGAACCGCTCAGGACAGCTGCTTTCTCAGAGCTCTTGAAAGTCAAACAACATACATCTTGCTGTATTGTTGACTACTTTCAGTACTTCGCAGTGATGCTGGAAGGTAAGCTATTCAAGTACAGGTGATGAAACATAGCTACGAATCTTCTACCCAGTGACCTTTACAGGACTATGCAGCAAAAGGCTGCCTTAAACAGACACTGTGAACAGGACGCAAAGCATTTCCACCCTCGTCCCTCTATTCCTTCATCCAATCCTCTAACACAGAAGGTCTTTATCAGCAGCAGCACTGTTTTCTGGGAACAGGTATGAAATCCGAGTAGCGTGAAGCAGGAAGCAAATAGCTCAAGTAAGATGCCAGTTGCTTCACTGCAGCCAAAGAAAATGACTTGTTTGGTTCTACAGTGATCATTTTAATACCTGCCGTTTGTCTCAGTTTTCTGCTGAACGGTGAAAAGAGAAGGGCAGGAATATCAGCTTAATCTAGAATGTGATTTTGTCTCTGCAGACTCCATCTCATCATTAACTCATTTTGCCCGTGCAATATTTTTTCATTCACCAATATTTTCCAGCTCCATTTAAAGTACAGAGCAAAAAGACAGACTCTAGAATGTATGCTGTGATTTGGCACTGAGATACGTTCCACTTCCACTTTACACATATGCACAACGTGATACGGTCACATACTCACTGATCCACACAGAGTGGATCTCTAAATGGCTAACTGCATGAATAAAATGCACGACTTGCTCCCCTGCTCATACCAAGTGTTAGGGTACAGGCTGCATAAATTTCAGCAAGGTAATAACAGTGATTTATAATAAAATGCACTTAAGTCACACGTATGACAATCAATGACCCAATCACCTCCTGGAAAACCTTGACTACAGGCTGTTGAATTCTGGGAGAAAACAGAAGAGACAAAATTAAATTAATTTTTTCATAATCTCATATTCCTAAAATAGGTCCGTCCTTTGATTCTTAACAGCATTATAGGGTTGCTAGATGAGCTTGCGACTCCACAGTTTATTTCCATGGCAGGCAACAGTACACTGCCTGCCATGCCTATCATGAGGCGACAATATACAGCCCTATCAGCTGCTATACAAATATGAACCTTCCAGAATGGTAAGGAGAATAGCCAGTCCACAGGCATTCGACTCCAATTTCTGCATTACAGCTGAGGGGGAACTTCAGAGCAAAGAAACCTTTTCTATCCTACAAGTCTCGTAAAAGAGCTTACAGACAGGGAGGACATACATTGCCAAACATTCTGCTCTGGCAGTATTTCACAAAACCAGCATCTGTGAGGAGGGACGAGGGAAAAGGGAGATTTAATTCACAAGCCATCCATAACGGTGCAGCTGCTAGTTGCTGATGCTACACGGAATAAGAGTAACCCAGTTTGCAAAGAGCCACTGGGATCATAAGACAACTAGAGCCGAACTAAGCTCTCAGTTACCTGTAAAGCTGTGTGCAGTTAACGAAATTTAGGAGAATTACTCGAAACTCATCTCTGTGCAAGGCCTCTGGTTTTAGCATACCGCAAGCATGTAAAATATCAAAGGAAACTAGAAAAAAATGCAGTGAAACAGTGATGAAGATCTGCAAGAACTGTGTCATGGTGCCAATGTAAGAACAACAAAAGGGGTGCGAGAAAGTTATTGCTTATTTGGCAGGAATTACCCTGTCAATAACATGTATGGGAAATTATTCATCTAATTGGCAGGACATACCCACCAATTCCACAGAAAGTACAAGATTTCCTTATGAACTCCAGATTACAAGTCTGCTGCAAATGCTTACATGACTCTGTAAATACCCTGAAATTATATAACAGATCTGAGGAAAGTACCCACAGGGAAGTTAAAGGTTTTGCGCAGTGTAACTGAAAATGCACTTGAGAACAGCTACCAAGCATAGTTTCCTATTGGTCTGCAATATATTTGGGAAGATGAGACTCAGTTTT
>VZSG01000467.1:208595-220826 GCA_013398315.1 Nothoprocta pentlandii | reverse complement strand
CCCCCCCCCCGCTCCCGCCGGCCGGCGAGAGAGGAGCTGCCGCCGCCCGCCGGGCCGAGGGAGCAGGGAGGGAGCCCCGGCCGCTCTGCAGCCCCGGGCCTGGCCAGGAGCAGCACCTCCAGCACCACAGGGCGCCCAGGCGTCCCCGCTCTCGCCCCATCACGGTGCGGCAGCCGTGAGCCTGTGCCATCGTGTTAGAGGGGGGTTCAAAGGCCCGTGGGGCCCTTCACAGAAAACGGCTGACCCCGACGTGTGACCCAAGGGAGGCACCTTGCCCGCACGGGCCCTGCCCTTGCTCACACAAGCACCTTCCCTTTAACATATCATCAGCAGCACCCCAGGCTTTTGCAGTCTTGCCTCCCCGCTCCCACCTGAGCCTGCTGCCCCAGAGACCAACTGAGCCCCAGCCCCAGGAATGGCCCCTGGAGACCTCCTGCAGCAGTGCTGACTGCACCAGGGCACATGCACCCCGCAGGGACCCCCCTACCTCCACCCCAGCCCTGGGCACACATGCACCCCTCAGGCTGCACCAAAAATAGCATTCATGAACGCCAGAAACCCACCTTCTTGCCCCTGCTGCCCCTTTAGGTCCAAGTCTGATAGTTAAAGCTGCCTCATACTTGTGGAAGGTCATTTAAATTTGCAGCAGCAAGAAAGCAATGACCTTTCTGTCGAGGCAACTGCAAACCTGGGCGAATAAAGTTAACACGTGCCCTGCACAGCTCTGGCAGTTCATGAGATTCTTCTGCAGAGTGACATTTTGAGGTGATGCTGCTACAGATAAGGGGATAAATAGAGTGGTAGCAGAGCAGTTAAGAAGTTCTGGCAATGACTAAGTCATGAGTTGAGTTAGTCAGACATTCACCCTTTAAAATGACTGACAGGTGCATGAGCAAGCTCACCGTAATCCTACTTGGATAGAAAACCTTGTCACCCCCCTCGACTGCTCTAGAGATTTCACTGCTATTTCACACAGACTAAACAGTAATTCTAGCATACTGCAAGCTCCATATGTTAAAAGTATTTTTTCCCCCAAAACTCTACATTGTGTAAAATATTGCTCAATACTTGTCCTCAGTTGCTTTGTTATGAATAGAAATACTAGTAGCATAAGATTTAGTTGCTTCCTGCCTGCTTCCATGTATGTAAAACACTCAAATTCTATTGTAATGTATTTTCTTTACAATAGAAAACCTAATTACCAAAAAAGCCTTTCTGCAGAGCACTGTTCAATGACAATTTTGGCATAAAAGTTCAGGTAAAAAAAAAAAAAAGAAAAACACAACTCCAATACCACTGCAGGCAGAACTGCAATCACAAAAACATGCTGTGTGCAACAGGCTTTACAGCCATTGATGGCTTTCAAGCGTGGTGATCCAAATGCTTCTCATGTACTGGTGTTTTCTCAAGCAAAATAGAGGAGGATTTCCAGGCAAGTTTTCAAGAAACAGCCTAAAGGCAGCCAGCGTGGAGCACATCTGCCCTCTTGTGGTCGATACGGCTGTACTTCGTTCTAAACACCGGTGATGTGTCATTGAAGGGACATACTAAAAGAGCAATTTACATCCCTAGGCGGCATAGACATTAGGAAAAATCCAGTATACTGAGATACATTCACACATGCCTGCCTACCCAGAAAAATCCATGTCCAGAAAGCAGCAGAAATTAGGCACGTAATCCAATGCGATCCTTAAATGGCTCACAAGGAAAAGCAAAGAAAGAGAGGGACTTACCTATAGAAATACTGCTAGGATAGCATAATTTCCTTATCTCTCAGGCAATCTACACAAGTTTTGTAGGATGCATCTCCCATGAAACAGCCTTGGCAGGATGTGCAAGGGAACCACTTCTCTACTTAAATTTTATTTCAGTAGTGAAAACACCAGCTGAATTGCAGTCCTAGAAGTCCAACTAGGAATAAAACAGCCAAGATAAATCCTGAACTATCATTATAATGCTTTCACCTCCTTACCAGGTCATAGCATAGCCTTTAGGAGAAAGCTCCAGAGAATACAATTGTGAATTATGGGGCCACAGGGAAAGATATGCCAGAGAGAGGAGCTAATTTAATGCCAGGAGTCCTTTTTGCCAACATCCTCCTTAGATGTCATGCAGCATTAGAGAAACCAGGGAGACTGAAGAGACCAGCTTCTCTGAGGTCACTTCCCTTAGCATGAAATAAGGGATACCTGGTGGTAGCACATGGAATCAAAACCACATTAAAGTCGAGTTGTTCCATCAATAGCTGACATGGTGAATTAGGCATGTGCAATTTTATTGTAACTTAAGGCCCATCCGGTCAAGCTGTACAGCTTTTGGCAAGTCATGTAGCCTCTGGCCATCTTAGGAAATGTAAAATGGGGATAAGGCACAATGCTAAGAGAGATTAAGGTGCTAGTTTCTCTCTAGAACCTGGTGGACAACACACAAGGTGTTAAAATTGCTATTTGTTAAGACTGTGAAACAGCATTTACAAGAACTGTGAAAGAGCCATTTCTTGGAGCATAAGACCGAGGGGAAGCTGTGGAAAATGGCCAGGTAAAACAACTTGTATTGCCTCATAGGTTTGGCTTGGCAAATACAGGACATCCTTTACCCTCTAACTGTGCCTCTAGCTGCAATGCATATACTGGAGCAGAGTCCATTCATGTCACATTTATTTACCTTCATTTAATTACCTATGCGTTGAGACAACAGCCAGACATCAAAAGAGCACTCAAAGAAACTGGGGAGAGAAGCTTCTGGACTAAGTTGGAAGCGCTGGAAGACCCAACAGTTCTTACGTGTACTCTTGTTCTGCACTTGCATTCACTGGCTGCTGGAAGTGCACTGTGAGCACGGCAGACCCTCGCCTACAGGTACAAAGACAGACGCTGCACACAGCCACCTTGTCTGCAACGTGCAGGAAGGGAGAGAAGCAGCTGCGGGAACTGACTGAAGCAGGTCCCTGTTTGCAACGCACAGCCCTAGCGCACATCCAGAACTGGCTTCCTCCACGTTTGCACTGGCAGAACACACACTCAGCCACGTCCAGCACTCACTTCTGTTGAGTTTTCAGTCCCACATAAAACACCTTCTGAAAGCCTTTGGCAGATGTTTGCTTCCGAGTGGCTTATGCAAAAGGGTTTTGCTTCATTTTCCTATTTATTTTTGTGCAATGAAGACCAAACTTTGTATGAACTCTGTCAAGAGCTAAATTAGCTTCAGATGCTTCACAGCCAGACTTGTTTGGCAGAACACTGCCCTCCCCAAGCCAGAAGCACTCACCTGCAGAGCACTAGGTGAGTAATTACTAACATCCCTGCTCTGATGGCTTTATTCACTTGGTCATCCTCTTTCCATTACCTAGGATCTGAGGAAAGAGGAGGGGGGAAAAAGAAAAGCAACAGATGGATCCAAAGTCTGGAGTTTATCAAGTTCTTGGTATTTTCTTAGCATAAAGCAAGACAAAGCAGATCCAATTCTTCATAATTTTAACAGTGCCTTCAGAAGAGTCCTGGCTTCAGTAAACACCTAATGGCATCAGCATTGCCTCAACTCGCTCCTTCCACACAGCACTTAGCTTATGGCCTTTATACCTCCAGACAAAACTCAGCCAGCAAAAGCCTAACACTTCACCACCACATGAAACTTCTGTCCATCACTGTACTCAAGGTATCCTAAAGAAGGGAAACACTCCTAATTAAAGTGTCCCACCAGCAAAATGAGATCAATGCACATCTTTAACTACTCTAGCACAGGCTCTTAAATAGTGGTTTGGCTCAGAAAATACCAAGAGTTGCACAGAAATTTTTAATAAAGTTAGGATTCCACTAAGCAATCCCAAACAGAAGGATACTGAAAAATTTAGACTGGGCAAGAGCATAACCATTCCATTAACTGCTTAAATCCCAAGACTGAAGCCACAGTATTACTGAATTCAGATGCCCTATGCTTGTTTGGGATCTACACACAAACATTCAGAGTATTACATAGTTATCATCAACACTGAATGTCAAGCCTTGCTTTTTTGATAGCCAGGCATTTACCAATTTAGCCTATGAAAACACTGAATATGATCCAACAATAAATGAAAAACATGACTTGCTGAAAGTTGCACCAAGTGGCAGAACTGCTCAAAGTATCTGTAAACAAACGTTTTCACAGAATAATGACTTAGTCTTGCAACATGCCTCCACACTATTCCAATGACCTGCTGGACAAGAGAAAAACATCTTTGCAATGACAAGGTCTCATTCTTGTAGGTTTAATCACTCATTTTTAGATTTACAGCATCCCTGGAAGTTTTGGAAAAGCTCTTATTCCTTCTTTATTGTTTAAAAAGCAAGAGACCTAAAGCACAAGGTCCTAAAAAGCTCCTTTAAAACACAGATGTCCAGACTACCAGTGCTTTAGGTATTCTGCTGTGCACATGGCACTCCCACTTTTTCTCAGCCCAATGGGACACATTCTAGTAAAATGTCAGTTTTTGGAAATAGCTCCATTACTGGAATAATTGGAAACACTAAGTGCAGACAGAGCAAAACATGCTGGCTTGCTCAAAACTGAACCTCTTTGCCTTCGGAATAATACAAACAAGCTTATGAAAGCGCTGAAACAAAGCAGACAGGGCAGAAACGGTAACAGCCCAACTCCACACAGCTGCTGCCAGTTTTCTGCTGACAGTTCTGTATGTTCTAGCAGGAAACAGGACCTGCCTGAAAGCAAACCTGCAACTCTTTCATCGCTATTGCATTAACAGCAGAACTTAATTCCCATACACAACACAGGCTAACTCCCAAGTGAGCAAAAGCCAAGCCCAGAGACCTCACTGCTGCTACCAGTGCTTTACAACCTATGACTTGGTGTTGGAATCTGCAACATGCTGCCAAACTCATGCTCCCAACTCCAGTCTTCCACGTATCACCTGCATGTTCAGGTAATGATGAGAAACTTTAAGCAGCAGAGCAACTGCAGAGCACTTGCTGTGTGGTGGCTATAGCCAGAAGCAACTGAGGCAGCACAGGATGGATTGTGCCTATTTGTTTATTTGCAGGAGATCTTATCCCTCTTTCAATTTTTAGAATTTGAACAGTGAAATACAGACTAGTAATTTTTCTCTAGGTGAATAATGTTAATTGTTTGCCTTTGCCTGGCATTTAACATTTAAATCTCATTCAACCTGAATTTATTCTTAGTTGTACAACAGCTTCGGAGTGCTCCATTTCATCTCTGTGCCCCTCCACAGGGGCAGAAGAATGACAGTTATCAGGTGTGGCATCATAGAAGATCCTGTAAGTGTTAAAAAGGGAAGTCATTCCCTCCCACTGTCAAGGCAAGAAAGTCAATGAACCATCCTCAGTACCTCACCTTAAAACTTCTTTAATCAAAGAAATGGAATAAAGTCCCTGTAGCACAGAGACAAAGCATTTGTAAGAAGTGATTAATATGGCCAGTTAAAACACCATTTTTCATCCAATTAGTTATGTTTACCTACCTTGTCAAAAAATCCATCTGTGGAGATGAACATGAGAACATTTGTCTTCATGGATTTAGTACAGGTCACAGGCACAAGAAGAAAAAAGTCTAGAATAAAACTGTAAACAGCTACTCCTTTCAGAAAGCAACCAGCATTTAATTTGTTGTTTAGCCAAACTGATACGTTTCAGGACAGTAAACTAGGTACAGAAAGGACTTCAGTAATTTCTGAGACTGGCTAGAACCCTTCAGACTACCTCACTGTCTTTCTCCAGCATTACAGATAAATTCCTCATTTCTTGTTTTGCAGTTCCTTTTGCAAGGATAAGTGAAGCGACACAGTGAGCCCTATGCCAAAGCACCTACTGAGGTTCTTGGAAAAACAACTTAGAAAGTTAACTCAGTACACAGTTATGTGCAGTGACTCACATATCTGGCCTTGGCAGTGAGACTAGGAGAGAAGGAATGAAGTAGAAACCACACTGTTCTTCTCCCTGTGAAGGGGTTTGTCCGTGTTTTAAGCAGCTGATGAAGACCATACAGCTGGACCATGGGTTGGCATCTAAAAGAACAACAGATTTGCAGTCACAGCAGCTTTCTGGGACACCGATGAGGAAACAAGCGTAACTAGCAACTGACTTATGACTTGCACCTTCTTTGGAGATAAGAAGGTTGGTTCAAGTAAGTATTTTTAGATTGTTCTTTACCTTGAAAGACATTCACCTTTGAAAGGCAAGAAAATTAGACTTGTAAACATAAAAAGTAATCAAGATTTTTAACAGACCATTCCTGGTGCAAAAGGGGGTTGATGCAAAGCAAGATAAGCACATTCTTTGTCTTAGCTCTTTAAAGTCCCACATTGTTTCAAAAAAATACAGGGATGATGCAAAACCAGGATACAATATCACACATAGTCATTAAAAGAAGTGCACAGGTAGGGCAGGCTAAACTTGCATTGTTGTTCACTGGAATCCACCTTCCAGGCTTTTTTTGTCCATTTCCTTAATATCCATATATCTCATTCTCCACCCAGGCTGATTCCTTGCTCCTTCCCACGCGATCTCCACACAGTTCATAGATATCATTGGTCACAAAGCCACTTGGTGTATTCATTGCCACATCTTCATAATCCCCAGAGAGACTGTCAAGCATGTTATGTTCTCGGGTGCAAAATGACGAGTTCTTAATGTCAGGCCTGGTTCCAGTCAGATCTGCTTCCGATTGCTTCTTAATGACTTTGTAAACCTCCAGATCTGGACTGTTCCTCCTGTGGGTAGAGAGCCAGGCATCTTCGTCCTTTGGGCTCGTATCTATTTGTTCCCGTTTCCTTAGGGAAAGGAAACAACAGGTTCTAATGTGCTCATGTGCAGAAGCAAACAAAACACCCCCAGTACCTCAATAAGCTAAAGACCTTGAGCAGAGCTAAGAGAGGCCAGATAAAGCACATTTGCTATTTCTTGCAGCTCTAGGCATGGGGCAGAAGGAGGCTGCATCACTAGGGCTATCCATGGGGAGCTTGGCCCCATGCAGACACCCTGACATCCCAAGGGACCAAGGCAAGTGAGGCTCAGGTCTGGCACCCCCAGCCCCACATCCCTTTCCCCACCAGAGCGGCCGTGCACACAGGCAAAAGGAGGGGAGATTGAGAAAAGCCTGGCAGAAAAAGGGTCATGACTCTGGAGCAAATAGTATTTCTCTCTTTCAAAGGGCATCTCCTCCTCTCTTGGCAGGAACCTGGTCTTAAACAAATTTTAACACTAACACTTCAAACCAGCCATCTCTTTTTACACTCTTCCCTATCTAGCATACATTTGGGGCTGAAAGCAGCTCTCTAATGGAATCCTTAAGCTGGCAGCAGAATGGCTTTTTGCACAAGACACCCAAGTTCACCTGTTAAACAATGTCACTTGCCTTTTCACAAAAAGCCAAAAGGAGAAGATGGCTGTAACGACCATCAGTAGCAGCAGCACAGGAATGCTGGGAATAAGGATGTAGGCAAGACTCAGAGCAGGCTCTAGAGGTAAAAATATGAAAGTCCAGCCTTTATTTACTTCCAGGTATACTTGGCATGCAAAGAACATAAGAAAAAAGTTATAAAAGACAGCACCACTACACCCCTAAGGGCTTAAAATCCTGTTCATAATCTACCTGTATCTGATACTTCTCAAAGGGAGCAACTCCAACAGACTGATACGTAGTTAAGCACGTTAGAGCAGAATACCCTGAAGTTTAAGATAAACTAACAGCCACTGTTGGCTCCCTATGAGAAGGCAATGGTAGTGCAAGTTACCAAGATGCACTGTTCTTTAAAAGCTCATGAATCTCCATCCAAAGCATTTCTGAGTGGGGAGTGTCTTATAATCTGAGGTTCTAAATGTCTTATTCTTTAGCCATCTATATGAAGGGAGAAGTACAGTAAAAATAAATGTAAAGTGTTTTGTAGTATACTGAGAAAAACATTACCAGTTTTGACATTCAAGAACAATTCAGTAGTTTAAAAGTACTTCTTCTGAGGTCCAAGTATTTTACAGAGCTTTAGATTTAAAACATCTTGGTACTCAAAGCAAGCTCTTTATGCTTGCAGTGGTAAAGATTCACAGGGGAAATTTTCAGCTGAAATTGCCTCAACTCAGTCCATGTTCTGGATTAAATACTCCACCTTTAAAGGTGGCCCTTGTAGGCGCGTGCGAGATGGTGGCCTGCAGAGCTAGAGAATGGGCCAGCTGATGAACACAGGCCTTACCTTGGGCTTCCTCAAGTGTTCCATTAGTGTATTTCTTATGGTGTTCTTCTGGCAATACTGGCTTCAATGGCTCTGTTGCAACATCTGAGAAGGAAATATTAGTTGATATCATATTGCAGATGTTAGCTGGTAACTTGATCATAAGAAGTGAGGGTGGGAAGAGATGGAAGCAACTTCCAACTGTCAAGACACGCACAGGGCTTTAACTTAGCACTATTTTGCTAAGATCTCTGCAGCATGTGGATCCCCTGTTCATGCTGCATCAACAGGTAACACTCCCTTGCGCCAGACTACATTACTGAACAGCATGAAGGAAACGTAAACTGCAGGGAAGCTTCTTCGCTCTTGAGGCTTCCAAGCTGTGAGGGTCCTTGATAATGAATGCTAATCAAATAATTCTACTAAGACCAAATACATCATTTAGAAAAGCCTAAACCAAACTTATCCAACTCACCTGTTTGAGAATTCTCTCTTGCAACATTTGTTTGCTTCTCTAAAAAGGAAAAGAGATGCACGTAACTTCCTTATAAGCTTGAGTAGTGACACATCAAGTCTACAGTCAACAGTCTAGGAAAGCTGGTACCCTTCTTTGTCTTCTCTCTCCTTCAGGCACTATTTAAGATCAAGCACTTTACATAAGTCCCGACAGCTCACATAAGTTGCTACAGATATTGGATACTGAGATACTTTTCCCCAGGATCTGCATCAGTTAAACTGCCTGTCTCCTAAGAGATATTTCCAGTGAAGCTGGGGTTTTCCAAATACACCATCAAGCCTTCCTTTTAGCTACTCTTGGGGACAGGAATGGGCTGGATTAAATACTGCGAATGGCTCATTACCAAGAGCATATTTGCAAATGAAGTTGTTTTTCATGTTGCATCTATCATCATTCCATTGAAACATGTAAGGGCCTCCAACACCTGGTGGCGCAGATGGCTGGTGGTACATCACCACACAGATTTCACTCCCACAGGACGGCTCATCCACATACCAGTTCCTAGGAAAACAAACATGTCAAGTCAACCTTCCATGATGCTGCAGAGGCTTCTGCCTAGAAACATATTAACAAAGACGGACTTGTGGGTATTTCTTCCAGTAAAACCGCATCCATCTTGACAAGTGGGACAAAGGAACCGGGCTTTCACTCTTCAGCAATCTAATACAATTGATACTAAAGAAGCATTTTATACATTGCAGAAGATTGCTTTTAAGATGATATGGTCTAATTTTGAAAAATGTTCCAGACACAGTGATTTTTGAACAAGTAGGATTCAGCATGCCAAGCACTTTCTGAAAGCTGGCCCACAGAAAAAAATCCAGATGTACCAAGATATTAAACATGGGAAAAAGTGTTAAAGCAATAATTTCACAGTCATTACAGAACCCTGTATTCTTCCCCTTCTGTCCCTTGCCAAGAAAACAAACTCAACTACTTGACTTAGCTTACTTACTTTAGCTTGACTTACCCAGGAAGCTGCACCCCACTAGTGAAAGACAAAGCTGTATCAGTTCCTCAGCAGAGGCAGATCTGGGTGTAAATCCCAAATACATATTTCAATATCTCAATGACATAAGCTTTAATCTCAACAGTACACATAGCAGCTTTGTTCAGCCCTTCACAGGGCAAGTAAAATCATATTTATAAACACGGTACTTGAAGAGCACCCTATGGAAATGCCTGCAGAGACAGTGCCCAAGAACAGCAGAGACACTACTTGGTCCCTTTGAGAAAACTGCTTCCACCTGCTCGAAGAGAGTGATGCAGGTCCTTCCCCAGGCTGCCGCAAGCCTCTTGCCCGGGTACCTACCTGAACTTGGACGAGCTGCCATCTGACCAGGCGTAGAGGTCCTGACACTCCGTGCTATTGTCTACATCATGCTTTCTCCTCCTAAGTCCTATCCAAAAGTCTCCATCGGAAGCCAGGAGACTTTCAATAAATTTCTCGATCAGTTTTTGTTCTGCTGCTGTTTCAATACTGACTAGGTGGCCGCCATCAGCTCTGCAGGCCAGGCGAGCTTCCTCATAGCTGGTCCTGCGGGAAACATCATGGAAGTAGACGATTTTATAGCACGGCCGCTGCGTTCCACCCCGACAAACCGTCTGCCCTGCAGAAACAGAAAGAAATGCGTTACAGAAACTGTGTCTGTTCGGACACAGTGAATGCTCAATCTTCTCTCTGGCCAAGCTTAGCACTCTAGGCCAATTTATAGAGTGCGGCAGGGGTGAAGGGAGAAACAAGGCCTCCCTTGCCACGGAAACAGCACAGGGCATCTCCAGATTTCTTACTGCATGCAGTTTCAGTTGATGCGCACAGCACAGCTCTTTCATGCTCTGTACTTCTCAGCTCTCTCCCGAGTTACCTGCAATTTGAAGACCCCAGGAGTTCCTTACGCAGAGGGAATACTGTGCCAGAGAACAAGCTGATGCGCAACGTCAGCTTGTTAAGTGGTTTGAAACAGAGATCCCCTTTACACAAGCAGAAGTAATTATTTGCCTTCTGTGGTGTACAGAATCGCTGTATGGAGCCTACGGCAGTAACATCGAGACGGACTCACACAGTGTGATTTACAAGCACGGCTCTCCACTGGGAAGTTCCCAGCTGCTCAGGAAACAGACAAGTCTGCTTTCAGACTGTCATAAGCCAAGAGCTTTTTCATGCATGAGGCAGCAGCTTATTTTGATTTTAAGGAAAGTTAGGATCCTAAGTGAAGAGAGAGATAATCTAAAACTTACGCACTTCACAGAGAGTTCCAACATTGAGACTGCCGAAACAAATTTCCATTTTACTTAGTAAATATTTCTCTTCTCTGCAGAAGACTGTGCTGTCTGCCTGAAGAGAAGACTAGACTATTGAGAAACGAAAAGCCTCTAGCAACTACAGGAAAAAAGCAACAGGCATTACAGAACCAGAACAAAAGGGATGTGTGAACAGATCATTAGAATCTACTTTTCTCTATTTTCTATGGGAATTTTAAACACATTTCATAGTCAAATTTTCAAAAAACACTAAAGTACTCAGAGCCATACAGTCTGTTAACACTTCACTGAAAAAAGTACAATGTTTGGGCCACGAAAAACGGTCACCTCAAAAAGCATCTTTAAACAGAAGCTGTGTTTCTCTTCGTAATTGAAGAAACACACATTTTGTGTAAAAGACAAGAGACTTGACCTCTTCTGAGAGACACATCCACTGCTGTGGCAAAAACCAGAGAAAAACAGATGGCAGCAAAATTTGCAGCAACTGTCTGCAAGCAGGGTCAGCTATGAACTGTAGCTTGTTTCTTCAATTTTTTTCCTCCCCCCTGCCCTCCATACACTAGAGCATTTTCCTTGCTGGCCAAATGTGCCATTGCCTTTAGGTAAGAAAAAGCAGTCGATTCCAGTCCACTACCAGTTAACTTTCCCAACAGTGATCTTACTGGTGTAGATTAGGTAAGAGGAAAACTGGCAATGGAGCTCTCACCCCAGCTGAAAGGGGCCTCTGTATTCCCCCCTTACCTGCTCAGCACGAGCACAGCGGCTGCCCCGAGCCTGCTGGCCAGCGGGAGCCCTGCTAACGGGGCTAGCAGGGAGCCAAGTGCGCTGCCAAGTAAAAGCCGAGGAAAGGAAATAGCGGCTCGAGCGCTCCCTCGCGAGCTCTGCAGCTTGCTGCCACAAAACGAACCCTTTTGCCTTTTGCAGACAGCGGCAAGCTAGAGCTCAAAATGGATTGGTTTCTACGGATAAGATGAACATGAACCAACAAGGAAACTTCTTGTGCAGCAATAACCAGGCTTCATCTTGAGCACACGAGATTATTAGCTTTGGGAGAAGCTTCCCCTGGTCTGGCTATTTTGCACTAAGAGCGCTCCAGCCCGTCCCTCCCAAAGTAGCCTCGACCACCGCACTCGGACACGCCGAGCCCGCAAGTGCGGCTCGCGGCTGCTGCGCGCTTACTCCTAGGAGGTCTGCAGCGAGGAGCTCAAGCCGCTCCGGGCCAAAGCGGGCACCGCACAGGCTCGTCTCCCCAAGCGCTTGCCCGGCGCGAGAG
>VZSG01000467.1:87556-208335 GCA_013398315.1 Nothoprocta pentlandii | reverse complement strand
GGAGGGAGGGAGGGAGGCAAGAGCCTCCCCCGAGAGCGCACCTGGAGCGGCTCCGCCCGCGCAGCCAGTCCGGGGCAAATCCGCAGGCGCCAGAAGGGCGAGAACCCAGCACGAAGCAGGGCTCTGAAACGGAGCACCGCCGCTCGTCAGAAGCCAGGAGGCACCGAGGTAGCTGCCCTAAGGCTGCAGCTTTGCCCACATCCGCATCACACCTGGGAAGTGGGCACAACAACAGCATCCTACTGCTGCGTTGCCTAATTCCATGGTGATTACGGTCAGGAGTTTACTGACATGCACACATGGCAGCCTGACTGGCACAAGTGGGTTTTAAAAAAAAAAAAAAAAGATTTCAGGGTCTTCCACCTTACCAGAGGGAAGGTTAGTATTCTGACAACATAGGCTTTTACATCTAACTTCTTTTGAAAGACTAGATCTGAAATCCACAACACCTGAGTGGAATATGCCCACTGAAAGTGACATGCAATTAGCTACTTACCCACTATTCACAAGTATAATTTGGCATAAATATAAGGAAGAACTGAGCATCTGAGCTGTCAGTAGTTTGCACTGTAACCCTTAAATCTTTATCAGGCAAGGCGTCATTGCCTCTACTACAGTACATCTATCATTGGAAGAACCCTTGTCACAAAAGTCATCCTATTTTAGGAGATTTCTCTTTTGCAAAGTAAAACAATTGCCTTTCCTAGAAACTAAAGACAAAATCATCCCTACAGCAGTGCATGTTTCATAACACAGATTAAAACCCACACCGCTAATGGTTTTAGCAGCCTTACATGCATGCATGCTACACCTCTCAGAAGGCATTTCTCTAATGCCTTAACGTATCTCCATGGAACACAGTACTAGCAATATTTACCACTTAATAACAAGCATTAGAAGACACAAGCCTTCAGGAGAGATTTTCTGTAAGAGCCATAGGCCCTTTAGCATCTTGTGGCTTCCCATTAGGCAGCAGCTTGGGGAAGGACTCAAGTTTGGCAAGCAGCTACTGGCATCCACTGGTCACTGCTGCAGTACCAAGGCGAAGGGAAACTACCAGTGCAATTAAAAAACACTCGACTGTTTACAAGATCCATGTTTCCACACTAGGGCATAGCAGTTTAGTGAGTAAAGACATTTGTTGCCTCAAAGTCTTTGAATTAAACATTTATTGTTTTAACTTAGCAAAGCAAAATTCTACAGGCTGAAAAAAATGCTCCCAATCTATCCACAGCCTTTGTCACACTAGGAACAACTAGAAATGCTATCAAAATCAGAATGTAGGTGTCTTCAAGTCTAAAACAGCCTGGTCCTGGGAGCTGGATGTTATTTCTTGAACAGAGAAGCACTATTCCTATCAGACAACTTAGCTGAACTATTCGAGGGCTTTGACTGCTTCTTGATCTGCAAGGTCACAGTCAGACACCTTCTCCCTGCTGGAAAAAACAGAACCAGATCAGAAACACTAACTGAGCAGGGCAGTAACTGCAGCTTATCAAACGCAACCATCAATGAATGCATTGTGCTACAATTACTTTGCTTTAGAATGGAGACAGCAGTACACTCCACACTCAGCTATACATAACTGCATCAAAATAACAGGACAATATGCTAACTTACAGTACAGTGTTCTTTACAGGCCATAAACTGCTGGCTAAAACGTGCATTTCAGCTCTCTCAATGCCATCACGTGTCACTTGCAGCACCCAGCGCCACCAGTTCTGCCGCTGCTTGCCTTCTGTGGTACCTGGAAGGGTCCTGCAGGACATCCCTTCATACCTGCTCCTCCCTACAGCCACCCTCCTCAGAAGACATTATACCTGGAGCCTTGGCATTTGTTCCAGATGATTGTGTCTGCCCTTCTAGCCAGCTTTGGAGGTAACTATGGTCCTGCTTGGAATTAATTCCATCTAAAGCCCAGTACTTTCCTGAAGCATTTGCTTTCAAAATGAATTGCGTGTCATTTCTCAGCTTTCGTATCCATATGTTAACTTGGAAGGAAGATGGAAGCTACAGATTCATTGCTTAGTGTTTGAAGCATGGACGTTCAGCGACAGTCTTGCCTAAACTGGTGCCAGTGTGAGGAAAAAAATGGCCTCACTTAAGTAACTTAAATGTCATTTATTAAAAAGAAGAAACTGCTGAATCAAAGGCTGTGAACCACCCTGTCAGCATTTTCAAGCAAGAGATAGTTTTTTTTTTTCCTGCCTCCTTCCTCAAATTACAAAAAAAAATCATACTGAGTCTAGTTCTTCAGTGCTTACATTGCAGCTTAATTTTTTTGGCCCATGGGGCAATGCATTTTTAACACAATGCCTGTAGTTCCCACCTGACTGGTAATTAACCTTGGCAAAAGAAAATAAGGTTTTTGCATAGGCACAGCACTACTGATATAATTAAAAAATGAATTCTGTTTTATAGCACAGATTAGAAGGCACACATGCAAAGAATCAACTAGCAAGTATGTTTAAGTATTAGTCCTGTTTATCTTTGAGTAATCAATTTTAGGAGGCCAGGTAAATCTATTGCTTCAAGAGAACCCCTTTCACAACAACAGATTAAGAGAACACACAACACTCCCCACAGCTACAACGTGCTGCTTGAGTTTAACGCAGTTCTCTAATCCTCCTCAATCCCAGAGTCTGAAAATAATAGAGGATGACCTTAAACTTGAGTTTCTGCTTACACAGTCCCTATCAGACAGTTGCTGGGATCCTGTTTACTCTAGTAAATACATACTGACAATGGGAAAGAACAGTATTTACATCATTACAGGAGGTCAGAGCCGAGACCCAGAAAGGAAACTGTCTGACCTAACAGAACCAGATTGTCAACAACCTCAGGCCTAAAGTTGGTTGCAAATTAAAGAGTCCTTCACTGCCTGGTTTATCAACTCCTACATCTAAATCACTGGCCTAAACTGCAGAAAAATCTATTTCAGGTCATTTGATCCCACACAGTTCTAAGATCTTGAGATATCCTTAGAGGGTCGCCTTTACCAGATTCTCAATACACCACGCAAGGATACTGTAATGCATCCAGGCAAATATTTTCAGAATCAAGCTGTCACTCTGGGTTAATAATTAGACTCCTATGCTGTGTCCCCTTAAAGGTTATGCAGATCTGCATGTTTGCAAGACTGATTTTGAGTTCCAAATAGAGTTTCAAGAGTTTGTGAACAAGTCACACACACCATATTATATCATGAAGTTATGTCTTATTATGGCCATCTACCTCTGGATCTATATAAGGGTCAGACACCAAGGAACTAAGATATACAAAATCACAACAAAAAGAATATCCATATCACATAATACTAAAGATTTTGATCTCTTTCCTTACTTTATCATAAAGATATGCTTTGCAAAGGATGAGCATCAGTTATTTCCTAATCCTCTGAAAAAGCATGTAAACCCTTGGCCAGTTGTGGTCTTCTTCCAGACTTCCTGCTTTTGAACCAAATTACAAACCTAAAATCTTTATAAATTGTTTTTAATAACTAAAGTTTCATTTCTTTTCTCACCTCCCTACTTAGACATAATCAAAACACCGAGAAGTCAGTGATTTACATTTGTGCTTATGACATGTTCATGCCTGTTGTACATTTTAAACCAAGTACAGAACAGTATCAGGCAGACTAGCCTTTTAGTCTCTAATGTTTATCATAACAAATAATACAGAATAAAATTGCATGCTTATTTTTAATTATTCTTATTGTTTGGAAAAAAGAACATCCTTGTATCCCTCCTCCCTGCTGCAAACCAGGCCTGGCTACTTACGCAGAGTAAAATCCTTATTTTAAGTACTTTAATCACCTTAATTGATCTGTTTTGATCCTTGGTTTATATGGACAAGAAATCAATTCTTTCTAAAAAGAGAAAAGATTGATTAGTTACCTCTAATTCATTCTAAACTTAGACTGCCTATCCTGGAAAATAGTTTTATAGAAATGCTGAGAAAAGGCTACATTAGCATTAGAAAATCATTCAGAGCTTTTGGTTTTTTTTCCTTTTCTGCCTCAAGCTACTCATACTAGAAGGATACTCGAGTATTTCAGAGTATAAAACCCATTTAAGGTATCGCATCAGAAGTGCAGAAATTCTCTTGTTCCACACCTAGTTTTAAAACACTCCATTTGGATAAGACACATGTGTTTCATTCAGCATTTTCATGAACTCTAAGTACTTAATATGAACCAATTTAAAATCTGAAGTGAGGAAAGAAAGATGAGTTGATGTCTAAAATGAGCACGTCATTCCTGAAAGCATGCTTTGAAATTCTGCTTTCTAAGTCTCTTGTCAGATCACTACATTCATCAGCTTAAAAACTTCTGTTCTGCTCTCCTCTACTGAATGTAATTAAATTGTATTATCAGGATCTGTAACTCTTCAGATGAAGTATTTATCCTTATATGGGTTATAAACATCCATCTCTGCTTTGTATCTTGCAAATTACAACTGAAGGAAAGGACTACCTTAATATAATAAGGATCTTATTCTAGAATTTTCTTGTCTTAATAAGCTTCCAGTCAGACCAAGCAAAAAATATTATAAACTAGTAAATCTAGTGTTCATTGCTCATAATAAAAATCCTAAATGGATTTCTTCCTTTTATTGTCCAGATTTGGTTTATGAAAGCTTTTTACAGAGCAGTGTAAGCCAAACCTGCTGCAAGTTTTATAGCTCTATTACAAACCCAGAAGTTTTAGTACTTCAGTGGAGGGGAAAAAAAAAGCTCTTTGAGACAACAACAGGAAAAAACAGCTAGAGTTATGGTTGATAGGTTATGAAGATGATTTCAGCATATTAAATTTTAAAAAGGCTGTTTTCATTTGACTTGATTCTACTTGAGTGAATTACATAACTGACGTCCTTCTGCTATACATCTCTAATTCCCTGCTGAAGACCCTTTCCTCATCACTATTCTGACAGGATTGGCGACTGCTTCTGCAGTATTTCTCTTCCCAATCCAAATGCCTTCCAGCTTTAAACATTCCTCACTTTCCCATACATGCCCTGGCTCCCACCTGCCTCCACCACTGAGGTGGGCTGCAGTTCCTATGTGCTCCTCCCACACAAGAGCACATGGGAGCTGCCCCAACTATCCAGTTCCAGTACTTGGAAAAAGTAAAATCACTGCATTGTAGCTAAGTTACACGTAGACAAAGTGAAACTGTGCTTCAAGGAGCAGCTGGTTATACCTGGCTTCTGTGCCTTCTGCTTCGGTCAGGCCTGACACCTTCAGAGGCGCAGGGCCGAGAGAATTCCCTGCTTGGTGGATCTGCTCAACACAGCCAACCTCTCCCCATGCTTACTAGAGTTCAAACTGACTTTCTGCTACTGTAAGACTTTGTCAGCTATGGCACACTTTGTCATACCCCAAGAGCTTTTATATTCTGGACTACCGTACTTGCAATGTTGCTGGGGTGTATAGCTGCACACACCTTCAGAAAGAAGCTGGAAATAAGTCAGACTTACTGCAATCCTTTCTTCTCTCTGTTTCCTCAGTAAAGCTAGTATTTCTTCTCTTTTCTTGGCCTAAGATAGAAATTAAGCACAATAACTCCAGGAAAAATATACACAATTATACATTTTATATACATATAAATGCAAGCATATTTTTCATTAACATTTACATCCCTGTACACACAGATAAGCAAACAGTTCTTTGTTCATCTTGAGATTCACAAATTAAGGCAATTCAGGATTCTCATATACACAATGACTCACCGCAAAACATTTTTCATCGGAGAGGTGCACCCAGCCAAAAATTCTTTTTGAGAATGCCTCTCTGGAATAAACTAGTCTTTACTATAACGAAAAAGAAAGCTTTTTAAACCATAAACCAAAGAAGGAGCGCAACCCTGCTGTACCTTGGGAGATAGTGAAGAGAGGTGGCAACCATTTTCAACAAAAAGCTAAAGAAGGGTGTTGCAAGGAGGCAGACAGAAATGCAAGCTGGGAAGGGAATCCTTAAGTATGGATCAGCCCTAATGAGGGTAACCTGGGTCGGATACAACCCAGGGCAACGCAGACAGGTCCATTGCAAAGAGACTGCCCCTGGGTGGGGCTGTGGGAGGAGACCCCAGGTGAGGCTCTTCAGAATCATTAGGGACCATGAGGGGCCTCATGGCCCTAGTAAACAGAACGATGACAAAAAGCTGGTAGAGCACAATTTTAGAATGGAGAAACTGAGAATAACCAAGAAACACGAATATTCAAAGAGAAAGTACAGTGAAAAAAGTACCTAGCGATACAAAGACCTTATTCACACAAGCTAAGCATTCCAGTTTTAGATGTATTTAGCTCATTACTCTGATTTGCGGTGTTTCTGTAGTTTCTTTGATAATCATGAAATACCCTGTAAAGCATGTGGGAATAAATGAGTTTCAGAATACTCTAGTAAAATGAATGTTTCAAAGGATAGCAGCTCTTTTCCAATATGCTGCCCTCCTGTTTTGTATGAAATTAGCCACCTAAATAAAACAAGTATTTATAATAAATAAATGCACTGCCAAATGATGATACGACAATGTTAAGGTAACTAAGCTTCCTTTCTGAAAAATTCTGACACTGTGCCGCTGTGTAGACAAAATTCACTGCCTACATATGCACAGAAGAATACAGATTCTGAGTTTTGATCTCCTAGTAAGTAAGAGCAGGATGTCAGGTTTGCAATCTGTGTTTGGACAGAAAATGACACCTGCGACTGATAGCAATGTGAACATTATTCTTAGTGCATTCAGTGCATTAGTTATCATTTTTCTAGACTTACTCGAGGCTTATAGCATGTCCTGTAGTTGAATAAAGTAATTTACTCATTGAAATTAATCAGCCAACTTGATGGCTGCCAGATGCCCAAAGCTGCAAAACCTTAGCGTCACCATTGTTACTGAATTTTAAAGAGATGAACTGGAAAAGTAGGGAATCGTTGCTAACTCCAGCCAATACGCAGAAAGAAGGCTAATTGATGCTAATGGATGAGATGCGTTACAGGGTTATTAATTGGAAAAAGAGGATTGCTGACTTGCAGTAAAGATTTGCAGACCTCAGCGCCTTTCCACATCTTTTGCAGATTGTCTGGCCTGCTTCCCAAATATAGAGTAGAGGCTTTTCATTAAAAACACAGAACGTTTTAGTAAAACTGGTAAAATATACTATAATTATAGAGTTAGGCTGGCAGTCCTTTTACAATGTTTGACTTTAGTTGTCTTAGATTTCCATTACTAGTGTGAATTGCATTCCTCATATACATATGGAATAGTATTTACAGGTCATAGGAATGGTGACTTTGGGAAGGGCTGGTATCTTCAGCGTATATCAATGTCTCGAAAGCAAGCACAACTGTTGTTGGCCAAAACTTTTTTTTTTTCTTGGCAAAGCATCAGGAGAAACCCCAAAGTCCATCCACCTCGTTCAACCCCACTGCTATGGAGGAGATGGACCTCAAAGATGCGAATACTAGGTTGCTTATTTTGCTTCTTTTTGTGGGCAATTAAATGCTTGTCTCATTGCATAAATATGAATCATGCAGTCTTCAGTAAATAGGGAGCGTACCTTATGAGCAAAAATATTATGTAGATAAATACCGATTTTCAAAATTTTTGTTTGCAAATAAAATTTGGCCTTGAGTATATATACTTCATAGCAAGCTGAATTAAACTGATCCTTCACCACCTACAGATTCTACAAATATGGTTAAATAAACTCCTGATTTTGCAGTGCCAGGGCAGACTGATGTAAGCAAAACTACACTGAAATCAGAAAGGCTCTTTGCAAACCAGCAAGATTCTACATCACAATTACACCTTCTTTTGTAAAGGTAGTGTTTTCAACTGAATTTTCATGATGTTTGCTGAAGCCTGCAGTTTGTTCTGGAGCTGAGTAGGATGTGAAGTGGCTTAGTCAAGCAGTTCTTGAGTTATATCAGTCTAAAAACATCACCTAACCTATGCTTGAGTGACAGGCCATGGCAGAAGCATTCCTATGGAAGTTTATTTAATAACTACCCACTACCAGGTTTCCCGTATCTCAATCAGCCCTTGGCACTTGCTGCTGCTGGGCAGAGGCTAATGGAGAGATCTATTAATAACTGAGAAAGACAACTAAGAAATAAACCAACTCTTTGAGCTGTACTTCAATTGATCTATGCCAGTGCTTTGTATGTGAAAGTGGCACTGTTTTCAAAAAACAACAGCAGCAGCCAAAAAGCCCTCTCTTTCTAGGTACTAAACTGGGATAGACATTATGAGCACACCATGAACAAATTAACTGTAGAGAGGGAAAAATGACATGTGAATCCCCTCAGAGCCTGAGTAGAAACTCAGCAAAATGCAGAAATGACCCTGAAAAGTTGTTATCCACACTACAGAGTTACAACTTTGCAATTCAGCTCTTAACAGTTGATTCTACCATTAATGAAAAACAGTTATCTGGAAAATAAATTTAAAAACTGGCTCCCAGATGATGAAAACAACATGCATAGGAAGGCTTCTTCTTTTACAAATTCCAGAGTCTGTATTCCTGATCACTAGAAAAATAAACAAACACCTCTTTAGTCTTCGGGGATTTCCATCCTGCATAAAAGTAAGAGTCTAGTGTGAACCTGAAGACATAATGAGGGGATACTGATGCCATTTATTCAGCGGACAGCAGATTGAATGAAACAGCTCTTTGACAGGCGTATCTTGCTATACTCCAGTCAGTGGTTCTTACCTGCTGAAGATACTTTTCTTGTTCTTCAATTTTCTGCATGTTGTGAGCTTCCAAGATTCTCTCTTTCTCACTGTTTTTCTCGTTTTCTAAATACAATGAATGAGAAGCAATTGACCGAGGCCTTGTGCTACAACCATGCTTCCCAGAGGGCAAAATGCCTAGTGCACGTTGGGGCTGCTCGGAGAGCTTCAGACCCCTCGTCTGGGTGTCCAAGGCAGCCCAAGCATCTCCCCTGTGCAGAGGCTGGGGCTGCCCCGACACCCAGAGCTTTTGGCATCGCTCGTTATTTGCTCCCTGGAATAAATCCCTCCGAGAAACCTAGGCAACTGGCGAAGGCTTAGCAAACTGGGGCAGGCAGTCCTTGATACTTAACTGCTGACAAGCAGCGGGCCCTGCACAGCAGTACTCCTTCCTGAAAGAAAAATCACGTGAGGAAAAAGATAGTAGTATTAGAATAGAGAGCATGGATTAACTGCTGTAGTCTTGCTAGCAAACACTGCCCCGGGGCTGAATTACCGAGAAAGCCTGTGAAAAGCACCGTGTTAGGGTGCCAGCCCTGGGGTAGCTCTTTGCGGGGCTGGGGAGGGTGCAGGGCCCCAGGAAAGCGGAGGGGCCCTGAGGAAAGTGCGTGCGCGGGAGTGCGGAGCTGGAGGGAGCACTGGGCCCCAGGGCAGGCGGGGGTCCTCGCGGGAGCTGAGGGGCCTCAGGGAAGATGCGGGGCCGCCAGGTAGTTTGTGCAGTGCCAGGGGGTGGTAGGGGAAGGTGTGGGCCCGGGCCTGGGGGCAGGGTCCCCTCACGGTGCAGGGCAGCAGGCGCCAGGCGGGACTCGATGTGTGGCGGGAGGGCGGCCGAGCTCCAGAAGGTGCGAGCGGCCGCCACGTTGCTGGCGCTTGAGCCCGTGAAGACCAGGCCAGTGGCGGGCAGCGGGGCTGAGCGGCGGCCACGCTCTGTCCCCAGCGTGCCCCTGGCTCTTCCTCGACCAGGCTGCAGCCCCGGGTCCCCCATCCCTGGCTTGGCGGGAGGACGGCAGTGCCCGGTGCACCTTCCGGTCACCGCCACCTGACACAGCAGGTGCCCGCATCCGCGCTGCGTTTCTCTTTTCCTCTCCTGGCGCTTGCATTATGGACCGGAGACCTATGTGAACCTTGCTGCTCCGGGCTCTCGGTACTTTGCAGTCATCCGCTTCCTCTCTGCTCTCGAAACGTCCTCTCAGAAGCGCCCGGCCAAGGAGCCTCAGTGCCCACTGCCGAGTGCCGCTTGCAGGCGTAAAGCGAAGTCACGACTTCCTGCTGCATCTCTGGGCTGGGAAGGACGCTCGCTCTGACGCCAGCAGAGCGGCACGAAAGGAAGGGCAGCGCTGTGTAATGCCGCCCTTAACAAAAGACCAAAGGCCGTGGGTGTCCATGTCCACATCCGTGTCCGTGCTGCTTCCCAGGGAACGTCAGGCTCCAACCAGGAGCTGGCGGCAGGGTGAGTCATTGGTGACCGACCTTGCCAAAAGGTCAGCCAGGGTGGACAAGCCAGGCAGTAAATGCAGCAAGTCACTTCTGTGGAACCCTCTTTTTAGCCTATGTTTGTGTGGTGTCTAGCAAAGAGGCTCTAAGATCTCAAGGTGGTCAGAACAAAAGACAACATTCATTTCCACGAAAGAATCACAATCTTGCATTTTATTTATTAGGAGGAAATAGGACTAAAAGTGTCATTACACAAATGTAAGGTTGTGGAAGACAGCCAGAGTTGGACCTAGTGTCTGCAAATGAGAGCGAGAGAGAAAAGAAAAAAGCCTTTCAGTTTGCTCTCGTGTTCCTTTTTGTACACCAAACAGTTCTGAGTGAAGTCGTGTATCATCGCACACGTACCTGTAGTTAAAAAGCAGTATGGCTGGACAGCTATACTAGTGTCTCGTACATGTGTGACTGGCAAACCAGTTTGTCTCGCTTACTTTGTGTTACAGCCCTGCTTGTGAGTTGCATACCAACGCAAAGACGATAGTCTCCGTGCCTTCCTGTGCCTGTGGTTTCCATTGAGATATCTTCCAAGCCTTTTTACCTGGCTGTGTGGTTAGTGATTGTTACCTTTGGCAATCAGCTAACCACACTGCCTAGTAACTAGGCTGATGTAATGTAAGAGACAGTTGCCTTTCAACATCTACTTTTATGAAGACTGGGTTTCTGGTTTTGTTTTTAAATAAACTCCTATAGAAGGTTCTGGCACTACTAAGGATCAATTTTCCCAGGCCTTAAAACTCATTTAAAAAGATTCAGTCAAATGGGCATTATTAATAATTTTACATTAGGCATGAGGATGGTATTAGGCATTTTCTGTACTGAGGTTGTAGCAGGGAATTCTGTGCCTTGTTTTGATGGCAGTGAAGTTAGTGATTGCGAAGCAGTGGATACAATCAGCTAACTACACTGCCTACAAACCAAGCACTCCTTCTGTAATGGGGTCATGGCATTCAAACCTAGAAACAAAGAAAGCACTTCCAGTAATGTGTATTAACTCATTCTACCTCATCAACTGCTCTTATAAAAGGAAACAGTTCTCAGTAATGAAAAACATTGGTCAGGTCACCCTTGCTGTCCTTTCATGTCTTTATTACACAAAGTAGACGTTTTTAACAAATCAAAGTGTGGCAGGTGCAGCACGAAGATGATTTCAGAAGCGAGTGCGAGGTAAGACAGTGACCACAGGTAGGGCCAGTAGGCAGCTGTCAGGCTGCTCAAACATTTCCCATTAATCTGTGATAGCCATAACATTGAGCAAATCTATTCTGCAGAACAAAACTGTATATGTGTCTGCAATTAATTACGTGATACAAATATTTTTATAAGTTAAGCAGGTTATTCTTAATAGAGCTTATAAGGAAAGATTTTGAGGTTATTCTTACTGAGCTTATAAGGCAAATTTGGCCCATCAATTAAAAAAAAAAGCTTGCTCTCATGAAAAATTACTTATAATAAAAATGCATAAAAAGGAATTCAGGACTTACCCTTTAGTAACTTACCTTGTAATAATCCTGAGGATAAAGACGGAATTTATATGGAGTAAGGACTGAATGAAGCTTAAAATGGAGAAGCTGAAATGGAAAGGGGAAATTGGCCAGCTTCTTAACTCTTCATTTCTTCCCATTTCTCAGGACTAGCACAGCTACGCGTCCATTGGTACCCAGCGATCTTTTAAGGGACAAACGTGCCCCTGGGAGCGTTTCCTGCGGTGGCACATGGGTGCCCCATCTCCACCCTTAGGGTGCTTGGGCTGGAGTGTCCCATCTGGACTGTGGGGCAGCCCCATGCCTGCAACCTTTGTGTACGCTCCGTTGTCATGGTCGCTCAGGTGCGGCTTCTGCAAGGAGGATGGGCCCTTGCTTTAGAATGCAGGGATGCTTTGTCATGAAAGGTTTCTATGGGCAAAGCCAGGCGTTTGCCTTTCTCCTGTGAACCAACAGCTGCAGGTAGTGTCACAGCTGTTGAGGGTGACCTGGGCTATCCTGTTGCACGTGGTGGTCCAGGCACATCCCCCTACACTGACATCTGGAGCCTGTTTTCTGACATCGAGGGAGCCTAGGAACCGTAGTCAGATGTGCAAAAAAGATAGACAAACAGAATGAACGAATAGCCGTTTGTTCAGCCAGTTCCTGGCCTGTTCAGCTTCCTGCAGTCCTCTCTCTCTCTCTCTCTCTCACTCTCTCTTGCATTTCCAGCCTTGTTTCTGCACATGATCTTTGCTCTTTTCCTCTGTGCCACCAGCCCCAACATGCCCCAACCCTGCTACTATTTGGGTAGAGGACAGGTAGATGAGATGACGGATTGCTGCAATGCAGTTTGCCCCCACTTTGGGCTGTCCTATCCTCCATGCTGGCTGCATGGGCGGCCAAGGCATAGCAGGACAAAGGGTGTTCCACTAGCAGAAACAGTTTTCAGTTAGCTCTAAGACTGTATAAAATAAGCTCAATTGCTTAACCCATGCTATTCCGTTTTATAGCATGCTAGACCATCACCAGTCTATTTTAGTTTATTTTATTCCTTTAGTCAACAAAGATTGGTCATCCTAAGTAAAATTCTAGTAACATGCTGTGCTCAAACAATTAAGATCCGCTGCAAGCAAATGTTTAAGGTTTTCCAAATCTGTATTTTGTAATGGGAATTCCGTTAATAGCAATAGAAGGTGCTAAACATTATTATATAACTGCATGGACTTATCTCAGAAAGAGAGAAAAATGACAGAAAGGAAAAGGACAGCTCACAGACTGAGATAAAGCAGATGCTGACGTGAAATGCTACAGATCGGGGAGATGACAAATCGAGGTAGCAATGGAGTTGAGAGACAGAAATGTTTAATAGTGGTGCACAGTTGCAGTGACGCTTATCTCATCTGTTGGCACAGTATGACCCAGTCGTGTCACACCATCACACTTCGCCTGCTGGCACAATGTTCTTTCAGACCTGGCCCCAAAGGCCCTTTATAGGAATGAGAGTTTTCCTGTGGAAAGTCATCCCCCACTACTAATCAGTGTAGTTAGCATGGCCATATTGCTGTGTGTGCAATGCATAATAAAATAACAGTATTCACAGTAAGATGTCTATGTAGAAAAATCGCAGGTAACCATGTTGAGATATTTACAGAATATCCATTGAGTTACTAAGTAATTAGGTAAAAATGAAAGTCTTAAATAAATGATTCACATTTTAAGTAAATATTCTTCAACTTGCCATTTAGGCCCAGAAAGAGTCACTCGTATAATCTAAAACGGAAAAATTTCTGTGAACAATCAACATACTAGAATTTAGTTTTCCCATATCGAGCTAGCTCACGCTTACTGATTTTCTATCAAGAGTTAGGGCTTACGTATCTTACCTAGACAAGGTGTCTGTCATTCGTCAACCTCCAAAGCTGAATGGCTCGTAGAACGGAGATTGCTAACAGTAATCTGGACCTTGCTTTGTTGGTTGCACGTGCTCAATTGCTTAAAGTTAAAAAAAAAAAAAAAAAAAAAAAAAAAAAAAAAAAAAAACAAGAAAAAAAGAATCTGCAAGAGTGACCCTTGCAAACAATCTGTTTAGGCAGACAGTGTTTGCTCTTGGTTTGGCCTGCAGTTACTAGAGAAACTGTGCCTGACTCTTTCCCTTTGTAGTTCATGCCTAGGCTTGCCTGGTGATCCCGGAGACCCATAATTTAATCTAACTAAGAATGCTTGTGCTGAGTTAGGGGCCTGATCTGAATCCCACTGAAGTCTTTGGACAGATTTCTGTTGAGTTCAGCGAGCTCCGAATCTGGCTACTTACGGCCAGGCACTAGAATGAAGCAAATTGGCTTCTCTCTTTTTTTTTTTTTTTTTTCGTTCTAAGAATGAGTAAAAACCAACAGCACCATTTAGCAGAAGATACAAAAGTCTGCTCACTTATCTCATGTTAGTTATTAATCCTGCTTTTCCTCTTTGCAAATGCTGCTGGGATGCTAACAATTTCTGCTTGGATGTGCTTGGGAATGAGCTGGAGCATAATTCATGGACTGTTGCTTAGGGAATCTCACATTGGAATGGACAGTCCAGTTTTTGTATTTGAAGCTCTGTTTCTCAGCTTGTTACTATCCAAACAGAGTAAACAAGACTATGTTTCCTGTAAGCCAGTGAAAAGTGAGAGCATTGTGAAAGATCTGAGTTCAAGCCTAAGAAAAAGAGATAGGTTTTCTTGTCATTAAAATGGGAAGCCAGACAGTGGCAATAATCTCTGTTTTTCTGGCCTCTTTTAAGCAGTGTCATTATTAAAAACATTTATGCACTCTTTTTTGATATTGAAAATACTAAATTAAAAGCCCTCAGCACTATACTTCTTTATCAGTGACAGCCTTAAAAATGAGAGCCATCTGGATGAATTGCCAAGAGTTTTGCATGACTGATTTCACTGCTCCCTCTGGTTTCGCAGGTGAAAAGCTTTGTTTACTACCGCTTTACAGCTTGTGTGTTAACTATGGGAACAAGTAACTGAACAAAAGGAGGTGTAGGGATTCAGGCTTCTCTCTGATTGCCCTTTGTGGAATCCACGCACCTCACACTTTTGTCACGGAATTTCGAGACTTCCAGAACCTGCCCGGACACGTTTAAGACAATTCAGACGTCCCATCAGCTGATGTGTTCTACCAACCCTAAACCAGTCCAGCATTCATTGAGGAGAAGTGACTGAGAAAAAGTGGCTGAATAATTCCTGAGCCCTAATTGCATTAGGGTCAGAGTCCCCATGGAAACTATGCTCAAATTACCAGCGCCAGTGGCAGGGGAAGGGGGCCGTGTGATGCCTACTGCTGTTCTGCAGTAGGAGTGTTATTTTAGCCCTGATAAAAAGAAAACAAGGTTTATAGGCAGAAGTCATATCTTTTATTAGATTGTAATATTAGATCATGGTATTGCTGGAAAATTGCATGAAGGCAGAAGAAACGAGACTAAACAGCAACTTCCTGTGCTTTGGCAAGAAACACAACATCATCCCTAGAGGATTCGTAGTTTCTATGCCTCTGATTATTCATGAAACCCTGAGTGACTAAACCATCACGGAAGAGAACTTCAAAACCCGTAATTATGTGCATGAGCTGTCATTTCTCAGATGTAAATGTTGCATTTGTTTAATATTTTCCTGGACACTTCTTTGTCAGCGTAGTTGAAAGCCCAGGTCTGTGGTACTTCCTCCCAACTGCATCTTTCCTGCTAGAATTTGCTAGAAGTAAAGACACTAGAAAAAACTTCACTGCAATCACTTCACACTCCGCATGTATCTTAGTTTTTCTCTCTGCAAAGCCTTGGAATATGTCTCTATAATTCTGGTAAAAAAACTCTCAGGCACTTAAGATACGTCATGAAGCGAGTGATATCTCCTTGGGACCTAGCAAGTGGGGGCCCTAGGTGTGGCTAGATGAGAATGCTGAAATACTCTTCGAAACTATTTCAGATATCTCTGCAGAGCAGAGTTCTGTGTAAATAGTGCAGGACTAGAATATCGCTGCTGTTGTGTGCAGTGCTGTGTCCAGAGAGTTGACAATCCAGTAAGTGAGAAGACAATCATAGTGTGAGTCAAGGAGAAGACTGTGAACACTTGCTCTCAGGAGGACTGCAGCTAACTAATGCCTCTTATTAACTTATTTCATTGTCAAAATGAAGCTCCATAAAGCCCCATATTGGCCGCGTGTTATACAGCTCAGCTACAATCTTTACCAAAACCTGTAAGATAAAAAGATGCAGTCCCTTGGGAACATTTTTTGTGCTTTTGACATGTCACCATGCAACAGAAACTTAAAAACAAAACCAGATTGAGGTGGCTGTGATTTGGGTTTTCAGGGTTTACAAGGAAATCCATTCAGACCGGGAAAAAAAAAAACAAAACCCTTCAATTGCCTGATATTTTTAAAGCAATTTTAAATCTCTCAAATGCAGTTCAGGCCTCAGGCATGAAAATCCGTTTTGCCCATTCATGAATTCTCATCTATTGCCCAGAGCTAATTTTGGTGTGCGGGATGCAAAGGGTCAGGGGAAAGCAAGATTCCTCACAGACTCCATAGAAAGAGAAGACAAACTCTTAAAAAAACTCTTAGGGACATTCTTCTGGTAATATGTAGCAGTGATTTCCTGTTTCCAGACACCATTTTCCAGAAAACCCGGAGCAGACTATCATCACCGTCTTTTGCTTTATGCAGAAGGGAAAGAATGACTCGTGGCATGTGTATTTGTCATCACATGCTAGCAAATGCAGTGCAGAGTACAAGGCAGTGATGGTGTTGTGCTTGACACACTGGCCTAGGATATTAGAGTTCGACCTCTGGTGCTACTGAACACTTTCTGAAGAGTCATAATGTATCTCAGACTTGTTTTCTCTGGTTTTGGAAGGGAGATTGAAAAGTACTGGTTAAAGGAAGTATGTAGATACATGAGGAAAAGAAAAGAGAAAAATACCATTTAAAATTTATTACTTCATTTATATTATACTTCATTTTGCTTATTGACTGTATTTTATATCCATCACTCTTCTCAGTGGTGGCCAATGATAGGACAAGGGGCAATGGCCCCTTGAAATCCAGGCAGTTCCATTTCCACGTGAGGAAGAACTTCTTTCCTTTCAGGGTGACAGAGCCCTGGAACAGGCTGCCCTGGCAGGTTGTGGAGTCTCCTTCTCTGGAGATCTGCAAACCTGTCTGAATGCGACCGGGTGCCCTGGGCTCTAGGTGTTCCTGGTGGAGAAGGGGGTTGCACTAGATGGGTTCCTTCCAACCTTAACCACTCTGTGATTTTGTGATTTTATCACAATCTAATCCAATATTGAATGTAAGTACATGAATTGATTAGTTACAATATCCACAATAAAATCAAGAATCAGTTTAAATACTCAGCTCTTTTCACCTTAATTTGTTCTCTTCTCTTGACAGTTCCTGCTATCTGGCATGGGAGGCACAAATTCATGAGACAGCAAAGGGAAGGAAAAACAGAATGCATCAGCTTTTCTCTGGTTGTGCTCTGAGTAATTACTGCCTGAAGTTTTAAACACTGTAGTGCTCATATTTGAGAACGTGCCTTCCTGTCAATCCTTTAAGAGTCATTCGCGCTCTTCACGGAATGCCTCAAGCATAGCATAAGGCTTTACGAATCATGTGAATATTTATGTAGAAACCTAGTAAAATTTATGTTATGACAAGAGTCATATAACAAATTTCAAGATAAAGTATAGCAAATGTGAGGGCTTCATAAAAAACTGTGTTGTTTGCTAGGAGCTGTCAGGCATAACTTTGATAATAAATCTGGAACTATTTTCCTCATAATGAAAATTTCAGTAAAAATAAAGTAGTATTTATGATATAGACCAATGGACACAAGAGAACACAATGAAGAATTGTTTTCCTTAAAAAGAGGGGACTGATTTTAGGATAAAAACAAGTAGACTGGAAATAGCTTTGAAATCAGCATGTCAGGCAACTTAATGCAGCGCACCTGAATATCGTTGCCTTCCTAAGGGCCACCTGATTTCCAGTTCTATATAAACCCTAGGTAAGTTAGCCTGAAAATAGATTTAAAGATTTTTTTTTTTTTTTTGGGGGTTTTTTTTTTTTGTTTTTTTTTTTTTTTTTTTTTTTTTTTTTTTTTTTTTGTGGTACTAAATCTGTTTCTTTAGAATCCTATGTAAGATTTGAGACTTTTATCAGACCTGAGACTTTTATCAGTTGTGGTGTGGCAAGGTAATGTTCATTTTATTTTTTAAAAGGATTATCTATAGGGACTGCTGATTTGGGGTTCTAATGTATAAATGACAAGTAGTATTCTATAAGTGTTCCTATATTAGGTACTCTAATAACTAGCTTAGTGTGAGTGCCTTCCAGTAATGCATTAAACGGAGTTCATTACTCAGAACCTCTTTGGCAATATGTTATCTTCCTAGATCTCTGCAGAATATCTAGTTTTTATCTGGCATAGTTTATGTTAAAGGTTCTGCAACACTTATCTTGGCATAGGCTAGCTACCTTATCTGAATAGGATTAGTACCTTATTGTGTCTTAATTTTACTGATAACTATTCAACAGCTAAAGCACCTTCTGTACTTTAAAATGAAAGATGAAATTGCTGCCACAGTCTTCTTCATCACAAGGCTAATAAAAAGGCAAGACAAGCTGAGCAAACGAAAAATGGAGAAGTTTGCAACTAAACTGACAACAATACTGTTTGAAAAGTACAAGGATCACTGGTATCTGGACAATCCATCCAGAGGACAAGCTTTCAGGTAAGAAGAGCACTGGTAGAAGAGTGTGGAAGGACTATAACACTTTTTTGAAAAATATCAAGCTGTAGTGAGGATCTTCTCCATATCTGGAGACCTTACAGTGGAAACAAGCAGCAACTAAATGTAAAATGTAGTGAGGCAAAACCTCTGGAGGGCTACTGACCCCCTTCTGCAGCTTGATGGGGGAGAAATTCTATTGAGAGATGAAGATGCACTTATGTTGAAAATGGTCTTAGTGAAGTGCTTTCATGTGTGCCTGGATGCAGCTAGGAAACTGAGGGTGGAAGCAATGTGTGTAACATTGAGTAGCTGTCTGACTACTTGAATGTAGAAACTGAGTGGTCTGAACTGAACCCAGAATATTTTTTTACCTGCCTTTGGCTGTCTAATAATGACCTCAAGTGAGCTGCTGCATTGTAAAATCTTTCTGGATTTATAAAGCAGCTCTTCTTAGGCTCACAGCTGGTTAAGGCTGTGAGATATTGAATCAATAGGGCAGCAGAGATAAGATCATTACTGAATTTGAATATATTTATGTATGGGCTGAACTTGTGTAGTTGTGATTTAATCTTGCTTTACATCTGCACTTGTACTCCTACAAAGGTGTATAAGGATAAACAAACACCAAAGGAGAGATCCACTGCTGGAGCAAGCTTGTGTGGAGAGTAATGTGGACTTCCATCATCTTGGTTTGCCAAAAGAGATGACACTATGGGTTGATCCTTTTGAAGTATGCTGCAGGTGAGCTGTGAAGCTCTAATTAAAGATACCACCCGTGTCAAGTGCTCTAGTACAAGCTTGATCCTTTAAGCCTATTACTAGAGACTTAATGTCTGGCGGTATATTTCATTATTGGTGCCTGTAGTAGCAAAAGTGCCTGCTTCCAGCACAGAGCTGCATTGTACAAATACTTTCAGATATGGAGAGAAGAACCGGCCCTTCACGATTGCTCACTTCAAAGGAGAGGAGAACCGAGAGCTTCCACAGCAGATCAGCTATGCTGTTGATAGAGCAGCACTGGACTATCATTCTGGCACCTCTTCAGATGAGGAGAGCTTCAACAAGGAGCCAAAAACGATTCCTACTGTCAGCAATCCTAACAGTGTCTATCAGGTAAGCATGTGCTAATGCTCTCTCTAAGATCTAGAGCCCTTGCTACAGCCTTGTTCATGGAGGTAGACCATAGGCTGAACTGGCCAGACCAGTCTACCCTCTACCTCAAAGAGCTATAACGATCTCTCATTTCTTGCTGTATAGTTCAATGACTTCTGCAAACCACCTATACAGACCTGGTCTCAGTATCTTCACAGGAAGGCATATATGACTGATGGACTTCCTCAGACAGGCTCATATTATGCCCAGCACAGGGGTTACAGATTCTACAGGCCAACAGCTGCTTTCACAGGACCGCGTATTGATAGATACCATTGGATCAATACCAAGCGGTAGAACTGTGGGTGCGCCTGTTTCGGGCAGTTGAAACACTTAAGTGTGGCACAGAATGAAGGCTGACACTGAAGTTGTGTAAATGATGTAAAACGCACTGGTGTGGTTGTGTGTGTTTGAAACTATAGGGTTTTATTATGTAACCATTTTAATGTTTTATTAGTATTTAAAACTGAAAATTCATGTGTAAGATTCTATTTGTAAGTTAAAAAGGAAATGCAGATATCAATAAATCTACTCATGTTTTTTAAGAGCTGTCTGATCTGCTATCAGTACCCCAAAGGGAGTTTAACAAAGCTGTGTTTGGTGATGGCCCAAGTCAAGGAAGAATCAACATTCTTGATTGTTTCTGAGTCTTCTGGCAAAGGTAGTTAAGGCAGACTTAGTAAGTTGCATTGTGTGTGTGTGTGTGTACACTTACCACATAACAAGTGGAACCTCTTCTGTATTCACTGGAGGGGACTTAAGTATGTGCCAGATATGCTTTTGGCTCCAGCTGGGCTTTTACCTCTTCCTGTTCTTTTGACAGCTAAGTTAGACCTTCTTACGGACAGAAGAGGCACGAGCAGAAGGTGGTATGCCTTTCTATATCTCAATGTAGTGAAGCAGGTTAAGGTGTTAGATATCTCCATTGCTTTCACTGCAAATTTAACAAGCCTTTATTATGAAGGGGGAAAACAAAGCTGTATAAACTCCACCAAAACCAAGATTGATTTCAGCATAAAGCTGGAGTATAAAGGCCAGAGAGCCACACTGAAACCGCACCACTCCATCTTCCTCTGAATAAGGTTAAAACCTTTTGCTTTGCACTGTCTTCTCTTCCAATGCATTTATTTGTATTACCAAATGGTCTTTCTCCAAGCCACTGCTTTCAAGGTGGTCAAAGAGCAAGTCTTCATTGCCTATGCTGTTTAAAATCTGTTCATTCTGGACAATATTCACCAGCTCTTCAGTTAATACATTCACTTAGTCTTCCAGTTCTGAAGGGGAGAAGCAAGTGCTGCTTTCTTCTGAGCTGAAGAAATGAAAATTGATGCTGTAAATGAGACATAACAAATGCCACTGCTGAAGTGATACTCTTATCTTCCTAAGAAGGAAAAGATAGGAATGTGATTCTTTCATTTCTGAAATGGAACTATAGCTATTGAGAGTGTAATGATAGCTTATAGAGAAGTAATTAATCTGGTGACATACCCTGGCCACAGATAACCTGTGACTTCATCTTCTTGTATTAAAGAGGTTATGATTGGTTTTAGTTAGAGGGGTCATGATTTACTTTGTCTATCACTTTGTGCTTCTCTTTCCCTTCCATTTACCACCCTGTCCCCAATGTAAATATTTCAGTTGCTTGTTTGGAACAACAGAATGTATTTACATTCTCTCAGATTATTCTCACCATGTTCTCTGTTCAAAGCTGTTGGTGTCATAGCTGTTCATGGCATAAAGGAAAGGATCTTTTCTCTTCACAGATAACCTGTCACTTAGTGGCTTCTCAAGTTTCTTAGGGAGCATGGATTTCCTGCTCTCCTTCACATGCTGTGAAAAAGCACAAAAGTGGAGTAAGGCAGGTTACTGTTTAAAAATCCTCCATAGAATCTTTAAATAAGATACGTATGATAAGGTATGGTCTTCTATACAAATTGCATAAGAAGTTCAAATACTTCAATAGGAGAGTTTAGATAATGACAGCTTTTGAAGCCGCTTAGTTTTAATTCATTAGAGGTATCTTGAAATTTAAGAGTTGTCATCATGTAGGGCATGCTTCCTGATACCATTTAAGCCTGTTATTTAGGGAAAGGGGGTGTGTGTGTAATTTTTTTTTTTTCTGGGGGGTGGTTGGAAGGGTGGGCAGGGAATACAGGCGTTTACAGGCTGCTTGAAATTGACAAGAGTTCTTTCTACAGTAACAGTGGCAGTGCAAATTAGGACATATTCTGTATAAAAAGGCAATTTATTTTTAATTTTACCTTCTCCTGGACGCAGACTTTTAGGCTTCCGGCTATTTCCTTAAACTGTGACTCTCTCAGTTGTAATAATTGGGCTGCTTGTATATATTCCAGCATTAAAAATATATACTCTGTGTTGTCTTTCAGGAAATGCAAAATGCCCCTCTCATCATCATCAGTCAATAACTCCTGAAAGATAAATTTGCCATGTGAAATACAATGTAGAATATGATCAGAAATACATATTTTTTTTCTTCATATGTCACCTACTGAAAATACACAGCTTTAAGAATTAGGGGTGTGTGAAAATACTCTCAGAGGCAGTGCAAAATAGATAATAATATTTTGCCCAAAATGAAAGGTATCATCGTGGAGGAATTGTAAGTAACTCCACATTAAGAAATAGATCTCAGACTTCTGAACTGTAGTCTAGAATGTAAGCCATATTCCAGGTTATTTACACTTTTTTTGCACAAATGCAGATGTTGTAGGTTAAAGTATACATTATGCGTTATGCGTTTTTTTAAAGGTGGAGGTAGCTATCCCATTGATGTAAACAGAAATAATTGCAGAAGAGAGTATATAAGCTTTAAAGCTCTGTAGTAAGATACTAGAGGAATTCTAGATTCTATATAAGTTATGAAGATAATTTTACTGTTAATACAGGCGATTCCAGGTTTAGGCCTTCCTTTTGGGACCTCAAGGCAGTCTTCCGGAGCCTGCAGCAGTCTTGTAGCATTGTGACTGTTTGCCGTAGGTGCCTTTGAGATAGGAGGAAATATGATACAAGGCTCCCTAGTCCCTGTCCTTCAGCCTCCTGAATCACTTGCATTTCTTTGGCTTGTATCTGGGTAGAAAGCATCACAAAGTCTTTTAGATTAGCTTACGTTAGCTTTTCATTGCAGATTGGAAAACGGAATGAAGGACCCTGAAAAATAATGTACTCCATCAGTTAAAAAAGGGGCTTGAAAATGTTTTGCTAGTTATGTCCAGATAGAGCTGGAGAGTCCTACCTGTACCGACTGACAATATGACTCGAACATTTGTGAACAACATAAAAGTTGCAGAACCTAAAAACACATGGCCAGAGATTTTACTGAGGCCTCATCCCTTTTACTAGCTCTATAAGTCAAGGAAGACTAATGTTTCAGCTCTTGTACCTTTTCTTCTGTCTGTGTTTGAAGTTCCTGTCTAAATTGTGCCCTCATAGTTCTGAGCTCAGCCTCTGCTGCTTCTTGTAAACCAATGAGCAAATCTCCTTCCTGATGATGCTTCTGTAGAAAAGCCACTGCTCTGGCCACTTGCTGTTTCTCTTTAGTTTTTGCAATCTTTTGAGTTATTTCTTCACCTGCACTTTTGTAGTGGAAGCTGTTCAGGATTCTTGCCACACTTTCTGGAAAAGTCAGCCTCTGAAACGAGAAAGCATAGTCCTCCAAGCAAATCATTTTTGTTTATAGAATTAAACCTGTTTTCTGCATTGGGTTCTGTAAGTAAAAGCACAGTGAACGTGAGCCTACTGCAGCTGCGCTTTGGAGATGTGAAGTGCCATGTGCCTTAGCCTGTGCCCTGCATGTAATGAAGGTCATCGGTCAGTGAGGCTGGGCATCTCTAAGCTCCAACGTCTTGTGAAACACCACGAAGCTCATGCAAGGAGAGGTGAGATGTGAAGAGAAAAAAATGCCCCTACCTGCAGGTTATTGTAGAGGTCCAGGACTCTGTACAGACACACTTGCCTCAGAGCTTCCAGCTTCACTATTTTTATTGCTGAAATATGTAGTATTTGAGTTAAAGAGTTTGGAAAAGCCTCAGCTTCCAAAGTTTGCGGTTTCTGCCAAGCAAAAAAGAATAAAAGGTAAAGATTTTCTACAAGAACAAATAGCATCACGGTCATCAGAACTAGCAAGGCCAGGTTTTAACTTGAAGTTGTTATTCTTTAGTAAAGAAAATATTTCTCAACCTGTACTGAGGCACTAAAAGACATGGTCCAGTACAGGGAGATGTGGAGTGTGCAGTGCTTCTGACTATAGCTTCCCTGAAAATACAGCCACCTCCATAATGCCCAGAGCTCATTTGTACCATCCAATCAAGATCACATTCGTTCTTGCAAAGCAAAGAGATAATAGTGGCAGAAGCAGCATAAATAAAATGCCTTAAGCTCACTTCTTGTTCAGTGATATTAGAATCTGGGATTTGTAATCCAGGATGACAAACTGACAAGTGGTGGAGAATTTCTTCCAGAAAATGAAGGCTCTGTTTGGGTGCTGCTAAATCCTGGTTTAGGCCTGAGTACTTGATTTCTTCCAAATGTTTCTGGCAGAGAGTTTGTTCAGCGTGGTGATGATGTTCTGAGAGTTCTTTCAGAAGTGAGTCCTTCGTGCTGGTTGCTTCAGTTTTTTTACTGCTCTTCATTCCCTAAAAACATAGCATACCATAAATCACAGCCATAAATTAGATGTCCAAGTTCATGTAAGTAGCATAGGCAGACTAATTTACTAGCAAATGAAGTACCCAAGAGCTACTGAGAAACAGGTCACTGATTTTTGAGCCTGAAAATTGAGAAGGAAATTTCATTTTTCTTTTGCACAATTGCTTTTGCAATGGTCAAAACAGAAGATTGCTTTCTTCAAGAAACTCCCTTTTGAAGCAGCTTTCATTTCTGATGTGATATGGCTAAAATTGGACACAACCTGCAAAGAAACAGAAAGCTTTATTTTCTTTGACTGACAACTCCAATACAGTGCTAGCCTTACCCAATTTCCCTTCTGGTCTTCCTTTTCCTTAGCCTTGGAAGATTCGTAAAAGTAAGAGATGGTGTTTATTTCTTCCATCATTAGGGTTAGTTCCAGATGTGCCAGTTCACAAGCGTGCTTCTCTAAGAAAAACCTATCATGAGATGTACATGAGGGAGGAATGAAGTAAGATCAGCATGTTGTATGCAGTTATGCTGTAGGGCATTTGCCACATGCATAAAGATTGCGTGGTAGAACAGACCGCTTCCTGTAACAGGTATGAGGCAGCCACACAATCTAAATACAACCCCTTTTTAGGAGGAAAAGAATCTGCAGGGGGATACTTATTCTAAGGAAGAATGCATGGACAATCGATCAGTGATTGCTCACCTTGTCTGGATTTCTTGTTTTAAATGTCTGATCCTTGCTGTATGTAAAGTGGGCAGAAGAGATGATTCCGTAGGAGCTGAAGCAGTTTCCTGATTGGTTTCAGTTCTTAATGCCACTGAATGAGTAGCAGATGCTTTTAAAGTGCTTCTTGATGAGTAGCCTGTGGAAGAATACAGAGAGAAACTTTCCATTTACTTAGGAACCATTACTTTTTAGGTACACTAAAGCCATTGTGCACAATTCCTAGGGAATGCAGTTGTATTCAGTATTAAGAGTTGCAATAGCCTTCTTGGCCAGAAAGAAACCAAATGGCCCTTTTAAAGGTCATTCATCAGTCCATTTTAGCTATACGTCTTCAAAGGAGTATTTTATAAAATAGATGCACATTTGTAACAAAACAAAATAAGAAAATGAACAAAAAACTCCTGTGTATCTGCTTGTAAGATTTTCCTATAAAGCTGTCAAGAAATGGATAGGAGAACTCTGAATATGTTTATATTGCTCACTGAAATAGGAAACTTTGTTTAGAAAAGCGACAACTTGTCTCTTCTCAACTGCAAATCAGCTTCAACATTTAACTCAATGGTATCTTCTTGCAGCATATCCAGATAGTCATTTCCAGGGTCATGAATCTGTCTCGAAGTACAAATGGGATTCTACTGGAAATTATTTTAAAGGTAAGAAGGTTGAAGGTTCATCTCATAATTCTGGGTCTCTTCATTTATTTTATTAATCTCCAGTGCTAGAATACTGGAGTCAAAATACAACTGATGATTTCCTATATCACATTCTCACACTGGAAATATTATGGCGATTATCTCTGCCCTCAGTTTTGCTGGAAATAGTCAAAACGCACAAGATAAAATACTGTTACGGAACTGAAAATCGATACTGGCTCAAGAAGAATGACCTTTTAATTCCGTGTATTAATTATTTTAATGATGTCTTGTTATTTAAATAATCACTAATTACTTCTGAAGTGCTGAAAAATTCACGGGCTTCTTGGGATACTTCCCAAGTTTAGCTTAAATCATCAGTATTTTCTCAAGGGATCTAGAAGTGATTAAGAGCAGATGGAAAAGTAGTAACAGCGTTGTAATGCTGTTGTTATTTCATCCCTAATTCACTGAAATGTTTGATAGCAATTACGAGGATAAATGCTCAGCAGTTATTTCCTTAGGCAGCATCCCCACTGAATTCTTATTTACTGGCTGCGTATTTCCATAAAGATAGCGGTCTGCTAAACGGGTGATATCATCACTAGTTTTGATAGTAATGAAAACATTGTGTGTGAAGACCTTTGAAGTGGTGTTGATTCAGACTGTAGCCTTGCAGAGGGTGGTCTAGCAAAAACTGTGGCTGCTCAGAATATCTAATGCATGGAAAATGCAAGAAATCAAATTTTGTGCCATCCTTTTCTTATTGTCCTTCCTTCGAATTTTTACTGCCTTTCAGTCTATAATTCAATGGTCTAATGAAACTGCATTTATACATATAGGAACACTCTGAATGGGGAGAAGATGGTGAATAGTTTTGTGAAAAAGGCATTAATTCTTTTGTGAGCCCTGTCATGAAAGAGAATATGATTTTAGGAATTATCTCATCATGCAGCAAGTCTATACAAACGATAAAGGGTTCACGGATTAAGTTGAAGGAGAAGTTTAATTCTTAGAAAACTGAACTCACACTTCATTTTCTGCTGTTTGATGAGTGTGTCTGTCTTTGTGCTACTTCAGAGTAGAACGGTCCCAGAAAAGGCCAGAATACAATAACGTAACTAACAGCAGTTTTATCTTATTTCTCACCTGGCGTCTCAGGTGATAATCTTTTCTCACTACTTTCCTCTAGCATATAAACCATAGACTTGAGTAGTGGGATCAGTTTTTGATGAATGATCTTGCCTGTACCGTGTGAGAACCCCGTAATGCCATAAAACATGTCTGTCTGATAGTTCTCAAAACACTGTCGTGACCCAGAGAAAAGCACCTGAAACAGAACAGACAGATGCGATACATGCAACTTGCATTTAGTATCTGTCATAAATACCACTGAAAAATCATCCTGGCATTCTTTGCCTTCTCATGAAAACTCTGTGTTGCTATTTCTTACCATTCTATGCAATTCCTTAAGGTAAAATAAGTACCTTTGCCTGCTGGGTCTGGATTGTTGACCAGTCCCTCATATATTCCAGTTTGGTATATGCAGTCTCCAACTTGGCTTGTTGTTGCAGTATGCATTCCTGAAACTCAGAGGCTAAGGCAAGTATGACCTGAAAGAAATGTTGTGAAGTATAAGCATATTTCAAGTGAATTGAAAGTCCTGACTTGAATGTTCTTCTTTACGTACAGTCTAGTAAGACAATAGCTATAAAACTAATGTAACTGTTACATTGTGTTAGCGTGCAATAAATTAAAGACTGAATGAAGAATGGGTGAGTGATCTAAAAGGACTACTGTAAGAGGAATATTGGAGGAAATGAACAGGACCTGGGTCATGTTGCTGGGTCATGACACAAATAAATGTGTTCCCTGTGGTACTGGGTAACATTTGGAAAAGCCCTGGCAGTGTTTTCAAGGGTCACATGTTTTTTATCTGCGCAGAAGACTTACTAGGGTTTAGGTTTTTCTTAGTGTACTCTGACAAATGAAGAGTACAGGAAGAGAAATTCAGCTGCACAAATATTTTGCCTAAATCACACCTGCATCCTGCCCTAAGGAACATGTGTACTACTTTTCTGGGAGAGCAGTGCTTCATGATCTCCTGGATCTATTCTAGCTTTAACAGCTATGATTTTATGTTATAGATTTCATTTATATTCTGACAGTGACTGCTCAGCTCCTGTTCAACTGAGGAAAATAAAACAGCATTTTTTTCAGGTCATCTAACATCTTTCTATAAGGTAATCTTTCTGTAGATTGAAGCCAGTGAGTCCAAGCCAGCAGCGACCTCACCTTTTTGAATTTCATAGCTGCTACTGTCTCAGTGTTCAAGAAGTGATTCCCTTGCTTTTCTGTCAGCTGCATTTGTATTTGGTCTTCTTGCAACTGCATTTTTTTCATGAACTGCATCAGCTTTTCCATTGCCTTTCTGATCTCCAGCAGAACCTGTATTTCCTGTTCTTTTTCATTTCTGTCAACTAGAAAGAGCATATGTTAGCAGTAGCTCCCAAATGATAATCGACTGGAAATTCAGAGCAGATCTGAAGTAATATTTATGTGAGGAGTTATAGAATGCCTAATATGGATGCAAGGTTCTGGATTAAATTTAAAATTTTATGTTCAACTGATTCTGCAATCTTTTGCAAAAAGCATTATGGCTTCCCAATGATCTCCGTTTACATCTTTTAGAGCAGGCCAAATGATCACACAGATCCTGCCTCTACATTGTCTTGCCTCGGAGGACATAGTTTGTCAGTAAGGCTGATGCTGATGTGGCAAAGGAATTGGCTACAGAAAATGACGGGCGGCCTCTTTTCTGTTTGACTAACCCTTTATACCTTTGCATAGGAAGGGTAGTTCAGTTCCCAGATGGCTGCTGAAATGTTTTGAGGTTCTTCTCTCAGCTTCCTGTAGAGAGGACTGTTCAAGCAAATGGCATATCTTCTCAATGTTTTTCACTTTTTCCTTGTGCTTCGTCTGCTAAATAGTGGAGAAGAGGGAGTTTTAGGTAACTTGTCAGTCATTTGTTGCAATGGTTCTTTCTCCAACAGGGAGGAGCAAGAGATTGTCTAGTTTAGCCATTGCTTTTTCCTAGCCTTTCAATTTTTTATGTGTGTTTCTAAACTGATTGCAGCCCCTATTTCTGATACTACTATGAATTGTTGTGCCTTAAGGATTTATAAAGACCTTGAAGCAAATTGCAAAAAGAATACACAGTACCTCTTGCATTTTTCCCTTTTTTGCAGCATCAAGAACATAAAGAAACAGGGAGTTGAGCTCTTTAAGAAGCTCCTCTTCCTTCTTTTTTCTGCAGTGCCAGTATACTTGCCTCAGATTTATTTCGTTTTCTAGAAGGTCCAACTGAAATGCAATGACAGATATAACAGCTCGGTTTTGTAGGGCTGTGAAGAAAGACTGTGAAGTTCATCCCGGAAACTCACGATGAAACCTTTGTTTGGTGCTTTCTAGAATATATATGCAGCTTTGTCACAGGGAGATCAATGTTTTGCAGTTTTAAGCCTATGCTTGTCCACAATTTACCTTTAGGCATTAAACTCCAAAGTTATAATGTTGTATGTGTTTTGGAGTGGTTGAAGTATGTGAAATAAAACGTACAAAGAAGAGAAGAATAAACAAGGGAGAGCAGAAAATGGATATTTAAAAGCTGGGATTAGTACAATGTTCACCTCCTGCTGCTGGAAAACACTATTTGTGGGGCCCTGGAAGAGGTGAAAGCACCTTTCAGTAGTTGAAAATCAACACAAAATTTCCTTAAGCTATTACAGCTATCAAATCTATAAGTAATGCTGATTTATTGGAGCTATAATTACCAGATCTGGATCTGTTGCTCTTCTTGGTAAGGCTCCTAAGGACTGAATTGTAGGAATTACATTGTGTGTCCAGGGATTGGTTTGAGCACCTATAACGGGCCCAATTTCACCTGTAACAGGACTTATGGTTCTGGCACCAAGAGCAATAGGGACAAGGCCTGTGGATAGAGGAAAATTAAGTACAATCCTTAAAATTTTGATTATGAATAAAACTATTACAGCTGCAACTCTAATGAGCAGCTTTTATTAAGATTTAAGACTGATGTTTTGAAATTTTCTAGGGAAACTAAATTTCCCTGAGCTGTAAATGCTATGTACTAAGAGCAGAATTTAGGAACAAGGAGTTGCAGAGTGTCCTTTCAGACAGCCTCTGCTTGCAGCCTTGTTAGATCACTGAGAAGAACTTCAGAGTAATTTGCTGAAGAGTACATTAGATTTCTGAATGGCTTCAAGCCACCATGTGACTTGGTCTCAATCTAATTCTCAGCAGCAGCTTGATGTTGCTTGTTCTGAACATGCACACCATGCATATTGGGACTTTCTGTTCATTTTTGAAGTAGTACACGATCAGTTTTGGTAGTTTGTTTTCCTGATTCGGAAAGTAGCACAAATATTGGTGATTTGGTGATGCTGCAGCAGCAACCCCTGCCTTTGTGTACATCATCTCATCCCCTTTCCTGCTCTACCTTTTCCGTCTGCGTCTTCCATGGTTCCTGCGAGTGGGGAAGGCTGCCTGGCGTTCCAGTCACAGTCTATTCCCAGAATTGGCACCATGAAATTGGACCCCTGAGGATCTGGGATTTTCATTCCAAACACTGCAGGGATCCACATCTCTGTTCCAGGATATTTGATCATCCCTAGTTTGTTCAAAAATGAGAAATGTGAAACATTAAGAAAATCTTAAGTCTGGCCGCTTCGACAAAATATCTTCCTAAAGGGTATGAAGTTTTCTTATGTTTTCTGTGATGCAAATGGATATATTTCAGAATCCCTTGCAGTAACTTCACTCCTTAAAACTCTGATTGTACCTACCCAATTTACCACCATGATTCTTGAGACTTGAAGCTATTTTCTGTTTTTTCTCCAGGCCTTGCAGACAATGCATTGCATGATAGAATGTAATGGTAAAGGACTTCTTCATATCTTCTACTGAAGCCTTAAGTGCTGCCAATTTGTCTGCTACTGAGCAGGCCTCTTGCAGCACTGACTCTTTGTACTGCTTCACAGCATTCACCACATGAGTCTGAGATACAAGCCAGTCAGCTTCCAACATTGCTCGGTAACTTCCAGCGTGGGGCAGCACCTTGTCTTGCTCAAGATGAGCTCCATATATCCGAGCTGTTTTCCCACTCAGAGGTTCAGTGAAGGAATCTCCAAGAAGCATTGGGTTTCCAGAAGAACTGACAAGTCCACCTACAGGTATAACCTCTCCTGCAGTCGAGGAACAGGGGAAAGAAAAAAATAAAAAGTCATAACGTCACTTAGCAAGTCCTTATCCATTCCTTATCTTTGCTCCAGTGCTTATCCATTCAGATCAAGGCACAATGATCACCTACTTCAGAGGAAGCAGAAATGGGTCCATTTAAACACATAAAAAAAACTTTGGAAAACTTGTAGAAAGCTGAATATAAAATGATTTGTCCGTCAAGTATTTTAAGTAACTTTCCCAATTTTTACTTTAAAAAAGACTAGGGTCCCCACACCTTTTTCTGAGTGTAGTGTATCTTCTAATGTGCAGCGTAAAGAAGAGATATTTGAAAATGCATTCTATAAATCTAGAATTGCTAACCACCTAAGCCCCTAAATAGTGTATTTTGTTCTACTTTCATTATTTTAATACTGCAATTGGATTATCTGTAGGTCTCAGATTACTGTCAGTAGTCTCCGTCATGGTTAACGAATATGGCAGCTCAAATGTTTCTTGAGATAATTGTGTTGACTGTTCAGTGGTAAATCCTAGATACAATTTCTAGAAAGGAGAAGCATATCTGTCTGTTAACTCTAAGATGCATAGCTGTTTCACAGCCTGTTCAACAGGACAAGGCAAATTCCAGTCCACGGAGGCAGGTTAGGTGAACGGCGCATACCATATTTACCGAAGCAGGAAGGATATTCACTCACCGGTGTTATTATCCAAAGTAACTCCAAGTATGGGAACAATCTTGCCTCCCTCTGGCTCCGTCATGGGTCCGCCAATCTCTAGAGGCGTCACTGTGCCAGTAAGGGGGTTCAGGTAGGTCCCTCCAACGGACAGCTTTTGCCCAGTGTGAGGATGGATTGTGACAGCAAGCACCGGCACTTCTATTTCTGTCACTGGATCTAGCATGAGTCCTCCCAGGTGAAACATTTTTTCAGGACATAGTGCTGGAAGTTTGGTCTTCACAGGTAGACCAGTGTTGGGACAAATTGGGTATGGAATGTAGGGAAATACGGGCACTTGAGACTTGCGAAGCTCACCTGTGAGTTAAAACAAGAGATTCTACAAGGTGATGAGAACTAATTACTAAGGAAACTAATTGGAGTTCAGAATGGGGAATATGGATCTTTCAGGGAAGGCTGATTGTAAAGGTATATGTTCAGGTTTGGAATTATATGAGTGAAAGGAAATGTTCTCTGGCAGCTGTTTTTCTTGTTTCTTTTTTCCAAAATTGAGGTTCTGCTTTGGCCACTACCTTAAAGTGACAAGTTTCCAATTATTTACTATTTTTTTTATAGCTCAAGGAATAGAGGAGGGTTTGCCCCTTCTCAACAGCAAGGCTGAAAGAAATTTCTTCTAGTACCATGCTAAGGAGTAGCTAGGCATAAATTTCCTTTACTTTTAGTTTTTTCTTATGTGAAAAATCCACACAAGTTTACCAAGTTGTATTTTTCGTCTCTTTTATTTTGGTTTGCCAGTACCCTCACTATAACTACACCCTGCATAGAGGCAATTGCATTAATTAATTTGTGCATTGTGGCTCTTACCTGAAACAGAATCGATGGCACAGACCAGCCTAGATCTGATGGGATCATAACCAATGTTACCAGCTACAGGAAGCACTTTTCCAGTTTCAGGATGCAGAAAATGGTTGATAGGTACAGGCCCTGGGCAGTGACTGTTTGGCAGCATGGTACACTCTGGGTTGGGCATTAGCAATCCAGTGGTAGGATCCATGTAGATAACATCAGGTGCTCTAGCAGTACCATTTGAGTCTCAAAGCAGTACGCAAAAGAGAGGGAGAGAAAAAGAAACTCTTAGTCTCCACCTACCCATGGGATGGAGAAGGTTTTTTTCTAGTCTTTCTATTGTCTTTTGCAGATGTTCTCTGCTTCTCGGCAGGGGAACATCTACAATATTCCTAGCACACTGGTGTTCAATTCTCTCTCTACTGTGTCTGGATGAGTCTTGTAACAGTAAAAGGACTGATATTTCAGGAATAAGTTTTCAGAATTTGAGATCTCATTGCCTGAGTTTTCAGTGTGCATTTAAACATCCAAGTTTTTTTAAATTTAAATTTTAATTTTTTAATTTTTGTACCTTTAAGAAGGGTAAAAGTAGAGGTTTTTTAGTGCCAAGGTACCAACTGCATTTTATTATATGAAAATGTGTAGCAATATTGGAAAGCAAACATATGCACAGGAACAAATTAACTAAACTTATTGACGTTCAGCTACAGAATAGTTCAATTTCCTCTCTGTTGCTAGGGGATGGTTAGCAAGTACCCTGCTAGCAGTTACCATGCTATCAGTCAAAGATCTTGATGAAAGCAAATTTGACATTCTTCCTAAGAAGTAAGGTATAAAACAGTTCTATCTATGACGTGACTTTTTTTTAACAGTCCCTTCATTGAAGAGTTGTTGGTGGAAACTGAGTGAGGATATTGCTTTCAAAGTATAGTCTCTTTTCATTTCATTGCTGATTATTTTGTGAACTATTTACAGGCAACAACACCAGTAGATTGAAACTGTCTGCCTACATTTCTGTACACATCATTTTGAATGCACAGAATGTAAAGAATGTATAGAGATTATAGTTACCCACTAGCTCCTGCTTGGTAAGAATCCTGGTTTTAGTTTTGTTAAGAAGGTAAGCTCCCATTCCTTCCCCCAGCACTCCCCATGCTTTGAGGCGGTGACTTTCCTTTATTATTGTGCTTGTCATCGTGCTGCTTGCAGTATCTATCTGGGCTGATAAGCTGGAATTTAAGGCATAACTATGGTTACTAACCGTTTGAAGGTAACGTAAAATAATTTCAAGGGAGTCACAGAGGAAAAAGTTTGTCAGACGTGCAAGTCTGCCCTTTGCACTTAGAGAGCTCAAAATGTATTTGCTCTGGCTAATGCAGTGAAAAGGCCAATTTCCTGTTTCTTTTTCTCTCTCTCCCTGACAATGGTAAGGGCAGGGCTGACACACTGGCTGGAACTAATGTGATATCCCAGGGGCAAATTATTTGGCATAAGAAAGGGCCCTCAAAACATTTTTGTCCCTTGGAGTGTGTTGGGAGCCTCCTGAGAGTTTATGGCTCTGATATTTTCTAGGCTTCTTTTACAGAAATATGAACATTATGATCTGCATGTCACACCAATCGTGTTCCAGCTGCGTGTGTTGCCAACCAATATGCAACACAATCACTCACCAGAAATGCTTTCTAGCTATGAAAACAAAAGTTGCAGCAGAATTTTGCAGTCTAAGTATTACCTTGGATAGTCCAGCGGAGAGCCTACTGTTTGTTTTCCTCTACCAGCCACCGTATTTGTCAGCATCTCTATCAGTCTCAGTGCCTCTCGCAGGACAGAATTGAACGTGATGTAATGCTCTTCCTGGCACTTCAGATCATGGTGTAGTAAGTGCATTTGTTTGTTCACACTTTCCTCATATTCAGCAGCCAGCTGTTTCCTGTGCTCCATCTCTTCTTCTGCCTAAACAGGATAGAAAAAGCGAACACCTCTTTTTTATACCCAAATGTAAACACAGAGTGCAACTTTTTTTCCCTTTATTTAAATGACAAAGACTAGAAATATAAAATATTCTAATGCATTCATTTGCACTTGAGCATTCATATGCTAACGACACCAATACACTGAATTGCAGTTATCTAGCATGTAAGTGACCAGCATGTACCCAGATCTGAATAAACTAATAATTTAAAGTATTCTTTTAATCAAATGATGTAGAACTTTTAATGTGTCCTTGAGAAAACCTTAGCTTTTGCAAATCCTTACTGTGTATCATGCATTTTTCCAAGTAAGAGGATGGGTTGGGTATATTTCAGAATATTGTATTGCAGACATAACAGAGAATGTTATGTGATTTTCAGCATATGAAATGTCTACAGTTGCAAAAGAAAGATTTTATATGACTGTGCATACAAATTATGACAAGAGTGCAGAGGATTTTGTTTGTTTTTCTATGTTATTCTCTGCTATTTCTATGTTATTCTATTCTATCTTACTCTAATAATGCCAAATAGAGCTTTACCTGCTGCTTAGTTTTTAAGTAACTCTCAATCATTGTGCTCTCATAAGCCTCAGACTCTTCTGGGATACTCAGTGTCATTATCCAAAGTTCTTTCAGTGAAGATATTTCACTTGTAACCTTGCGATACATAGATTTCACCTGAGGTGCCAAAAATGTGAATGTTAAAAGTGACCAAATGATGACTGTAAAAGTAGAACTGAACAGAATTATCTGCACAAAATAGATGTCATCTTATGCAAATAAAAACAAACAAACAAACAAACAAACAAAAAACAATGGGTAACTAAGTTTTCAGCACAAAGCACATGAATGCTAGCTTTCCTAGGACTGGGGTACAATGATCTCACTTGCACTTGTCATCTATTACACTGCATGCTGTAGAACCAGCTCCCTCTACTGTCTAAACTACAAATAGAAGAATTTTGCATACACATTTATCCTATTTTCTTTAGGACTGTGAAATGTTCTCATTGACTTCAGTTGTGATGTTATTATAAAATTCGAATAGCATAATGAAGCTCCATATTTATGAGCTGGATGTTCATTTATGTTTTGTTCTCCTCAATTTAATCCACAGCTCTCCAGCTTTTGACCAGGAAATGCATGATATTCTCGTTTTAAAGAGGGAAAGCTAAAACTAACAGATGAGGTCACTTGAAAAAATGGTGCAGTTTCAGTGCACAACTGTAGGAAACCAAAAGGTTCTGAATTTAGGCCACCACTCCTCCCACTGCATTACATTGTTTAAACAATATGCTTAGAAATATGGGTACATATTTATTTGTATTTCATGAAATAAATGAAATATGAAAAAGAAAGAAATGATAAATGAACAATGAAAATGAAATAAATTACCTACGTACTATTTGAAGGCTAGTGAAACAGCAGAGAACAAGCAATGCTACATGGTTTAGCCTCTTCCTGCATATACAAGAATAGGCTGTAAACACAATTTACCTCCTCTTTGAAGTGAACCAAATTGGTTGTGACTGACAGAGACTGTTTCAACAGAAGTTCAAAGAAAACATTGGTGTTAAATGACTCGAGGTCTATCTCTTCTTCAGGTTCCCAAGTATCACCTCTTTTTAAGAAGAAGGCTGAAATAAAGATATTTGTTTATTAGTGGGTTTTCCATACAAGAGTGTTTTTGAGCAAAGAATGATTTTGGAAATCACTCAATCTAGTAGCCATTGCACATGATTAGAGATAGGATCCTGGCTCAATTATATGTAAGCACTCTGGAGACAGGTAGACCAACTGTTGCTGAGCCTTTCTGTTATCTGACAGTTTGTTTCACCAGTGCCACAAGAGTCAGCGTCCAGACTACCTTTGTTCTGCAGACAGCGATGAGGTTTTTTAATGGAAAAGACTGTTGATAAAATGGATGAATATCTGTCAAGATTATATTTCACTTGCTGCCTTCGAAATAGGGGGTAGGTAATGCCTTTCTGAGACCAGCTAAGTCGCTGACAAAGAAGCTGCAAAACACAACAAAACTAGTTAAGTTTCTCTTCTTATTTTGACATATTTGTTACATGCTTCGCGTGTTATTCCCCCAATAAGCACATTTTCTAACTATATAATTCGAGCGATCTGTTCTAAGAGAGAAGAGTTATTAATCCTAACAGATCAGGCCAAAGCCATCAGGAAGGAAATAGTTATCTGTTGTTTGGATCTGCTGAATGAATAAATCTTGTTTTCTCATTATTTCAGTATTCTGGTTCCAGAAAAAGCCTAAAAGCCTGCTGATTTCAGGACACGTGAAATATTAAGGAATGCCTGTTGGAGGGATTTGCAGTTTGAAGGACCCTCCCGCTTGTTTACTGTAAAATAGCAAATTTGATTCCAGATATGTGTCAATCATTGTGATTTTTGTCTGACTAAGGAGTGCCAACCTGACTATCATGTGAATGACCATTGTAATTCTTTATAATATTTTTTCTAGGATTCGTCTCTCTCTCCTGTAATTTGAGGAAGGTGCATGTAGTAAAGAAACACATAATTGTCCTCTCATTGATTCTTCCTGCGGAGATGTGAATTGTGGAGAGTATTATGGTTTGATCTAGTGAACCAGAAAATATGAATGAAATTAATGCATCTGTTGAGTGCCTCTAACTGGCTTCTGAATTGCATAGTCATATTGGAGCCTCAGAGGAGCTGGATCAATTCATAGGGAGGAATTTTACCCCCATATCTACAAGATGAGGTTGAATTACGCTATATTCTAATTTTCAACTCTGAGGTGGTGCCTAAGGGAACAGATGACTTCTCTGTTCATTGTGCAAAATCTTGTCCTGAGAAATGAGATGTTGTATAAGTAATACTTACAATTAATAGCAGGAAGGCAATAAGAAATATGAGAAGTCCCATGATTAATCCAATAATAGCTGTCCAGTCAAGGTTCAGTAGGAGGTCTTGTTTTTTTGCAATGCCCACCTGTACAGCATATCTGGGAGTTGTGGGGAAGAATGGACCGTCTTCATAACACTGTCCACCCAGTGGCATGACCTTAACATACTTAATGAAATAAGCATAAATAGAAATGCTAAGTCATACGTGATTTGGCCTACTGTTTTAAATATTAAGTGTTATTTTGTTTGTAACACTGACTCAGAACTTTGCTGCAGTTGCATCTTTTGGACTCATAAGTGTGACACAGACACACACATAAACTCACATGCTTACTGCTGTACGCACCAGTACACTATGAAAATATGTTCACTGCAACTCTTAACATTTCTTTCTATTCCAATCCACTTTGTGGAACATGAAATACTCCACTGATAGGGGCATAAATATAAGCATAGGATTCCTTGATACAAACCATTTTTTTGTGCTGATTGCTACTCAGTCGTAAAACATAGGTACCAGGGTGATGGAACTGGAAAATGAAGAGGAAGAAGCTTGAAGAGGCCTCTCTGATTTCCTCTGCAAGGGTCCGGAAGTCCCCCCAGTCAAATTGAGCATTTGTGTTGTACAGGTTGTTTCTAGAAAGAAAGGTAGGAAAGTCAGTTCTTGTTATCATTTTTTCTTTCTTTCTTTCTTTTTTTTTTTTTTGGAATAGGTTAATAATTACAGTAGAACTTTAGACATAGGTGCAGGTGCATAGGTGCAGTAGGTGCAGGATATCCTCTGTAATCTGTACCACTAAATAAGTGAGAGTCCTGTTCTCTGTAACTTTAGTAAATCTGCATTTGCTATGTTCTTCTACCTTTTCCTATTGTACTCACACATCGTAAGTTGGGTAATGCTCCTTGGAGACAATGAACATGATGGTAACATTAGTATCAATGCATGCGATAGGATTTAAGATGCCAGTAAATGTTACTTTTGATGTGGAGTGGGAAGGTCTCAGGCTTTCTAGCCAGAAAAAAATGTCTTCTTCATGGCCAGGCTTATCTGTAAAAGAACAGATTTCATTAGCTGATCATTTTCTGTCTACAGAAAGGTTGCAGGATACAGTATTTCCTGATCATTTTTATGAATAAAATTTTGTTTCCAGAATAAGGACTATGGTCAAGGCAGAACATAAATATGCCCTGACATTTGCCTGAAATTGGGTAATTATGCATTACATTCTCATCTCTTTTTGTAACAGCTCTGCTGAAAGGCATCTGGGAAAGGAGCAGCACTACTTGCAAAACGTGCAGTCTTTATAAGGGAGCTGTTCCCTTATGTTTTATCAGATTTGACACCAAGGAGTGAAAGTCCTGCCCTCCAAGGGGAGGGCAAGTGGAATTAATAAAGAAGTGCTTGGTATACCCAGAGCTAGGGAGAGGATAGCATAGATGAGAATGGAGCAAATCTGTGCACTAGGATTATTAAACCAAAGGAGTGATGTAAACCAGGGGAGCTCAGCTCTGGCAGCTGTTTCAGGTCTCTGTCATCCCCACACACTCGTGGGTGTTATCACCTGTGCATGCAGGTGGAAGCATTCAGCATTGCCCACACAGCTGCTCCCCATTGCTCCTGACAAAAGGCAGGGGCCAGACAAGGGACCAGCCCCATTCCTGAGTGGTGCAGCTACCTGGCTCTGAGTGCAGATCTGCTGAGTCCTAGCGCTGAAATGTAAAAGTTTTGTCTGTGACTTCAGTGTGTTTAGTATGAGCAGCTTCTTGAAGCGCTTGAAGATGGTGAGTTGTTACAATATTTCTCTTGCCTAATTAGTTTGGTGCTGAAAGTCCTTCGTGTGAAGGAACACAGGAAAATCTTTGCAAAAATGTGTATAAATTTTCTGTGCAGCTCTCTGGGAGACCTTACCTGCAGGTGGTGCTGAAGAAGGCCTGTTTTTGTGAAGCGATGAAGCCTCATTTGGTATAATCAAGTGGTGGAAGATTTGTGGGTCAGGATTATACACCCCTAAAAATCCTTTCCCTGAAGAGATATAAAAAGCAGTGGTTACTTCTGTATTTCTTTCCTTTCTTTTTTTTCTTTTTAGTCGTGGTGGTCTTTGCTTTTCTTCAGCTATACGTAGGGTTGACTCACCAAGTTCCCACCATAAAACTTACAAAACTAGAACAAAACTGTGCTTTCTGTTGTTTCTTCTATTCCAGTGCAATGGTCTAAAATGCCTGGGCTTTAACCAAAGGCTTTAGGGCTAGTTTTGTGTTGCAAGACCTATTCTTAAGGAGTATTTAACTTGCTTTAACGTGGCCTAACTCAATGAAACTGTGCAAAGGTATCACAGGGAAACGTTTCCATCCTACTACTCTTACTAGATTTTCATGTGGTTGCACAAATAGTGCGTTTGGCACTGATTTTCTCAAATTTAAATTAAAATTTCTGAGTAGGTGTCCTTTTTTGGACTACCAGAGATCTACAGATCTTAGATGAATGTTCTGGGAATGAATGGGATAAATTTTGTATGGAATGTTGAGATTGTATTGCTTTATGCTTATTTTGATACAAGCATCAAGACTACTGCTTCTTCATGTTATAAATTGCGAGGATAGGTATGTTATCTATAAGTCATTTAATACCCAGTTAATACTGCAGTTCTTGTTAACCTTTTTCTTACCACTTGTTTTCACCGTGTACACTGGATGGGAAGATTTGCGTTGCTGTGAAGTGCAGACTCCTTTTATAGGGAAAGCCGGTTGTAATAGAACTGTTCTTAATTCCTTCAAGAAAACAGTAGTATAATAGAAAGAAAGGCAGAAGTCAGAAAGTTTTTACTGTGATTGCTACAGCTGCAGTGTAATGCCAGCTACAAAAAGACACTGCGCACGTAAGCATCTAGGCTTTTTTGTTTATTTCCTTCTATGCTGCTCTTTTAGAAGAGAAGAACAAGAGAATTCCTTGGTTAAAGGATTCCTTTAAAAACAAACAAACAAAAAAAGGCCTTGGAGTGTAGATAGTTATACTGTAGTCAAAATAAATGCAATCCTTTACCTTGCTCCCGTTTTTGTAAGTGATAAAAAGCTGAGCATTTTCTTCTGCACAAGTGAATTGCAGAATATCTCTTTGTTGTCTTCTACACTGAGAATTGCAGACACTTTCCAGACTGTCAGCTTGACAAATGCAGAGCCCAAGAACCTTGTCATAGCCTTCATAATCTCCAGGTGTGGTACAAACCTACACAAGAAAAGAGAATAAAAGAGCAACTTGGGAGACAAGTAGTGGCTAGATCTTTGTTAAGCAAGGAAGGAACTCTGAGCTTCCTATTTTAGTTTGAAGAAGAGCAAAATAATATGAGCCAAAACCTGCTGTGAAAACGTTAATAACTCTTGGTTCTCATGCTATCTATGTCTAGTGAAAAGGAGCTAAGGAATTTATTTTTAGGGAAGTACTGCATAATCCTTGGTCTTAAGTAATGCCAAAATCATAATACCTTTTCTGAGCAGTAATGAGCCCATCCTTTCTCGGTTAAACATTGTCCTTCCTGATTTCGGGAAGACGGATCCCTACAAATGTCATACACTTTTCTGATGCAATGTCGCCTGTCATCAAAGGGGCTCCAATAACCTGGAGGGCATGTACAGTGAGCATCACGGGGCTGGAAGAAAACACAGATATTGGTCTATAAACCTGCCATCTCATGCAGACAACTTGCTGGATTAGACCTTGTACCTTACTGGTGCCATCAGCTGCAATTTCTGAACAGATCGAGTGAAACCTTGATATCCCAAGTCCTGAGATGGAGGACTGAATATTGCCAATGCTAAAGAGGGAAAGATGGCAGAAAGTACTCTGTTCAAGGTAAAGGAAGCGAAGATTGAAGCCTAAAATAGTGGGTAGAGAAACGTTCAAGAACTGAACTGTTTTTGCAGGACTGCTTCTGTACCTGGAACACTTGACCAGTCCCAAGGCAGACGCATGTGTCTTGCCCTTCTACAGGCTGTGCAGCCTCTGAGCCGCATGGAAGACATGCTTTTTGGCCAGGCATAGGGTTAAAGAAATCCACTGGGCATGTCAAGCAACGGTGCGATATCAGTGCTGCTCCTTCTGAACGGAAAGTGCCAGGGGGACATGGCACTGGTGTGATGCTGCTCTCGGGGCAGAAAAAACCTTTGAACAGAAAAAAAAATCCTTGAATTTTTCTCGTATAAAGTAACTGTATTATGTAGATCTGTTAGATGAGTTGCAGTGGTTTTTAAGAGCACAAATGCAGTGGAATTTATGTCATACCATTAAAGTCAGTTAAATGTATGCTGAGTTATATACTCCCTGTTCACATACACACACATATATATATATATTTAATTTCACAGTACGGAAAGGAAGTCTTTTGATTACAGAATCTCATTACAATAACCTTTGAATGCTATGCACTTATTGTAAAAGATAATCAGGCTTAGTGAGTCTAAATTTCTTCAGACCTAATAGGTAATCTCAGTACTACTGGAGTGTTATATAAACCAAAAGCATCCTAAAGAAACTAACAGCCTCTAATAAACTATTGTGAAATACCTGCTGGACAGATTGTAATGTTCTCTTTTCTTCTTTTGCAGTGAATTCCACTTTGACAATCCTCATGATTCTGAAGTTGCAGCTCTCCTTTACCACAAAGCAAGCTGAGGAAAACAGAGAAAAGGAAGAGGACGTGAGCCATTCTCCTGCGGCAGAGGGTTACTCCGTTTGGCACAGGTTGGTAAGTAATAGACACACATAAGGAGAGCTTTCTTTTCAGCCACTGGATATTTAATGAAGAGTGAAAGTTAAAACATGCTGATATCTGTGTGAAATATTCATACAAGTTATTTGAGCTACTGTACTTTTATACAGATCATATAACAAGATATAAAATTTTTGACTGGACAGCGCATGGATAAAATACATATGTTACAGCACAGATAAGCACTTCTCTGTGATGATGTACAATTTGCTACTGTACTTGTGACCTAAGTCCTTCAGGCTCTCTGTAACCACTATGTATTTTCAAAGCCTGTGAGTTCTCACTTACCTTAAGCAATCATCAGTGAATGAGATATGCTGTGTCTTGTTTTGAGATAAGCTGCATAATTTATGATGTGCATAGAACAAACCCTGTTTAGCAGCTGGTGTCTTTTCAGTGTTTATTGTAGGAAGCCTCGTTACTCATGGTTGTTTTGCCCTCCCCGTTTCTCAAGATGTGTGCTAGGATGCCGGTATGCAGGTCAGAAGATGTTATTTTGAATGCTGTCCCTTCAGAGGCCTTTCAAGGTTGCAAAACAGCAAGTGTTTCTGACCTTGTCACCCAGGAAAACAAGGCTTCTCTTCCTGATAGTAAAATACCAGTTCCTGTAGCAGGGTGGCAGCCTGGGGTTTCTTTCATGCCAGGGAAGCCTGCTCCGTTCTCGTCTGTTCCTCACAGCCCTGCAGAAGCCAGCCCCATATACAGCAGTTGTTTCGATTTGCTAGACCTAGCAGATAAAAGCAATGTATCTTGAGAAGGTCCTCCTCTTTAAGGTTTGACTTATGCAAGAAAAGGTGCTGTGTTCATCTGTGGTCACAGAAAAGGAAGTGATAAACTTGTCGATGTCACTTTAGGATCAGATTTTCAAATATCCGCAGAGGTAGGGTGAGGTAGATAATGTCACCTCTTAGACTGATGCCTCTGAGCATCTGAGGTACTTGTGAAACCTTTGCCCTCTCAGCAGAAGGGAGCTCTACCACAGTTCTCTCTGCACATATAGTGAAGAAGATACTGTATGTTCAGCAGTGATCTGTGCTTTCTTGTGAAATATAAAGTGAAATGGACAAGAACTCTTTCGGATTACATTTCCACTCTTCTCTGTATCTTTTAGTTTTAGCACTGTTTAATGCATGTCTATTTCCTAAAGACCTCCTATAGAGCTGCTAGTTCAAGAAGTGTTCGGGTAGGGACTTTCTAGGGACATGATATATGAGTGGTTTCCAGATGTATTTTGAATGACGATCATTGTTCTGCTGTATAGTCAGCCGGATGTGGGAAGGCAGCCCTTAGGGTGAAGAGATTGTGCTAAAAGTTTAGATTTTTTTTTTCCCTTTCTTGCAAGGGTTAGTACAGTATCTTGATTGGCTACATGCATGTTGCCAGTAGCTACTGGTATATTTTGCAGAGTGTTGATTTTTACTGTACAAAGATTAATTGGTAGCTTTTTCTTTAATACAACAGTGGCTAAATTCCTCAGCTAAAGGTAGGGCTTCATAAGGAGAAATACAATAGAAACAGTATTAACTAAAACAGTTTATTTGAGATGCCTTCATTTCAAACTGCAGTTTGCTTTTTTTTGCCACCCAGCAGCTGCCTAACACTGAAAGTGCCTCAGCTCACCACCTTGTTTGCGTTTGCATTCCCCAAGCATCCGAATCTGTCTCTGAGCATGCCTGGAATTGCCCCCATTGGAGAAAACCTGTGCATAGGTGCTGCATAACACAGACAGGAATGCAGGAACTAGCTATTCTTCTGCCTATTCCCCAGTCCCCTGCAGGGTTTTTGCTTTGGTGCACACCTAGTAAGTGCTGGTGATTGCCAAATTAAGTTCAGACATTTCTTTCATTTCTCTTATTGAAACACACATAGAGTATCCAACATCTGCAGAGCTGGAATATTCACTCAGAGATAGTAAATGTGCATTCAATTACTTTTCCCAGAGAAGCTTCAATTTGCACCTGTTAGCTTGTGGCTTTGCTGCTAGTCAGTATTTGTGAGCAGAGGTAGAAGAGAAGGGGAAACGGGAATGAGTGTCTATTCTAGGTCTGTTGAACCTGTGCAGCTGCTAATGTTGTATTTTAGAAAATTCAGAGAGTAGTTTGTGGCTAGATGGCCATCTTCGTCTTTCCAGAGCTGTGTGTGTGTCTCAGCCTGTTAACATTTAAAGGAGAGCTCATGAAACAGAACAGAAGTTGAGGCTCCCCTTACTGCCTGCCACAAATGCTGTGCACTGGGTCATTCCTGTCTCCGGCCATACTTTAGAATAATTGAAGTGTCATCTGTGCAACCAAGATTCTGGGCTCTGGATGCTGTGGAGGTAGAGGTCCCGTCAGAGCGGCCCTGAGCCTAGTGCCAGAACGCCAGTGAAAGATGGCCCTTGGCTGTATGCAGGAATTCAGAGCTGGATAATTTTGCAAGACCCTTGCTCTGCATGTTTTGGAAAGTTTGTTTATTTTTCAGAAGAATCTAGCACATGTCCTTCTTATTAGAGCTTTCTTGGCTGCTGTGAGGCTTTGGATATCACCATGAGTCTAGAAGTTCATGTGTTGGATTTTAGAAAATATTTTCTCCTCCGAAGATTAGGCTAGACAAGCTTGGATTTGAGAGAATTCAGTCTTTGAGAAAGCACCATGTACAGTGTTGTGGATATAACCACAGAGGCTCCCTGAGATATTAGATTTCATAGAAAGAATGTGAGAATAAGTTGGCTTTACTGCTTCTGGGTGCCATTTTCTAACCGTGTATCTGATTCCTGTTGGCTATACAAAAGAGTGCCCAGTTGTGATGGGTCTAGAATGAGGAAACAACTGGGGGTAGCATTCTCCCTGTTGAGTCTTAGGTTACTGCCTGCTTGCTGTTTTTGACAGATATGCAACTTCCCTTTTCCACAGAACTAATAAACAATGATGCTGTGTATGCCAAGCAGTCATTCTCCTGGCAAGGACTGGAGCTTAATATCCGCATAAAATGTTTCCTGACTGTAATAAAGAGCAGGAATAGATAGTGCTTGAGTCACTCTGAGGTACTTGCCCTTGTCACTGTGTTGGACAACCTTTTTTTCAAATGGTACCTATCTTTTCACTCAAGTAAAAGAGCGGAAGAAAAAGGAGTACACCCAAGTTCTAGGTGTTTTTTTTTACTATTTTGTTTGTAAATAAAGTGGGAAAATTGGGAGACTGACGGTGAAGAATGTCTAAAAGCAGTGCATTATTGAATGCAAACTGGAGAAGCAAACCTGCATGAAACTACTTTTGAGGAGAGCAAAGCAGACTTGCTCCTACTGTTTGTTATGGAGCTCCTAAACTATGCTGTAATGCACGCACAGTTGAAGTCGCACATCATTCTGGTTAGGAGTGCAGTTTTTTCCATTGATTAAATATAATGCCTCTATTTTGGGCCTTTGCTACACCAGCCATCTATTATGAACTGCACATTATCATTTGTATTTCTTCTGCATGTTGGGGGTTGAGAATTATTTATTAATTTAATGACATGATAGCTGAATAAGCAGGTACCATTATGTTTGTAAGACCTAGGATTAGCAAGTTAGTCAAGCCAAACTTTGGTCTATTTGCCTGTGAAGTTGAATACAAATCTTGAAATAAAGGGAAGGCTTGGTTTACGTATCCATGTGTCTTTTGCAAACATCTGACCAAGCTAGTAACTAGTTATACCATGCTGTTGTTTTTCCACGTAAACTTTATATCTCCTGGTGATGCTTACAGTAGTCTTTGACTCTCATAAAGGAGGACGATGACTTTAGATCAAGAGTGGTTTATGGTCATGTTAGTTTTCTGAAGAGAAGGTTACACAAAACCTGAAATGTTTTTAAAGCCTTCCAGTGAAAGGCTAGGCCGTTACAGTGGGCACAAAGCCAAGGTAATCTTAATGGTTTTGGTAGCATTACTTGAGCGTGACTCTTGCAGGAGTTACTACTCTTAAGACTGCAATTTCCTTCACACTCCTCCCCTAGCTCTAAGGTGAGGACATTGTCCATTGCTTTCAGTTAAATACTTTTCAATTTAAAGCTTGCTGTCTTGTATTTGTTTTGATTTTGTAGTTGAACTTCTGTGATAGCAAAGCTTTAGAGGTGGCTGGGTTAAAACTTATAATATGTGGATGTAATTCAGCACACTGTCTCAGCTCTGGTTCTGGGGAACGGGATAGTGCGTGGAATATCATGGTGCATAGTTTCTCCTTTCTCAGGGAACTAACCTTCAAAGCATTATTTTTGTATGTAAGAGAACGTAGCTGCATTTTGTCTTACAATAGGCAAGTATATTATTGGAAATAGCCTGCTGTAAAGATAGAAAGTAAAAAATGCAGTATTAGAATGATTCCCATACCATGCATAATATTATCAAGGCAGATGATGTGTGTCACCTTAGCAAGCACTATATTTAGCTGTGAACTCGAAGAACCGCCAGGTTCTGCAGAAGCTTATCTTGTATTGTATCAGAAAAGGGATTGCCTTTGTGTGTGAGTAATAATTCCAGTGAAATGGAAATGCCATGTGAGCTAGGACACGAAACATGTACACCTAGAAGCAGCAGAAAATGACATCTCAGAAACTCACAGTATTTTAAAACCTAGTGTATGCAAGATTAATTCATCTCTTAATATTTTCTCAAGTATTTCTATCTGACAGATATTTCTGGCTCAATTGCAATGCTGTTTTATCATGGCATGAGGAAAAGGGTAAACACCTTTTTGCCCTGCTCTCTGGGGAGGTTTTATGAAAGGGGTAGAATCAAATGCTGAACATGCCAAGAAGTGAATGACCAATTAATTGTGAACAGTTTTCTAAAAGTAATTGTGTGGGATTCAAAACCTGGCTATTCATCAGCCACAATGAGATCTAGGGTGTCTTACTGGAAACAAAACCAAACCTCAATATTTCAAATCTGCCATTCTGTTTTTGCATTAATTCACATGGCATGATTTCCTTCAGATCTAAAGCAAGTGCTTATTGTGGATTATTTAGTAACCCTCAAGTGCAGGTGTTCTAATTTCTCCATGTGTTTATACCACATGCAGCTCAATGTTTGCATTTGGAAATCTTGGTGTGTCCCCTCTTAAAAAGGAAAGAGGTTTCTTTTAAATGACTGGGCTAGTGGCAATAGATAGGGCAACTAGTGAAGATGTGAAGTTGGGACCTGACTTGACTAGCTTCTCAGGAGCGTAGTAGAGGAGTGTGGTAAAGCGTGGAACAGAGTAGAGCCCAGGAAGCTTTTGGGCATAAATTAATGAGGATTTTATGTATGTTTGATTGCTTGTTTGGTTTAACCTATAGAAGGTGATATTTTATCCATTGTTTTTTAAACTCTTGCCATTGAGCCAAGTGAACAGCAAAGCTGCTCCACAGAAACAATGGAAATGATTTCAAAGCTTATGATATGGAAACCCAGGGAAGAAGGAATAAATACAGTCTTTGGCACTGCAGGAAGCAGTGGATGGAGGAGAACCTAGCAAAGGGATGTGATGGGATTCTGCATGTCCTTTAGAAACTATAGTTACTCTGTTACTTGTTTTGACAAACAGGGATTGTCGCCTTGCCGTTATCCTTGGTAAAATATGCATCAGAAAGCTCTGACAGGAAGGTAAAGTTTCTACCGTTACCAGGGCCACCTTCAAGCCATTATAACTCTACCACAGATACCTCAGGAATTTCCTCTTTCCTCATCAGAAACATCCCTGAGGAGTGCTGGGAGTGCCGAATCTGATTTGATTATTTACTTTTATCACTCTGTGCTGAACTGCTGCTAACTCGGTGGCAAAGCTCTTGCACTGTGTTTAAAATAACTATGCATGCCAGTGCGCGTCTCTCTTGAAAGGAACGGAGAACCTAACCAACCATGTAAGCCACTGAATGACACTCCTTTTGTAACACAGGGTAAGAAGTGAGATGAAGAATCCAGGGAGTTTCTTTTAAGTATGGCCTGTGCTGTAGTTCAAAGGCATGACTACAGCACATGTGAGTTGGCCTGAAATGAATTAGCTGGAGGACTTGCACAGCAAATACTAGTCTGGTCACTCTGAATGGTACTTAGGAGTCAGCACTTCATCCCAGGCATGCTACAATTCTCCTGTGGACAATTCTCCTCTGTCCTGCCTGGAGCTGCAGAGGGGTAAATGTTTTCCCTCTGCCACAGGCGTTTTTGCAACTTGTATCAATAAGGCACTGATATTTCCTTAGGTCGAGAGGTTGCTCCTTGGCTTACAGTGACCTTAAGCCTTGTCAGCCAGCATGGAAGCCAGTTTCTGCTTGTAATGTGAAAGAGGATTTCATATGAACGTGCAACTGTTTCCAGAAAAAATAGGTTAGCGTTTCTGTGCATGTTTGCAAAACCTGTTCAAAGAGAGGCCTTGGAAAGTACACTGGGTTAATTCTCAGGTGTTGTAAAATCTTCTGCTGATGTCCTATTACCGCTACTAACTGAGCAAGTTAAACCTGGGCCTAACCGAAGAGGTCTAAGGGCAGATTTACACTATGCATGTGGGGCTGACCAAAGTTTTGCTAGTGATCCATTAAGAGTTACCCTTTCCTTTGAGATAGTCCTGAATCAGCAGTGGGCCTAGGTTCAAGGAGCTGTCTTGCCAGGGAAGGTATTCCCTTTACGATGAGATTGAAAGGAAAAGTTCTAATCTGACCATCAGGATCTAACTGGCCTTAGCTAGTGCTGTACATACAAGGTAGAGTTAACTTCAGTTCTGCCCTTACCAAATTACAGTATCTCTTAGCATCTGCCACGCTAAAAAAAATTCCCTCAGAACTTTCACTTGAACATGATACTATTTCATTTTCAGCCCAACCGTTTTGAGCAATTATCTGCAAAGCTGTTGTATCACTTCAGTAAGGATGGCATTAGGAGTGGAACAAATGAAATCCTTAAAAAGTCCCTACCTTAAAGGTGAAAGGGCCTTCTCCTCACAATCTCACTGAAGCATTGCAAGTTATATTTATGATGGATAATTCTTATTCAAAGCCCTCATTTTCTTTTCGTTTGAAATAGTTTGTTTCAGTTAGGCACAATTACCAGCTGAAAAGGTATTTTTTTTTCTTAGCAACTTTTTGTTGTGTTCTTCAAATTTTTAATTCTTAAATCTCTTCACTACGTTTTTTTCCCCTGTCGCCTCAAACTGAGTGCATGAAGTGGCTTTAATTCTCAAGCACATGTGCACATACACATGAATAAATTAAGCAGTTTTTATATATTTGACAGTTTCTGAAGTACAGTATATCAATCCTACATACAAATATTGCATGAAATCAAAAGTTTATTGATGATAAGGAATAGTAAAATAGTGTAAAGCATGTATGCTAACCTTAATGCAATTAATATATAAAGCTTTAAAATGTACATTTTACAGGCACATTCTGTTTTAAGTATACTGAATGAGTGATACACACTAATAGGTTAATGTTACAGTCCTTTGACCTGAACAGCATCCATGTGATGGCAGTGTTCATCATTTATTTTTATACAATAGTTTTCTACAGTTATTTCTGTGATATCCTGTAGACAAATTCATCTTCTTTCATTGATTGCTTATTAATACAACTCTACATTTGGTCACCATTCCAATTCATTCTTGATTTTGCATCTGTAGCAGAATTTCTTGCCCAATGTTCACTGAAAATAAAGGATCTTTGATTTCAGTGAATCTTGGGGCTGGTCCTTAAATCTCATAAATGGAAACTAAGCAACCTAAAAGATACACATTCGTTCTCTCCAAATGAATGAAAAGGGCTGTGAGCTTAGATGGGAGTTAAAATGCAAAATAAGGGAAGAACTTGTGTGGGTATGTGTATGCGACAGAGAAACATGTGACAGCAAAATATTTTTATTTTCAGGTAAAATCTGAGACAAGAGAAGGAAGCAAAAACCTCATATGATTAAAAACATTGAGGATGCCTAAGGAAGGAGAGGGATGAAAAATGCACTATGTTGTGCAAGGTATATAAATACCTCAAGGGAGGGAGTGAGGAGGATGGGGCCGGCCTCTTTTCAGTGGTGACCACTGATAGGACTAGAGCAAATGGCCACAAACTGAAGGACCAAATGTTCCGCAGGAACTTAAGGAAAAATTTCTTATCAGTGAGGGTGACAGAGCCCTGGAACAGGCTGCCCAGAGAGGTTGTGGAATCTCCTTCTCTGGAGATCTTCAAAACCCTCTCGGGCGCAACTCTGCCACGTGCTCTAGGTGACCCTGTGTGTGCAGGGGGTTGGACTAGATGATCTCTGGAGGTCCCTTCCAACATTAAGGATTCTATGAGTCTAATTTTTTACACATATAACAGTATAAAATTATTTGAAGTCTCTTTTTTGTAGGAGTACTTTGCCGTCATTCAGATTGGAGAGGATGAATGTAGAATAATGCAATACAAAATTCAGCTATTCAGGCCATAAGAAAGAAAGGATACGACCCAAAGCCCCCTGGAATTAACTTAAACACTTAATTTCACTAACACTTGAATCATGTTGTACAATATAGCTCTTGGAGCTTAACACTTAAGAACATCCAATGAGAAAAGACTTTCACAACATGGAAATGTGAGGGAATTGCTTCAAAAATTTCCCCCAAACATGCTGAGTACTTAACACTCAATCCTGCAATGTTTACACACATGAAAAATCTCCTATTTACTTCAATAGGACATATATATGTGAGCTGATTGCTTGATGAGTCATTTTGTAGGTTTATATAAATCTAGATTGCTCCGTATGCAGCAAACAGGGAAGTTTCACAGAAACCAGCTAATTAACAATCAGAAGTTAAAATGAAATAACACAAAGTCTGGAAAAGATGAATTAATGTAGGGGGTGTGTGTGACTAATCTAACTTACAGACATTTTAGAAAGAATCCTTATGTATCCAGTAATCAAGGATTAAGTCACCTGCATTTCTTCTAACTTCAAAATTCCTTGGTGTAGTAAAAACAACACTGTGTAGTGTTATATACTTATGCTTTTATATTATCCTAAATCTATCCAGATGATCTCTTCTCTAAAAGATCAACCAAAGTGAAGGACCTGATTCAAAGCACTAGGTTTTTGTCGCAGGCTACACCAACAATCCATGACAGACAGCATATTCTGATTGCATAACCAAAGACCTTGCTTGACTTTGGTTGGCAGGGAGGGGGAAGCTTAGTTGTGAGATTTTGTGTGCACATTGGGGAAAGGGGCTTTTTCAGTAGTGGTGGGTTTCTCTTTGGAGTGGGGAGTGGGAGGGAGGGACTACTTTAAAGGTTGATAATGCCAGCCTTGGAGAAATTCAAAGCTAGACTGCAAAAAGGATTAAATTCAGCCACTCAGACTCTGACTAGCTGTAGTGCATATTCAACTTAGTATGTTTTTGGAGGTTTTCAGCATGTCTGAAGCTCAGACTGTAGAGAATCTTATGCTGGCGATCTGAAAACTGACCTCCGCAGGGTGAAAATTGGGGTTTGTTTTATTTGCTTACTTGAACTAGTTACTTGCATAACAAACTGTTAGAGCCTAAGGGTGTAGAAGTCCTAAGAAAGAAATGAACTTAAAGGGAAGTCTTAATGCTCAGCTCTATAGGAGAAGACTGAATTACTGGCACACCCAACACTGAATGCCTAATACTGGTGAAACCTGGCTTGGGATTTTTTCCCTTTTTTGGAGAGCTCCCCCTTTACTCTTTTTTTTTTTTTTTTTTCGGATACTGAAGTATATTTTCAACAGCCAGTTCAAGCTGTATTACATTTAAAGATGCTTACAGTCTGTTCTGTCCTTCATCAACAGCTGCAGTGTACAGACCATGAGACTCAGATAAGGAACCTTATCACTATTTCCCTGGAAGGCAATAAACAAACAAATATTCGTTCAATATACATGTTAAAATAGCTGGCATTAGACAGAAAATTCATATTTGTTTTTTGGATGAGCAAGGAGTTTTGCAAAAAAAAAAGATTTTATACAAAACTCTGGACTTCAAAATCTATTACAAGTCACTAGGCATCTTTTCTGTCAGTTCATATGTAACCAATGATTTATGATTCTAGAACAGTGCTAATTATGGACTGGCGGTAGTTATGACATTCCAGCTGTGGAGTTAAAGATCCTGACTAGATAAAATGATTTTCCCATTATGAAATACCTTTAGGAATGATGTCAGTGGCCCGAAGATGAAAACGGGAAAAGCTCAGAAATATTACTTGGTGGTGAGACGAAAGGCGTTCTTCTTGGGGCATCAAGAAAAACATAACCCTGTAGAAATGAAGAATTCGTAACAGTAAATTTTGAGCAATTTCAGTGAGGCAGGTTTGCATCAAGAACACATACTGGTTTTGACTTGTGAAGCCTAGGTTCTGCCCTTAATATAAGATGAAAGAAAATGACATTGTTTCCAGTTTAATCAGTATTAACCTGTTTTGAAATGATTTTAATTGTTTGCACTCTATTTTATGTCCTATAGAGTATAACTGTTAAAAAAAATCATAAATTATAAACCATGGGTTTTTAAAACTTGATTATCCCTGACTAAAACTTTTTTTTGGCTGAGCTTCTGTACACATACACAAGTGGGAAGTCTCCTTTAACACATTTGTAAAATAAGACTCTTGAATAGGTTTTTAGCCCTCTACTGCAATTTGGTTTATATGATATGGTTTATATTACTGTATGTGCTTTTTTTGGGTGCTGGAACTGGTGTAAAAGTCCGTATCAACAGAGTTACCTCTTGAAGGACATTCTGTCTCCTGTTTTTATGAGTCTGAATCAACTGCATTAGCTCCGTATTCTCCAGAATGTTTAAACAGGGAGTGGTAGTTTGACATGAATTTAGTACCTACAAAGATAATTGAAAGCTGGTTTTGCAAACAAATAAGAAAATACAAGACCACGGTAAACAGCCTGCTCTTGATCCTCACCTGCAGCTCAGGTTTTCCTCCCATTTGTAATAAACAATTAATTCCCTCAAGAATTTGATCTTTGCGTAATTTGAGAAATCTTCCCATGTCAGTCCTGGTGTCAGTTTTTTGAGATTCCATAACTAAGGCAGTGTGGCAGAGCGCAGCGCAGTGTAGTGGTGTTAAGCCTGAACAGAAAGGATCACAGAAAAGTCAAATCTCTTGCTTGAACCCATCCCTTGAACCACCCCACGCATAACTAATCACAAGGGTATGCAGTAAGATTGCTAGGCTTGCATGCTAAACCATTATTTTAAAATATCAAATCAAATATTCTTTGGTCTAGATATAATCTGGGGTCTGAAACTTCAGGGATCTACCCTAAACTTTGATAGTTAAGCCTTTTCTCTTACCGTAATGGTCAGTTAGGTTCACTTCCACACCCATGCCGTTTTCTTTGAAATTTTTCAAAACCTAAAATCAAGAAAACCTTGAGATGATAAATCGTGGTTTGGGCACTGCTAAGATGCAACTCCACTTCTCACTGCAACAGTACCGTATCAGCTAGTTGCCCTGGCCACTCTGAAAGAAAGAACATGTATTTGACTCTCAAACTCTGCCTTTGCACATGTGGCTGTAAAATATGTGACCAGCTTACTTCTAGAACTCGCAAATATCCATTTTCTGCACAGAGATGAAGAGGAGTTTTCCCCAAGCTGTCTTGTTCATTGACATTAGCTCCCAGGGAAATCAGGTCACTGACCATCAGGTGTTGGTTCTTTTCTGCAGCAAGATGTAATGCAGTCTAAGTAGAAAAAAAAAGTGGAAAAAATGTTGTAAGAGGTGAACATGTTTAAAAAACAGCATTCCTTGTAAGAGAGGAAGAGTTGAGACTTGCTTTCTATTCCCTGCTGATCTTACTAATACTTGCTGTATGGAAATAATCTCCCCTCTGTATCTGTTCTTGCTTCTTGAGAGCAGCAAGTTTTAACACCAGCCTTTAAAGGGTGCTTGATACTTAGTTTGTAATCAGGTTTTGGAAGATATTTGATATGCCTTTACTTATTTGTTTTAAGACCCTACTCTTTCCAAATTGGTATCCTACCCGTTTCTCTGCGTCCTTCTCATCAATTTTGTTTAGGGATGCAAATCTCCGTGCAAGCACATACGTCAGAGCTCTTCTTCCCTGAGAAACAGCCTTGTGTAGCAGCCTGGAATAAATCCCATTTTAAACAGTTAGAAGCTAAAGCAACGCTTTTAGTGAAAAGCAGCAGAACATACCTCAAATCATGAAATACTGAGGGCTGCAAATGTCAAAGGATTGAGTTGTTTCATCATTTAATGTATTTATCTTGTATTAATAAGGGAATCTCTAATTTTGTGGCTTTTGTTTCAACTTGCTGTGTGTACTAGGGCTTCTTCCTTCTCACTTCTTGCTGCTGTCCCATTCCTTCACTCCACTTCAGGTACTACTGCATGATTCCTCTTTCTAATCAGCATCTAACTATTTATTCTTCAGTTTGTGAGCCTCTCTCAGTGCAGACAGAAAGGAGTGTGAAAGGCATAAAACTCATGTGAGGGGAATGCTGCCTTTCCCACGTGAGAGAAAAGCAGTATTTCCAAGCAGTAATTCAGACCTATGCAAGAGAGCAGCTTAGTTCTTCTGTATGTATCCTTGGTCTCACTGAATTGCTCAAAACCGCCCATGTTCTTCTGCAGAGTTTCATCTTGAAAAGACTTGTATTTATGAAAAATTGAACATGTTTACCTTTTTTCTTGGCGGAAACATAAAGTGCAGACACTTCCTTCCTTGTCCTATAGAATGGTACTCTCAATGATTTGTCAATAACTCTAGACTGGGGTTTGCCTCTGTTGTGATCTCTGTTCTCTTTCGTTCTTAGGGGGAATTTTGATACAGTAATTCATATTGCTCAGGCTTCAGTACAGTTCAGAGTTGGTTTCTTTTTGTTATGTACTCTTGCCTTTATATGCTGCTGCTTTCTGTGCATGTCCTGGTGTTAATTTTTTTGTGAGTTTAAGCAAGCTAAGAATTTTAGTATGTGAATGCTAAATAAGCAAGTTAGTAGATTTTTTGAACTGTAATAGACTTTGTGTATGTGACTTTTCTTAATTATTTCCCACTGATTTTTAAAAGCTATAGTATAGAAAAAAAGTGGCAAGTGGCTTTTTGCAACTGTGTTGCAGTTCTTAAGTTATTGTTGAAATGCAAAATTCTTTCTAACATAACACTGCAAATCATGATTATGAATGACACTGAGCACCTCATGGAAGAGGGGGAACAGAATTGTCTGATTGGGAATGTATCACTTTTCCACTAACTGAGATCTTCTAACTAGGTCACATTTTCTGCAAATTGTATTTAATATCTTCTTCAGATGAGCTGAACTGTGGGAAACCTCATAAGGTTTTTCTTTGCTTTTTTTTGATGAACAAGTATTTACTCTTTAAGCATGCTATTTTAGGGAATATGGGAGCAGTAAAGCCTTTTGCTTTCAATTCATTTCTAACAAAACAGCCAATCCCAATTCTGTGGAAGCCTGTCCTCTGTTTACTAGGAACGGGTGTAAGTTTCGTGTGATCTTTCCACTCATTTTTCTTATGAACTAATAGTAAAAGTAATTATCCCATAAGTGCTGCAGCCTGGAAAACAAATCTCATCTGCAAATCTTTTTTTCTTCTCCTCACCCTCTTGCAACAATTTGTTTTGCTTGATTTGATTTTCATCTGAATCACATATACTACTCAGTCCTTAGTATTGTTCCAAATTTGTCCTGATATCAGCTGTGGTTTAGGAATATTGCTGCAAACAAGCAAACTTTTTTTTAATAGAGGGCTTGAATTCTGCTATAACTATATGCTGCAGCAGATTTCGACTTCCTCTTGAAGCTGAAAGCTGTTGAATAAAGAAGCAAAGAAGCCTTTGCTACCGATGTGTCCAAAATTGGCAGTAAAAGTTAGAGCAAATCCTCAGGATGAGTGACACCAGTAAATAGAAAGCCATATGATTTAAGTAGAAAAATTGGAGACCTATTGCCATTTTCATCAGGTGCGAGCAATTTGTCCGATGAGATATTTCTCAGTAAACTTTCTTCCCTGTGTAGCTGAAACTGGAAGAAAGAGATGGCAGAGAGATCCTGCTGTGTGGAAGAAAGTGGGAATGACTTCAAATGTCCCTCAAATTCTGGAGAGCCTGTATTTGCTTCCACAAACTCCTCCGGACAGCCTCCTGATGAATTATAGCAGGGAGATGTGCTCCATGCAGAAAGCCTCAGGAAATCTCTCTGGGAACTGGTACGCACATCCTGCATCCACCAGCTGCTTTGTTTCTCACTTGCCCTTGAGAAGGGTCCCGATGAGTCTGATTCTTGCACATTTTTATGGCTGTGAAAAGGAGTCTCTAACTCTCCTTGCAGCAGCCGGTTGCAATCTTTAAAAGGGCAGCATGAGCGCAATTTTGTCACATTGTGGCATCTTTCCTGCAGACCTCTAGCTGCCTGCTTGTTTATTCCAGGTTCCCTTGGAGCGGCTTGCAGCTCTGTGGAGGAGGAGCTCTGCCAGAAGCTCTCTGGTGCAGAACTCGGAGACGCCGCCTTTGGCTGGCTTGTGTTCAAGTCTTCCTGTAGTACCTCCACCAGGATATCGAGGTCCTCTAAGCCTTTTGGTGTTTGCCCAATGCTCTGCTTGCTCTGTAACAGCAACAACAAAATGGGGGAGGGCGGAAGATGGGGGAGGAAAATCAGACATGAAGTGTCCTGTTCTCGCTCGGCGATAAAACATGAAATATGCCTGGGGAGGCTGGCAGCATTGAGTGGAGGGTATTATGCATACCTGTCTAAGCTGTTTCTCTGTATAAGGGTGAGCTCTCCGCTTCTCTGCTGGAAGACAGAAAGAGACACTACCTTGAATTATAGGAGGGGAGAATATACAGAAGTTTTCAGAATTTTAGCATTGGTTTATCCAGATAAAAGGTAATGCATCCGTGATGATGTTGCCCTGCTTGGGTGTTTTCAGAGGAGCTAGGGACTGGTGTTGATTACTGATAATGAGCGTAGAAGAGGCCCAGCTTTTTGGGTGTTTGAGTGCTGCTCCATTAGAAAAGGAGACCGCATTATTAAGCAAGGGATTTCTTAACCTGTTTTTCCTGAGGATCCTTTAGCTGCTGTCTTCATCAATGTAGCCTCCTACAGAGAGAAGAGAAAAAAAAAGAGTTGCTTGTGCACAAGAGAAAGTGAAACTGGAAAAGAGGGTAATGTGAGTTAAGTAAACTGGAACTTTGCACGACGAAGCACCAGTGTACCTTGTACTGTGAGTACCTTGCACAGCAATATCTGCAAGTCGATAAATCTGTGGGACAGGGTAACTCGCAAGAACTGCAGATGAATGGGGGCATAGCCCTTGCAGTAGTCCAGCTATCTGGGAGTCTGCCAACCTCTTGGGCTGGTTTTGCAGGTTGTTCAGAAATCTCAGTTGCTACGCAGACTTGCTATTGGGGCTCTGTCCGGCTTTGGCTTGGTTGCATGATGGTTAGTTTTGACTTATATTTGGATATATAGTATGGGCTTGTCCTTCAAAATGGTGTGCAGGGCCTGGGTGGGTTCTTGCTGTAGTGCACTCAAGAAATGTTTCTATTACTGACCACAGTCTATTTAAAGCTTGGTGTACTCTCCAGCTCCATCAAAAGCTTTGAGCAACGGTAAAAGAGGCAGCAGCAATTGAGTAAACTTTCCAGAGCACCTGCATTGTGGGAGTGTGATGTGCATGCACCAGGGCACTGTATCTGTCTATGTAATGAGCTTTCCAAGCTCTAGAAAGTCCTCACCTTGCTGTGACCTGGATCCAAGCCTTTGGAAAGCCTTATCTTTCTCAGTAGTTCTCGTACTGGCATCTTCACTCTCACCCCCATGTAGCGCTTCTGAGGGGGCTCAGAGCTAAGTCCAGAGTCTGGAAAAGTCATAACATGATGCTTCAGGTAATTGAATTCTACAAGCTATAAAACGGTAGCGAGAGGAGGAGGTCACCCTGAGGGACCACCTTTGATTGTGACGTTCAGCATCAGTTAAGGAAACTTCCACATCACCTACCTCTTCCTTAGTTCTGGTGTTTTGTTAAAGTACTTCCTGCTTAACAATTACTTGAGTTCATTGCTTTTGGGGGTAGAATGGTCTGTGAGGCCTCAAAAAGGGAGTTCCTTTCTTTAGAAACAAAACAAAAACCCCAAGGCTGGCCGTGGGATCTTCAGTCTGAGAGCAATAAGCAGAGGGCTGGCTTAACCTGCAGACTGCCTCACAAAGACTATTGCCGAGCTTTAGTGTGCAGGGAACACTTCAATTTGGAGAGAAGAAAGAGAAGAGACTGTCCAAAGCCTGAAATGCCATGTCTAACCTCTTTTTCCAATGGCTCTTGGTTTATTTGGAGGTCAATGAGGTGTCATTTATCAGATTTTCTGTAGTGTAATGCAGTACTACTTCTTTGAGAATATACATAATTGTCCAAAAAAGCTTATCTTCGTCAAAACAAGCTTCAGTATAATAGTTCATGTTATGTCTTCTTGCATCTCGTACTCGAATTCCCAAACTTGAAAGACTAGCCCAGATTAGGAGCTTAAATGTATCACTGTGGAAATACCTTTTATGCAACTCTTTCCCCCGAGGAGGATCATTTTCCTATGAAATGCATTCGGCAATAGCTATTATCGCTGTAAAATGATAATGGATTTAATGGATCAGTTCGGGGTTCTTCCCAGTTGATTAGCATATAAAAAGTGCACTCTAAGAGAGGCCCTGTTCCAAAGGAGGCCTGCTGTCGAGGCTGTGTGTGTGTGTGTCTGTGTATGCGCTGCTGACAGCAAGAATGTGGCTGGCAGCTGTGCTTGCCAGGCTGGAGGGAGGGGAGGCGAGGCTCCGTGTGCTCCCTGTAAGGGCTGCTGGCGCCTGGCTAGCCGAATCCTGAAGAGAATTGCAGGAGCTCTGCCTGTGTGAGTGATGCATCGCCTGCCCTGGACTTGGGATGTCTCCAAGGAGGCACTATTGGCATGGAAACCAGCTGCACGAGATGGGGTGTGAGGTCAGGTGACACTGTCTCTGTTCCCTGCATCAGGCATCAAGAGACAGCCACCCTTTCAGCAGGAGAGTGATGAGTCCCAAGGGGCAAACAATGACAATTCAAGACTTTGTGTAGACCTCAAGCACTTCTATAACTTGTCACTGAATATTTGAAATACTTGGACCTCAAAAAGTGGTTTATTTCAGACTGCTGCACAAATGGCAATAATTACCATTTTAGACTGGGATGTTGAAGAGAACGATTGACTATTTGTAGACCGTTTTAAAGACTTGTCCAAAAAGCATTACAAAAAGGCAAAACTGTTAATATATTTTAAGCTACTTCACAGTCACAGTGCTAGATGAGGTACATGCCTAGGTATAATCTTAAGACTGAAGAACTCGTCAAAGCCTTGCCAAAATTCACCAAGTATGCTTTTGTAATGCAAGTATGATTTTGTAATATTAATAACTTAGGTCATATCTACTATGTTGTTGTTTGATTTAGAAGCTACCTTACAGTTCAGGTTGTAAATGCACCTCAAAATGCTAGAGAGAAACACAAATCAGATTACTGAGCAAAACAGAAAATCACTTCTGAGTTAAGGAAGAGAGCAGAGCAAAACAAAAACAAGACACGAGCAGGAGAGTGCAAAATGCATCTATCTTGGGCATTATTGCCACAGAAACTTGACATGTGATACTCTTAGCATTATATTCTGCTGGCACAGAATATATACAATGTATGTTATGACTTTGCAATGGAAGCTTAATACTGTTGCATAAAGTAAAATGTGAGTAAACATTTGGTCTTACCGGTGGGAGCAGACATCTCCTGAGGTGTAGCAGAAGGAAGACAGTAGGTCTCAGGACTCGCAACATTAAATTCGGTTAATCCAGAGTCTGGTAATGATGGGCTCTGTTGAAAATGGTTTTGGGGGCTGGCAGTTTCTCCTGGCAGTGGAGACTCGTGGCCTGGGCTATAGCCACAGATTTCATTTTCATTGATGTTTTGACTGAGCAGCAAATCTGGGCTCATGCAGACTGTTTGCAACATTTCTGCTGTATGTGCACAAGAAATACAAAAAGAGAGGGAACAAAAAAAGAACACCCCCGAAACCAAACCCTACTGGTTTGTAAAAAAGAAATGAAAATCCAGTTTCACATTGGAAGCATGATAATTGTATTTAATTCTCCAGAGTAATTAGCCACTACTAACTGCCTCCAACCTCCCTCTCCTTTTTTTGAGCAGCTAGTTATAGCAGTTGCGGAGGAAAGCCAGCTTTGGAATCCAAGCAGTCACTGGAAACTGCTTATGAGAGGATCTTGGCAGCAACCCGCCCTCACTCTTTATAGTCAGGTAGGGCTCGAAGGACGTCAGCCTGGGAAGGCCCCACCCTCTTTCCTAACAATCTATCATTCGCTGATGGAGAAATCGCTTTTCCCAGGAAGAGATTGAGTACAAGTTGAAAAATACTTTCCTTACATAAAGTTAAAAATTGGACTTAGAGTTCCCTGCAGGTGGCATGAGTAGCCCCCTTCCTTCTCTCCTCGGGTTAACTGGATGAATAGGTTGGTTGGACCATACAAACAAGCAACTGATCCAGAAGCATTTTGTCTTTTTTTTTTTTTTTTTTTAAATCGGTGGAAAAAACAAAGCCCTTTTTCCAAGACTGTATAAGAGGAGCTATTGCTCACAGCTTTCGAGAGCAAAAATAATTTTCCCTTAAGATTAGAAACTCAGCTGTGCAGGTGTATCCCCTAATCTCGGATATATAATTTTGTCTTTGAAGACAGAAGAATGTTATATGATTCCTTTTTTTTTCTGCTGTTCTTTTTATTAAAGAAAACAGTCATGAATGCTATGACACATGGCATTTTTAAAAACCAGTTGGGTTAAAATTCTGTTTGGATGGGAACTTCGACTTCTTTATGTATCAGACTAAACAGGAGGAAGCTATATTTTCTTGGCCAAGTGCACAATACTGATACAAATATAGTTTAGTTTAATCTGGATACGGACTTCCTTGATGCAGCTGTGTAATCCTGTCTTTTTTTTTTTTTTCTCTGAAATGCATGTAATAAGCCCAGTCTCAGCAATGTTGACAGAATTATTTAGATATTGATCAAAGCTAGGAAATTTGATGCTTGTAAAACAAGTGTAGAATTGGGTACCAATCTGCATTTCAGCAGCACTGGAGAAACTTGTTTCTGCCCCATAGATATTGCTATCTAGTAATACCTAATAATGGCATTTGGATCTGAAAAAAGTATGTGCATTGGGGAGAAGCAGAGCTAATGCATCCTTATCCTTGTCTGCTGCCCATCATTTAAGTGAACAAGGCCGAAACAGTTCTCCCTTATTCCTACAAATTCTAAAAGATAACCCCTCTGGGATTAAGGAGATAGGATGAACAAATATCCCAATTTATTCCTGTTTGGATTACGACAGGTTTGCTTAATGGGAATGATTGATAGAGGATGTTTCAGAAGTTTGAAAATTACTCACCTCGACTTTAAGGCAATCAGAAATGGAACCTGTTTTTAAGTAAGAACATACGCTCTTCTCTAGTTAAATATTTGTTGTGTTGTTCACTTTCCCTTTACGACTTGTGTCAGCCTGGGACGAGCTGGGGCCAGCTCCAGTCCAACCTTCCTTGGTGACATCGAGGAGTAAGATATTTTGTAAATGGTGCTATTTAAATGAGTCTGATAAACATCCTATGTGGAACTTCTCAGTGCTTGTATGATGGGAGAGTTTGGCCTGCCATAAACAGGAAAATGCTATGGTGAATCACTGCATTAATTGGATTGAAAATTACATAGGACGTTTTTCACTTGTCTTTTTTCTCCTCTGCTCCACTCCTTATATTGGGTACTTTTCAATGTTAGTTTAAAATATGCTATTATGCTCACAGTGAAAGCATAAATTCAACCAGTTTTATGGTACAGAAAAGAACACACATCCCTGTGTTCTTCTGAGAAAAGAAGCAGTTTTGGGAAGCTAACAATAAAAATCTTGGAACTTGGCCACCCTAAGAAAGCGAGATCGTGTGGGGGTTCTGTTTCCACTTTCAGTAGGTGTCTAATATTTTATGCAAATACTTTGGTGCTGTACTTTCAAATAGGTCTTATGAGTCTTATTCTATGAACAAGCATTGCTAAGCATAGCCAGAACTAAAAATGACTTGTCTTTTTACAGCTGCTTTGTTTTTCCTCTCAATAGCAGTTTTGGATTTGAACCTGCTGACAAAGCTACAAATAATGTCCTCCCATAACCATTGTTGCAAGGCAAGTTGCTTTATGCAGAGCAAGCAGAGAGATAGAAAAACACAGCTTTAAAGTATCTGGAGAGAGTTGATACCTCTTGCCACAACTATGGACAAAATCACCTGGCATAATAACCAGTAAAACCTGGACTAGAAGTAGTATTGTCAGGGGCACAGAATGTTTTCATTGTCTTCCACAGTTTATTAATTTCCTGTTTATTTTATTGTTTGAACCTACCCTGTAACATCTGTTTTGAAAAAGGGAGAGAAATTCAAACCTTGAAATGTGAGGAATTGTGGATGCAAGTCTGAGTATTTGGGTAGAGATTTTTCAGTGACAACTGGGGAAGGGGATGAAGTCAAAACACAGGTTTGGTCACACTTTTATGCTTTTAGGAAGGACTTGTATCCTTTTTATGTATCGCCACCTTGCAACTCAGTGCTATTGGTAGGAAAGGTTGCATGTAGGATCTTTGTGTTGAAGTTTTTGGTTTTGTTCTTCTTCCTTTTAACTGTACTGATGTAATATGTTCAGAAAAAAAAAGATTTGTCGCTAGCTGGAATTTCCTAGTAGATAACAGTAGTTAAAGCAAGTCCTTGCCAACTGATTTGTGATGAGTAGCTTTGCAAATTTCTTTCCATGTAGTCTTTTTGGTCATCCTGCCAGTGGGTGCAGCTCCTTTTATAGATTTGGATGCAGCATAAATGCTCTGCAGCTTCCATCATCCCTGTTGCTACATGTTTTAGTGCACTCACCCTCTGTAACAACATTTGTTGGGTTAGGTTTTAGCCTGTGTTTCCGCTTTGATGCTGTTCCTTTGCAAACTGTTAAGCCATCTGAGTGTAAAATCCCTTGTTGCAATGGTTTTCTTGATTAATATTCTCCTTCTTTCAACTACGGAGGGATCAGGAGATGGTGTGCTAAATTTGCTCTGGTGTGAAAGCAAGCATAAGGATTTTCTCTGCGTGTGCTTTAATGTCCGATGAGAATATAAGTCATCAACCGTATATGTACAGTTCAGATTAAAAATGAATGTTTAATTGTGTGAGTAGATGTTGAAGGCAGCAGATTTCCTATAATAAGGGAAGTACCCGCTAAGATATGATAATAGGGTGAGATATTCAGAAGAAATGCAGAACACATATGAATGTCTTTCAGCTCTGTACATCTGTCTTGGGAAGGAGCATTCTGATGCAGAGATGCTATTTGTATGCCTGCAATGGGAAGCTTAAATGATGCCATATTCTAGATGTGGCTGTTCTATCAACCCACATCTATACTCATAATGAAGTAGACTTGTGACGTGGTTATCCAGTTGGAGATTCAAATTTTCATAGAAAACAGGAATTCCTCATTTGCTGTCCTGAGGCAGGGCACTAGACAGTTGCATCTAAGATATCTGCTGACGGTGAGTAGTATATGATGCTTCAGAATGAAACTGTAATGACAGAGGTGAGTGCTGAACAGCTGAACCTGAGCCCATCTTGATGCCTGTGGAATACAGGCTCACTGTATCTCTTGCTACAGTACAAAATTGTGTTTGTCTGTTGCTGCAGTACACAACTAATTCAAAACTAATTTGTTTTAGCAGTCACAAAATGATATGGATCTCCTTAAAATACTTACTGGGGTAACGGATGTCTTGTTTTCCTAAGACGTGTTTGTCTTAATGGATTTTCATTTAAAAAAGCTTATCTTTTGTCTGTCTGTGATGATCTTTTTTGAGTAGGAACTTTAGTATGCATACTCTGCTTTGCCTTTAGAGGCCAAAAATAGAGCATAGGAAATGGACAAGATCAGTTCTTGCATACTGTGCCTTGCTCTCCTCTTACAAACTTCCTGTCTTTCTTTAGGAATGGTTTCTTTTCTCATCTTCTCTGTGCTTATCTCATAAGTAAATAATGAGGGCAAGTCCTTCATGAGCAAATGTGTTTCTTGAGAAGGGAGGAATTTTTTTCTAAGCTATGTAAATGAGCATTGGAAGGATTCCTGTTTAGTTGCATGACAGAGAATGGTGTGTTCAGGCTGTTTTTTGCCTAGCTGCAGTACCTTAAGCAAGAAACCTCACAGGCTGTCTTCACTTCTTCTGACCGTGACCATTAAAGCTGCTTCTCTTGCTGATCTTGTGTGACACTAGTTTCTCATGTCATTGTATACAGTGAGCAGAAGCTTTTAATTATTGATGGCATTCAGTTCTTTCCTGACCTGTGTGAGGGTGAGGAAACTATTTTATATATCCATTTTTAATTCTTTAATTCATCTTTAATTCTTTTTTTTTCCCCTCTCTGTACAGCTCTGAGAAATACCAGTTTCCACTCAAAAGTTTTTGTCATATATTAGTTTTGGTTTGTTTCTGGAGAAGGTATTTAGGGAAAGACTTTTCAAGCTGTTATAAACGATGTGGCTTACTGGTCTTCCTGATGTGAGTTGTGCTGTCAGTTCAAAATTAGCGTGGCGGATACTGTAGCTCTAGAATTTATACACTTCTGTGAAGCAACAGTGACCTCCCCTGGGCATAGATTTTTCTATCAAAAGGGTGGTTTTTTTTTTTTGTCTCTTTGACAGATTCACTGTGAAATTAATCACCTACCCCAAACCTATCTGCTAGTCTTCTCATAACTGAGAAAACTGGCCAAGTGTTGAGTTTTTGTTGGTTTTCCTGGCCTACCTTTTCACCAGCCTATGTCTGTCACACATACCTGAAAGACTGAATGTAGTAGTTCAAACTTAGAGCCTTGATGCATGTGCTTTGTATTTGGAAAACTGTGATGGACGTTTCTTTGGGTGCTTCCTATTTTAATTTTGTGTTTTTTTTCCCTTTCCTTCTCTTCTGCAGTAGGAAAATGTTTTATTCGGTCCCGAGAAAGATGCCACAAGAAAAGATTTCCAGATGTTTCCTTTGACTTTTATCTTTTCTACTTTCTTTGCTAAGTTAAACCTCTAGGAGCTACCGAGAATGGATCTTTATTGAATCCTGGGTTCAAAGGTAGTTTGTCGGCACTGCCTCAGTTGAAAAGTACTACCAGACACTGACTTGTTAACAGAGTGCAGTTGATTCTCTGGAGGATTTAAAACAGGCTTGGAAAATGTGCTGTCTACTTTTACTAGAAAAAACAGGCTTGTGACCCAGAGCAAGCCCCATGCTGGCATCTGGAGTGACCCAGTTGATGCATTGGAGTGAGCGGACAGGAGTTAGAAAAAGTTAGTCTGTCTTGGCAAGCAAGAGCAGTATTTTGAGCAGTTAAGCCCCGCCGTCGAAGTGTGCCATAAGTAAGAATTCGGGGTTTCGTTTTTAACCTCTCATCTCAGACTAGTTAGGTGTACCGTATTTTTCATGTGCATCCTGGCATGCTGTGGGAAAAAAGAATTGTTTTTCTTATGCACTTCTATTTTTCCCTGTGTTTTCGTGTACCGTATCTGTATTCTTTCCAAATGGCCGAATCATTGTGCCTTTAAGTTGGGAAGAGCACTTCCTCATGCTTTAAGAGGTAGGGATGTCTCTGATATTGGCCTTCTTTCTCCATGTCTGCCTGCTGATACTGCTAGAAGTCAAAGGAACCTAAATATTTAGCAGGCCAAATGAAATTGTTTTCAAAAAATGAAGAGGAAACTAAACGTTTTAAGACACTTCATTTTACTCCTTGGGCCATGTTCTCCTTCCTTTTTAGTAGGACTGTACAGTGTTACACCTATTGAGAAGAGAACTTTTGGACCCTTGTTGGCAGTAATTTTTATGTCTTCTGTTTGATCCTGGGAACCTCTAGATATGACATATGTTTAGCTTGTAGGTTTAAACACACCAAGTTTTGTGTGGGTTGAAAAACTCTAGCACTAACTTGAAAATTGGATTTGCAAACTGACAGTGGACAGATGTTTCTTCTGTCCAGAAATGGACAGATGTTTCTTCTGTCAAAAAAAAAGCACCTATAGGACTGTTACCAACAAGTTATCAACTCATTTTTCTCCTCATTTAGGGAAGTCTTATTTCACTTGTGCTTGCTCACCAGAGATGTGTTGGGATTTTTCACCATACTTTTTATTTGCAAGTATTAAAAAATGAAATCTTACCAGGAAAATTAAAAAGGTAATATGAAATAAAATTCTGTTCCTGATCTCAAATGTTGTCAGTAGATGGTGCTGTGAATTAGACCAAAGGAAACTAAAGGAAACTAGTGAGCTTGGCAAGCAATAAGATTTAAAAAAAAAAAAAGAGAAAAAGAGAAAGAGTTTGATGAGGTGTTTTTTTTTTTTTTTTTTTTTTTTTTTTTTTTTTTTTTTTGTTTTTTTTTTGGAGGGAAATGGGTAAATCCATTAGAAGGTGGCTAAATGTCAAGATGGAAGCAGTCTGATATATGAAGGCTTTCTCTTTTGATTTTCTTTCTTTTTTTCCCCCAAGTATTTAATACAGTATATCAGTGAACAGTATAGCAAAAATAGCACTTTGATTAGTTTGCGTCTGGTGATTCAGGCTTGACTCAAATATTTTATTTTAGTTTGTGAAATTATTGGCTGAGTTTCCCTGTGATCTAAAACCAGAATTCAGGGCAGAAGGGGGCAGAGCATTGTCTCTGCCTGGTTTTATCTCCTAGTCTCTCCGGCCTGCCTTTTCTGGCAAGGATTCAGTAAAGCAATTAAGTCTAAAAGTTAACTGAAAGCTTGACATTAAACATATACCTGTACTGTTTGAACTGGGGCCCTTGAACTTCATTTACGATAGCAAATTATTATTTCAAGTTTCCCATTGCACCAGTTCTGCCATCAAACTAGGTGTATCTGCAGAAATATTCGTTTTGTTCCTTAAATATGTGTGCATGCCTGATGAACTGCGTGCATCTGGCTGGGCTCAACGCGGATGGAGTTCTGGTGTATACAAAGCTTGATGTTCTACTTGCTTGTCTGCAGAGTAGCAGTAGGGGAGTGAAGAAGAAAAACAGATGGAAATTGTGCAGGTAGCTCTGAGATTTTACATGCATATAACGTCAAAAATCTTTCAGTAGCTGCAGAAATTCTGTGTGTGAGTGGCTGCTATGTAGAGACATTTGTCTTGGAGACAGTTCCGCATTTCCTGTGCTCTGCTCATCTCATTCAGTTTTCAGCTCCTAAATTGGCCTCTGATGGTCTGTGGAGTTTCTAAAATCTTGTTTTCAAAAGCATCTCTATGTAAAAAGCGAGGAATATCTTGAGTCTTGGTTATATTCCTTGTAAGAGTTCAGGCTTTGGTTGCTATATATATATATATATGTGTATATATATATATAAACAAGAATTAAGATGAACCAAATAACAAACTTGCCCTTTTGGAGTGCAAGTGAGCTACCTAACAGTTTGCCTTTTTTAGGGTTAATTACTGAAGTATCCCATAAGAAAATAAAGGCCCTAAATCCACTTTTCCCTTCTGAACAAATATAGTGAGGGTCACAGACAACAATGGTTTGTAATCTGGAATCAAGTTTCAGAGCCTTTTTCCCATACACTGAGATTATGTTTTACTCTCAGTGGCCCTCATCCAGCTTTTTTTTTTTCAGAGTCTGGGAAATGACTCCCACTGAAGTCAGCTAATGCAGGGTTAGAGACTCACCTGTGGCTGCTTAAGAAGCAGGGGGAAGACCCCAAAATGCTTCTAGCTGTTGTGTGGCCAGACTGGGTTGTGTCCTAGCTTAATGACAAAGAGCCACTGAGTTTATCGATTTACAGTGTAGGAAGGTCAGCTGCGGCAAAGGGATGGGCAAATATCTTTTACCTTAGTCCTGCAGGGCCAGTCAAAGCCGGAATGTCACTTGGTCTTCTGACTGTTAGTTGAAATCTGACATGAGATCTGCAATGGTTAATCTAGACCTTTTTGGCTACCTGAGGTATCGTCTGCATTTAGTCTGGTTGCTTGTTTAAAAAGCATCGCATTGTTCTGAGAGATCCTAACCTGAACATAAGTGCTGTAGCAAGTCTTAACAGCCAACAGTGGGAAAAATCAGATGCTGAGGCTATTGCCTTAGTATTGTCTTAGTGTCTCTTAGCATTACCAGTTTTGCTGAGAGAGGAGTAAAATTCAGTCCCTTGCTCCCTGCACCCACCTTCAGGTAGTAATATTAATTAACTCATTTTCTTGTCTTGTTCTTCACATGAAGGTCTTGAGAATCTTTGCTAAAGATCCAAAGCAGACACTTGGCAAAGTGTATTTCCCCCTTGCCCTGCAGAAACTTTTATAAGAGTCTGGGTATGATGCAGCAACCATGTCTGCTTGTCTGCTGTACATGAACTAGCTTGACAGGACATAACAAACGAACAAAACACCTCTTACCCTGGTGAAGTGAGTTCATGATACCTTAGCGCAAAACTTATTTGTGAAATCCGATCCAGAGGCTGCTACGCTAATCTCTGGATTGTAACACAATGAATAAAAGCAGAACTCTGAAAAACCTCTGTGAAATTTCACATAGATTATTGAGCTGCTTTATTTGTTCAAGGTTGTGTATAGTAGTGCTTTTTGGTCGTCTTTAGTAACAATTGTGACATGTGGTATTTATCTGAATACAAGGAAGTACACTTTATTAATCCACAAGGCTGAGAAATATATATAGCTGCATTTATTTTTTATGTGGTACTAGAATAAACTAATCCCCAAGAGCTTTGTGTATGCAAAGCTCAAATGTAATGTGGCGTTAATAACCAAGCCTTTATGTGCTTGTTTGTGTGCTCAGACGCTACATTTATAGAGAAATACTACAATAAAATGGGGATGTGTAAGCAATTTTACAGGGACCGAAGACTGGTGAGTTATATGGAGTGTTAATGGGAATGTTAGTCTCAGTCAAGTTCAAGCTCACTTAAGTTTAGGAGAACTCTAGCTGATTCCCTTCTAACTAGGGGCCAAAGAAAGCTAGTAGGTAGCCAGAGGTCCTATCTGTCCTAGGCTGTGATCGCTACCACCAAGGTTCAAATCTGAGAGCATTTGTATGCGGCTCGTACAGCATTTGATAGTCGTATTCTGGAACTGGGAATGCAACCTGGAAATTTAAGAAGACAGATAAGGCAATTGCTACTCTTCTGTAGGTATATTTTACAGAAACAGATCTATTAGTGATGGGAAAGAGTTATTTGGGCTTTTTCTGCCTATATTTCATATCACTTGCTTGTGTCATGAATAGATAAATGATTGCTATGTCACTTTTTCTGGATCAGGCTCTCAGACCAAACCAGTTTAACTTGGTAATTGTTTGGGTTGGTTTCTTGCCATTTTTTTTTTCCGAAGCAGTAAGTTCCCATGAAAATGCCAACAACTTCCCCCATGTTGTAGGTTAATATTTTATTAACTATTTTATTAACTATTAATTATTATAAATCATTTTGCATCTTGTGAAGTCTGACCCAATTTCACCATGAAATGTAAATCTGGATGTGTAACCCTTCTTTTTCATTTGTACTGCTAGGTAAATTCCATTACCAATTCTTTATGCTACAGAATTCTTTATTCTGTAGCAATTCTTTATTCTTCTTTATTTTGCAGAATACTACTTGCTTTTTTTTTGGGGGGGAACCATATTGGTATTCCATTGGAGACCAGGAACAAGCTGATGGCAGTGTCCACAAAAAAAGTTTTATTATCAGGAAGAAATCTAACATATCTCTTCGCTGGCTGCAGTCTTAGCTTCTTAGCAGATAAGGAAAGCTCCACTGCTTTCAGCAAGGCTATGCTGACTGAGCATAGGCACAGCAGAGGCTGCTATATGTCTGCAGTAGACTCCCAGGCATATTCCAAAAAATATATAATTTATTAAGGAGCAGAGGTGAAAGATGTCAGAACTTTCTGGGATATTTAACTGAATGTGAGTGAGTTTGTGTAGGGAAATAAGGAGAATGCAAAAATACAGGTGTTGCTTGGAATTTGCTCCTCTTTATCCAGAGTCAAGAGGCTAATGGAAGTACAACTTGCACAGAGTTTAAAAAAAATTAAATATTTACCTAGTAAAAGAAATGCAAGCCGGTAGGTTAAATATGCAGTCTGCTTCATTATCATTCCAATAATTCCAGAACAAAAAGTCAGCAGTGAAGGAGGACCAAAAATCTGGCACAAGCCTCACACCTGTGCAATTAAAGAGGAGACTTGTCACTTGCAATTCACTGGAGAATAGTGACCCCTAAAATCGCTGTAATTATTTTCAGTCCTTTTGCCTCCTTTTCTACCACAGATGCAATTCCTCTTCCCCCAGCCCTGTGTGGCCTGTATATTCCGGAGGAGTTTGTGAAGACAAAAATGGCTAATATGTCAGATAATAAAGTCATATAACAACCACATTCAGTAAGTGAACAATTATGGATGTTTTATTTATAAACAGTCAAAACGCCAAATATTTTATCCATGATCCTGATTTTAACATCTAAAAGCAGTATCTCCATGGGCTTTTTTTGTATGGTTTAAAGGATACTGTTTTAAGTCACATTGTCACATTTAAGTCACAATGTCACATTCAAATCAGGATGCAGTGAGTAATTTTAGCCTCTGCAAGGCTCGAGGCTTAGAATATATGTAGCTCAAAACGTCATATGTGTATTGCCTTTCTAAACATTGAGAAAATGCTTGATTTTTGTTGCTCATCTCTTCGTCTTTATGCTGTTACTGGAAACCTTGGAAGCTAGCCCATGCAATGGAAATAAATTCTTTGAGTGCTTTTTTTTAAACAAATGCTTACTTTTTTTTTAAGTATCAGAAATGATTAGTCTTTTATTTTGCTAGTTCCCTGCAACACGATAAACCTGTATATTATCTTTTTGACAGAAATCTGTTGGAAGCTTGGGCTGTATTACACAAACAGACTGCAGGTGCACTAGTAACTCAGTAAACCACAGGAGCTGGAGATGTGTGCTAGAGGAAAATACAGGGAATATGTGCATGAGGTGGCAATGAGAGCTTTTCGGTCAAAATAAGAGTCAGCTATTCATTTAGCTCTGTTAGTGAGCCTTTTAATCAAAGGCAAAACTTTTTCTCAGATTAGTCTTTAAAATTCTCTGATAAATCCTTCTGAATTGACAACACTTCTGTTGTTCCTTGATATCTTGTATGCAGGTGAGCGATGACTTCTTAGTTTCACTGGAAATCACATGTCAGTCTTATGAATGTGGTATTTATGGCTTGACCAAACTCGAGACAGACTAGCTCTCATTTCTGAAGCGGTGAGTAGGTAGGAGACTGCTGAGGCTTCTCTGGTAGGATGCCCTCATAGGTAGTGCCAGGATGATTGTTACAGTTGAGGTTGCCGAACGCTGAGCATGCCCTCTCCGAGGATGCAGAGAGCACACGTGCGTGGCAGGCTTTAAGGTGGTTTTTCTGCTGGAATTAAATTGAGAGTATTCGTGTCAGTGAGGCGGAGTAACGCTGCACTTTTCAGCAACAGGGAGCTTCATCCGATACCTTGTTGAGCTCTGTGGCTTTCTGCACATACTGCTTTTTGCAGGGACAAACTGTTTTTGTTACAGCAAGCTGAATGGCAGCTGATATAATCAGTAATACCCGGAGCGATTAATTCTGCAGGGTTGTAACTTGCATTGGCTGCCTTGTTTGCTCTTCCCAGGGAAAAAAGGGCTCAACAAAGAAATGGACAATGCTCTATGTATTGCTCAATAGTTTGACTACTTCTGTTCTCAGTTTACGGTCTGAAAAGAAATTGTATGTGATACCATCAGACCACTTCATTCCAAAACCCTGCTGCTCCTTAAAACTCCAGATCTCTAACCTTCAGATGCTCTTCTAAGTCTGGAATCTTTGCATTCTTGGGAAGCTGCTTGTACCTAGACCCAACAGTGCTTTAGGGCAGTAAGGGTCTTGTTCCTTGGTCATGCTGTCCTGTGAAGGAGGAGAAGGTGGAGGAGTGATGTCTGTCGTGTTTTACAATCTTCGGAAAACTCTTCATGTTTGTGCTCAAGAAGGGCTGTGTAGATGCTCTTAACGCAGCACTGAGAGAATGTTAGGCTGTGCTTGGAACCTAACCAAGTTGTCCAAGTTGAAGCTGATGTAAAATCCTGGGAAGGACCTGTTTCTATGTGCTGTGATGTGGGGAGAGCAGACTTGTGTGGTGTTTGCTCAGATTCATGGCTCTGCTTCCAGCACTGTGTGAACTTAAAAAAAAAAAAAAAAAAAAAAAAAAAGCCTTACTGTTAAATCCTTACTGTTAAATCCTTTTCCTCCTCCTGCTTTTGTGCTGTGATTAGATGCTATCATGGTGCTGCTCTGTCAACTGAAGGGTCTGCAGATGCTTAGGATAACGTCCCAGGTGTTTTCTTGGCCTTTGAGAAGTATATCCAGGTCTTGGGTACGTGCGTGCCATCAGCTGTAAATATTCACAAATCCTGGCTCTGATCCTCAAAGCGACAAGAGTAGTATGAGAAGAATAGGATTTAATAAACTAAAAACTCCTAATATTTCCACATTTTATGGAATGATTTAATGGCAGGACAGAATTCAGTGTTGTGCTTTGGATCTTTGTCTCACTTGAACATCTGAAAAGTTGCTTTGTGTTACTGCTATAAGGCTGTTGAGTTTTGACAGAATTAACTTTTGACAAAACTTGGAAGGGGGATTGAATATGTAAAAATATTTAGCATGCCGGTTTGTTTCATGTAAACATGTATTACATGTTGCAAAGTTGTAAGAAGCAAATCAAAGTGAGTCAAAATATTTTTACAATATTGGGATGTTTAGGTGGGAAAATATTCACTTCACTGAAGCAATTCATAACTGGAACAGTATGATTTGATTTCTTTTGTGTTTCTCAGATGATATTAGGTAAAACAGAAAACATTAGGCAAATGTTGGAGGACCTTAAATGCCTCCTGGGTGATGTAGTATTTGTGTACTGCACCCTGATGTGGCTTCAAAAGGTTGGGCCCTGCTGCTGCCAGCAGGGAAGTGAATTCTTGGTATAAATACACCAAATGGACTCTTTTTCTTTTCCTTCTTTTCCTACCCCTTTCTGTCAGACCCCAGTGACTTTTTCCCCTGTTTTTTGTATCACTGAGAATTCGAATGTGATGTGTGTGCAAAATTGATGTTAGTTGAAGAAAAAGTGTTCAACGTCTATCCATTCATTTGCAAACGGCAGCTGGGAGAGTGTGTGTGTGTGAACAGGATGAGAGAGGAAAGGCTGCTCTATTGTAGCAGTGCTGAGATCAGGATTTTAGCCAAGTGTGAGGAGGAAGACAGGCATGGAAAATGTGATCTATTGCCAAGGGTTTCCCATAGTCTTCTTTTCGGCATTGGTGACTCTTTCCTGAAAGCTCTGAATTTATTTATCTGGCCACGCTGTGCCTCCATTTGGCACTTGTACATTTCTGTGCGGTACACTTGAACTCGGAGACACCCAGGCTTTGTGCCCTCGTTACCTGCAATTGTTAAGAAATGAATGAATATAACATTGTTTAATATGTAATCCAAACTGTGCTGAGCTCTGACCAATATGGAAATGTTGTTACTCTGTAAACATAAGAGCAACTCTGAAATTCTTTCTTTGGAAATCACCTGGCCTGCTCTAATCTTGAAAAACAAGATGGACTGTTTAAATATCTGATTGTAGGTCCTCCAAACAGTCAAAACGGCAGTTACAACTACATTTGGTGGACAAATCAAACCATACCCCACAGACGACCAGCAAAAGAGAATCAGTGTGCCAGTTGGTATCTGGTGTTTTTACTGGTTAATGGAACTTATTAGTGACTCAGATGTGTGAGTTTTCCAGGAGAAAATCCTGGATTTTAGTGAATGCACGAGTCATTTCCAGTTTCCATGTCTTCTTATGTCTTCTTATATTCTTGGTGTACTAATAGCCCTGGTAAGTCTCACGCAATGTACAACACAGAAAGAAAGCAATAGGGCAACTTTGCACATAGATTTTTCCCTTCTAATGTAGTGCTCTGGAGAGAAAATCAGTGACTTAAAATTGACTTAGGATTTGGTTTTAGTTATGTACTTGCTCTGAATTTGACAGTCAAACAGATAAAGAAATGGCACGGCTGAAGAATTGTTTTCCTTCCATAGAATCTGTGCAAATGAACTCTTCTATGGGTTTATCTTGGTTGGGAGAAAAGCTTTTCATCTGAGCCCAAGTTGAATACATCTGCTTTTGTTAGTCATAAACCATGTTGACCCTTTACCAGGTAGGGATATACAGCAACACATTGCTGAGTCACTCTGGTAACTAGCATATAATCAAAGCAGAAAACTAGGAAATGTCTGGTTGCTATCGGAAGGAAAGTACAGCTCCCAGGTTTTTTGTTTGTTTAGCATATTTTTCCAAAGTAGCTTTGATAATATTTTCAAAATAAGTTGTGTATTTTACTGTTGCACAAAGATGGCACTCAAGCACATTGCCTCCCTATTTTCATTAAACTCTGCTCTTAATAACCAAAAAAACAGGAGCAAATGAGTATACAGCCATCATAATGATAACATTTGAGAGTGGTGTGGATTTTTGTTTGACTAGCTTCAGTTGGATCTCCTAAAATGCATTGCAAGTTTCTCTGTATAAGCCAACTCTGGAAACTATATGGAATTGTTGTAACTCTAGTGTCGTGTTGAAGTGAAACTGGGTGATATGTAGAGTAGTAAAGAGTTTTATAGGAGCAGCTTTGAAGAGAGCAACTAGCAGCCTGTGTTGCAGGAGCTGCCTCCAGAGTCCAGTGAGACCGTGGCTGGAGGCTTTTGCCTGCTGGTTAAATGCTGAACTCGTGCATTAGAGCAATAATACTGACCACTTAATAGCTCACTGAATTAGCATGAGAGTTTGTATTGAGCCAGATTAGTCTGACAGATACTGTAGTAATGTATTGTATGTGAGGCTTCTAACCTCAGAAAAGAGAAGAAGGAAAAAAAAAATCGAGTGAGTTGTAATATCCCAGTGTGAAGTTGTAAGCGAGGATTCTTAAGGGCTGTTTATCTCACATAGCAAACTTTGAGCTAGGGAAAGGATAGTTTTCAAAATGCATTAAGAGGGGAAATGGTGTGGAAAATAAACTAAACTGTAAAGATAAAGTATGCAAAGCCAATGACAAGTAAATAAGAGAGACATGGAGGAGTTAAAGGGAAAATTAAGTGCTTTAGCTGGCCATTGCACCAGAATCATCAAGTACAAAAAAGAAGTCGGTCTGTGCACCTGCACTTTACACAATAAAAGATCACCCAGAGAGAGTTCTGCTTACTAAAAGAAATAAGGAGACAATTTTCATATTTGAGCCTTACAAAAGGAAACCCCATAAGTTTCCAGGGAACTGATAATAATATCACATATATTCTGTATGTTGTAGAGTAAAGGAAAATATCCTTCTAATTCATCACCGCAAAAGGTCAGGAAAGGGCTTACTCAGAAATATGTGGCACAGATAATTAAGCAGCAATCAATTCTGTATCGTAAATGAGAATATCTGGTAGGAGTAAAAGTTCTCCTCAGATGTGTTCTTTAAGGGGTGTTGGTGCACTGCTTTCATGGCTAATAATGGTGAGACTTCTAAACATCTACTGTATTTGAAATGTCCACGTTCTTCAGGGTTAAAAGCTTTATGGATAGATTGCAGAAAATTCTGCAAACAGTGTGTCAATTTTATAGCCCTAAACTTGCCTCGAAATACAACAGTTTAGCTGACCTTAAAAAGCAAAAAATCAAAGCAGTACACCATAGATGGCTCTGCAGGGGAATGATGCTGCTGTTTTAGCTGTATTTGACTAAGCCTTTTTCTGCCACGGTTCATTTTCAGACATGCCTTCAAATCCTCAACGGATGTGTATAATATCCTCCACTGGATCTCAGGAAAAAGTTATCTCTGCATTAATTTGAGCTTATTCCCTGATTTTAACATGTAAGTCATAGCAATAGACTTTATTGTTTCCCCTAAAGAACTGTTGGCAGTGGCCGTGAGACTAATGGAGAACCTCCTGTGCCTGAGGGGATTATGAAATTATTCTGGAATTCTAATTTGCAGAGGAAAGATTCGCTTCCTTGCTGTGCATGCTGCATCTCACTGCTTTCCCAGCTCATTTACTTGTGAGAAGCACATTTCTTGCTCTGTGCAGAATAGCAGTTATTCTTCCAACTGCTGGCAGTTTTGTGATGCTTTCATCAGCTGTTGGCCCACACTGTGTGTGTTTGTGAGACTCTGAGCCCCCAGCCCCCTCTGAGGTGTGCAAGTTGCCAAATCATACATGGAGTTGCTTATTCTCGGAGAGTGAAACCCTGTGTAGGACAGCAAGAGGCACTATTGTTAGCCCTGAGTCAAGTTACTGATGGTAGTTAAAGATATCGCAGCATTGAAGTCATTGCTTCCTGAACAAGGAACAAATATCATAGCACATCATCGGTCTTTATTCATCCCTTAACCTGCATATGGTCCTCTCCTTCCCAGAAGGATGTTTCACTTCTTAGGTTTCCATATGAAGTAGCACATATTTACAGGTTTGTTGGTTTTCTTTTTTTTTTTTTTTTCTTTTTTTGCCCCCAGCTCTGCTTTTAGGTAAGAAATCCTTTTCTCTTGGATGCTCTTGTCACAAGAACATGAAGGAGCAATTTGTTTCTTACATAATTCTGTGCTACTTTAGTGTTTCTCTTATTTGTTTTTCTCTCTGTAAATGAAACATGCCTGTGCCATAAGTGGAGCCTGGCGAAGGTTCATCAGCCATGTTGCACGATGCTGGTGTGACTTCAGGCAGTGTGGCTGCTAGGGCTTTACTGGTGACCCTAAATGAAGTTGCTCTTTTTCAGAGCAATAGAAGAGCCATAACCTCAAGAGCTTGCCATTGGGTAAGGGGTTGTGTGCGTGCTTGTGCGGGAAATGCTTAGGTCCTCCAGGGAGCTGTATCTGATCTCTTGAGCACCTGCCCTGCTGTCTGAGACATTCTGAGCAGCTGCCACTGCGGTTGGTTTTAGCAGGCAGGTGTGGCTTGAGCTGTGGTGCTCCCTGATCCTGCCACTTGAATGCACAGGATCGTTGCTAAAGTTATTGAAGCAATTTGGTAGATACAAAACCTCAAAGACAGGAGGTTTCTGGGGGGTCATGGCAAACAAGCCCCAAAGAGAGGGGAAAAGTGCTGCATGAGGAAGCTTGCAAGTGTTTCTAAAGAGAAGATGTAGCATGAAGGGAGAGGAGTCTTCTTAGGATAAAATGCTTACGGTTATCTTGAGCACTGGATCCAACTGGGGGAAAATGCAACCAATGGATAGAAATAGAAAGCAGCAGTGGTATGTGGACCCTTTCTGATGTGTCTTATTCTTCACATGAGTTGCTTCCTTTTTTTATTTCAGTACATCACCTGATCTTTCTTTTATTTATAATATTTAATTTTTGAGTTGGAGCAGGTTTTTAGGTGCTAGGGTCGTTCCCCGCCCCTCCCCGCCTTGAATTGTTAAAGGAATGCTGCCAGCAGCACATGTTGGAGAAGAGATGGTCTAAAGGTGAGATCCATGATTTGGTCCCTGTGCATTTGGAAAACTCCTTTTCTTATGTGATCAGCGAGGAGACCAGTAGGTGGCAGTTTTACCCAAGCAATGAAAATCTAGTAATAAACAAAAATCGTGTGTAAAAGTTATTTGCAAAAGTGTATTTCTTTTGTTTTTATTTCAACTTACAGCTTTTCCTGAGGTTTGCACCTTTTGAACTTGACAGAGGTGTCAAGAACAATGAAAGCTGCTACTAAATGACTGTCTCCTGCTTGAGTTAGTGGTACTGTATTGAGCTTGAATCAATTCCGGTCTTCTGCGTTCATTGGTGAACTGCCCCGAGGATATGGGTACTATTTACCTTGCTCACGCAACTGGGATTCCACTCTAGATATCTCTGTTTGCAAAGGCTGGCATGGTTGAGTCTCTTTGAATCTAGTTGCTGGAGTCTTTCTCCAACTTAGAGAAGCTGCAGGTTTTTTTTTTTTTTGAACTTATTAAATTCTGAAATAAAAGAATAACTGCAACACTTTGCCCTCCCACCCCTTCCCAGAGTAACCACCCTGAAACACAAAAAGGCTTTTTTGCTTGGTCATGAATGCTCTCACCTCATTAATGACATAAGGGCAGAGAAAATTGTTACTCATACTTCGCTGGACTGGCATTTTTTAAATGCAAATTACTTTTTTGATTAGCATACAATTCTTCTGTTGTGATAATTCCAAAAATGAATGTGTGTATGCCTGGAAAACAGCAAGTTGAATCTAAAGCGTTTCAAAGAGATTGTGAGTGAGAGCGAGCAGCCTTATGATCCTAAAATGACATTCCTATTTGAGGCTTTCATTCTGATTTGCCTAGATAGTGGCAGATGTAATAACATAATGGACCCTGAGATCCAGATACCTGGAGAGTGTCATTAATAATTCTCAGCGTTCTCGGTGCTTTCAGCTGCCAGATGAATGTACTTTTTCACTCAGAGTATTGCGATCTTCAGAATTTCTCTCCTTCTTGACCTGATGCATTTAATCTAATCTCTCTCTTCACAGAGAAATAAGATAGTAGTGAAATAAGAGTTCACTTGTGACACAGCCGCTTCAGGATCCTTTTCTTAGAGTGAACAGCAACATGTGCTTCAGAAGAGGGGGGAAAAAATAAAGCAGGAAAAAAGAAAAGAAAGCCTACAGAGTCTGTTCTAGGGTAATCTGCCCGTAGCACAGACTTGAGCTACTGCGTGCAGAGACCCGTGATCAGTTCCTGCAAACAACTCGATATTTTTTTCCAAGAGAAGTCCAGCTGCCTTCTAGAGTTTTATTTCACTTTTACCCAACTTAATTGTGCCTAAAATTGTCATTTCTTCCTCTGTTCCTGCTCACCGCTGCCATCATTCATAATTTCCCTGCTTGTGGAGAGCTTCCAGGGATGCACACTTCTCTGGTGTGAGCAGGAATACTTCTACTTCATCAAGCTTTTAATTCTATACCTTGGTCTAGGTGGCGTTTTGCTATTGTTTCTAACTGGTTGTCAAATAGGCAAGGACCTTTGTAAAAGTGCTCTCTGTAAGCACTTTGGTGCCGTTCTGCAAACTGAAAGTCAGGTTTTCTAAATGCGGGCTGGCCGGGAACCAGAACTGATAAGCTCATCAGAGGTTTTTGGTTCTTTTTTTCCTCTGGATTTGAAATCAGTTTGACAATCTTGTGCCCTTTCTTAACTGAGGGCCAAATGAAGATGCCACAAATAGGGGGAAATCAATGCCGTACGACGAATCGATGTTTCCACTATCCAAAGATCTTGTCCTTGCTGTTGATGCTAGGAGGAAACTAATAAATGCTGCTTTTAGTTAAAGCCACTACGCTGGAGTGAGGTTTATACGGCCTTTTGCAAAATCTGTGATGAGCAGCGAGGAAGAAGAATTCTTGATTATGGGGCAAAGGGAGTCAAGCTAAGTGAAATTAATAAAGGGGTACTAGTAGGGGTGTTTTTGATGAAGGGCTGTAGACTAAGCTGGAAAATTGTCTCTTGAATGAAGAGATTAGCTGAGATCTGCAGAGTGACTGTAGAAGCAGTAGAGAACTGTCTAACCTTTCATGTTACCTGTGCCCCAGGACACAAAAGTAAACCTTGATTAAAGCGATGGTAGCAGCTTCTCTGTAAACTCACAACTTTCTGCAGTCTAGTTGGCATGAGGATGCTGCCAAAGCTGCTGAGTCTCAGTATGAATGGTTCCCAGAGGGGGCCAGAAATTGATTATTTGACTTTCATTGTAAAGCACAGCTTGGGCTAAAACTTGTAAGCCCTACTACCAGTACAAGGGTGGGTTTTCTATATGGGTGTTTGGTTTTGTTTTGTTTCCCCCTGTACAAAATAAGTTGCCTAGAAACAACCTGCTGGAGGGTTTTTGGCAGAAGGTCTGACCTGCTAGTAGTAGAGCGTCTAGCTCTCCTCACACTGCTTGAACTTGAACTGCTCCTTCCTGTAGGTTAGGCCAAGCCTGGAATGATGCCTCAATGTGAAATGGGATGCTGAAGTCCTTGGTTCGCTGTGCTGTTGGGCACATTTTTGGCTGAATTAGCCACTAATAATTCTGTTTGAGAATTGTTATTTCCACTGTGTAAGCTGAAGGCGAGAGTGTAGGCTCTCAGCAGATTGGCTTTCTAGGTCTTGCCTCTGTCCGCAAGCAGTCAAAGGTGATACTCTCAGAAAGCATGTTTCATATGAAATTCATGTCAACAATAACATGAATTTTGAATGAAAATCTCTTTGAGAAATGATGAATATAGGTCATGAGAAGTACCAGCCTTTTCATGTTATGCAGACTTCTTTGTTCATCTGTGGTTTTTGGGTTGTTTTTTTCTTCTTCTGTTCCTGTGAAGAGAGAAAAAGTCTTAAAAATGTAGTGGTAAGAGCCCCTTCAAATAAATGCTTTTCTTTGGCAGCCTCAGAAAAGATGGACTGAAGTTTTCATTGCAGCATATTGCTGGTTTTTATGCAGGACAACTGCAAAAAGAAGGCTACTTGAGGCACTGTAGTGGGCAACATGGGACAAAACTTTGTACTGCGTGTTTTGTAACTGCTCCAGCTTTCTTGCTGTCTCTCACTGCCGACTCTCAGATCTGTTCATGCAATTTATATCACTAATACTCAATGGTATTCTTAATCCTGTGGGTTTTTTCTTCCATTAATCATTTGAGATCTGCTTCTGATTTCTGCCTATTTTAGGTTTGTCTGGTGGCAGTGGTTCTGTGTGCAATTAATAAAGGTAGCTTGGACAGATGGTTTTCACTATGTTGATACACACAAGCTCTATAAACCAGCAAGTCCCCAGAGCGATACTGCTGCGTGTGGGGAAATTGCAAAGATACCATGCTGCATTCCTCCCTTAACACCCTTAACGGTAACAGACGCTGCACAGCGTGTGAAGGATAGAGGCTGTGTAATTCCTCTCAGATTCAGCTCACCTAAGATCATTGTAGTCAGGTGTAACTACAAGCTGTACAGACACACACACAGATTAGTTTGAACACCTAATCGTGAGAAGTTGGAGTGATATGATATATTCAACCTGTATTACTGAAACCTGGCATGAGAATATGCCACGGTTTGGGCCTGACTTTGCTAGCAAGCACAGAAACTTGCACTTTTGGGTCATCATAGCTCTTGTTCCTCTAGCTAAGTTAAGGTTAATTTGTCACACTATCACCTGTGCAATCTGGACACAGGCTGTGTTATGTGGTATTTTTCCTGTGGCCTGACTCAGTGCTGGAAAATTGTGAGCTAAATGTGACTGCTACTCATTTGTATACAAACACCTGAGTGTTTGAGGAGAACTGGTAGGCTACAAGGAGTCAGTCTAGCCAGGGCCTGCTGAACACATGCATGTGAGCAAGCAGGAAGGAAGAGGCAAGGGCAGGATGGATCTCAGAGCATATGTGTGAGTGCCAGCTATGAAAATCATGTATATTTAGCTCCAAGCAGTGTATTGGATAAGTATCAGCTGTCAGGAAGGATTTTGGGGAGGAACCGGTCGTGTCTTGGTTCTGGACATGAGACAGGCATGTCTCCTAAGGAGTCTCCTGTTCTTACTTTTTTTGATTCTGTGGAAGTTAGGATTTTTTTCACATGTTACGCAATCTGGATAAGTGCCCAAATACAAAGAAAACCTCCAAAGGTCAGTTTTAGCACAAAAAGTTTTAGAAAAGGCAAGTGCTTCTTCGCAGCAAACTCTGATCGTTGTGTGCAAGTGCAGACATGGTCTCAATGTGAAAAGCTTGCTCGGCTCAGTTTTTTCTTTCTGTTCTTTTTGCACACAATTCTCCTGAGGATGCTGGGAAAAGCTTTATTTGCGCTCTGTGTGTGCGGAAACTTTGAGGGGTTGTCTCTGATGTTAGTCCTGGTCCATATGGGACACTTCTTGGTGTGCAAAAAAATATGTTCAGCAGCCCTGAGGTAGGAGTGGAATGACCCAAGGTCAGATTCTCAGCACCTGAGAAATACACCCGGGGTTATGGTGGTTGACACTGCCTGAGATGCTTATTGTTGGAGCTGAGAAATATGAATGCTGCGTCATTTGTTCCTTATCAAAACAGAGGTATGAATCAGAATTTGCTTCAGAAGGTGAAGTGGGAGGTACAAAGCTCACTTGAAAAAAAAATTATTTGTATGAATGTATATGCATATTTAACAGAAACACACAGTGCTGAACCCTGCTTTGCTTGTAGTCTTCTAACTATTCTCTCTCAGTAGGTGTCCCTGTATTTTTGAATCGCAAAGGTAGAAAGACAAATACCAAATGGATGTGTGCTACGAAGATTTATGCTTCTTCCTTTAGCCCTGTTCTTGGCCTGGCCTTATACCTGTTTTCAGAAAGGCAGATTTCCCAAGTAAAAAGGAAAACAAAGGGCTATTAATTGATATAGTGTTACTGCAAAGGTAGGATGTCTCCGTGCTTTCTGAGTCTGAGATCCAAGGGTGAAAGAATATGCTGTCCCTGCAAGAGATTCCATTTTCTCTACCTGTATCAGACTTGGACCTCAGACCATGAGAAAACAGAAATATATCTGTCATTTTTAGGCCTTTTCACATGGAGGCATGTAGTAAATCCAGGCATGTAGTAAATCCAGGCATGTAGTAAATCCAGAGAGTCGTGAGATTTATAATAATTCTTGACACAAGTCTCTGTTGCCTTGTCTCATAAATCTCACCAGGTTGTTTTGATCTCCCTTTTGCCCTGACTCATGTAGGTGAAGCCCCAGGTTCTGCTGAAAATGGGAAATTTTCATCTTTTGTTCAAACTAACATTTTGCCTCTGTAGTGCTGTAGGAGTGTTTGAGGACTTGCCAGTTTTACCTGGTAAATGGAGATACAGTAGATATATTATGAAATGTCACACCACGTCAGACTGACCTAAGACAACAGATCCACAGCTTTTGAAATATCAGATTAATGCTTTTATATTCCTACTTGTCGCTTTGTACAGCAGTACCAAGGTGCTAATATTGACGTGTGTTCTTAACAACAAAATCCAGGGTATCTGTCAACAGCATTAATCAATTTGTGGAAGAAAGTTACTCATTCCTGGGACAAGAGCTAAGCTTGTAAGGCAATAAGAAGGAGAGAGATAGGGAGAGAGGGCCTTATTATTAATCTTCAAAATAATGCTCAGCTTCGGAAGCTCAAAAATAATATCTCTCTGTGATTTTATATCATTAGCATGCTCAAAATGCTTGCAGGCCCACGTCCCTACAGCAAGTACTAGGAACGGTTCTTTGATTTAGTTCTTCTAAAGTTCTTAGTTCTTCTTTAGTTCTTTTGCTTCTCTTCTGGCACCTGTTAGGAGAGTGCAGTCTAAAAACAAGTATCCTATTGTTGGCTGTAATAAGCTTGGCTCTAAGATGACTGAGCAGGTACCAGCTCTCAAGTCATTTTATTCTCTATTTCTGCCGTCAGGGAACCATGGGAGCTTCTCCCACATTGTATCATGTCAACTGGAACAGGAGAAGCTGAGACCCATGCAGTGTTGGTCATTCTAGTCCTGTCCTCTGGTGACCAGAGTTGGGTTCTGCATAGGTGTGGGGATCGACCTGGATCTGCCTGCAAACCTTCATGAGGTCCGATGAGTACGGAGTTGCCAGCCCTAGTGAGGAGCATTCTAATGCACCGTAGCTCTAAAGAGCAGTGTTTCTGTGTTGTGTTCCCCTAGGTACTTCAATGTTCTCTGCAGCTATTTTCAGAAGTTTTCCTTTGAACAGCTGTGTGGTGGTCAGACCTAATTATAACATGTCCTCTGAATCTCTCAGTCTCTGGGTATGACTCAAAGTGCAGCCATTAATGGCATGAGAAGTTGCATCTAGATTCTAGATAACACATCCAAGTTAGTCCACGGCTTGACCAGTTTTAAGATGTCACCTGACATAAAGCTTGGTGCATTGGTAGAACAGGTCAAGGAAGGACTGGGCACAACTGTAATTGGATTGAGTCTGCAGGTAACTTGAAAGGTATTTTAAAGGTGCAGCTATTCACAAGCAGCCTTCCTGCTGCCTGTGCTTCAAGTTAGACTAGCAACTTTAATTGTAATACGCTAATGGTTGTTAGATGAAGAGGCAAATATGATTACGATACTTGCTAAGTTGTTTTTATGTCGCGCTATTTTTGTCTTCCTTTTGACTTTGTTATGTAAAATGGTCCTGCCCCAATCCCTGTTTTGTTGTAAAAACACATGAAATAGGAAAAAGCTCGTATTTGACCGAGCTTTTATTTGATGTGTTGACTCGCCCAGCTACACAAACATGGTCCTTTATATCTTATGCATAGCTGTGAAGTTATTTTTTGAAGAGTGATTCTTTAGTAATGCATCAAAAGCTTATTTGGTAAGTGTGTAAAATATGGTCATGGATGACTGGCTATCAACCACCAAAATAGTTTAGGCTGTTTTATCTGTGGATAACATGCTCTTTCTGCAACTTCCTCATTTTAGGTATTTATTGCAATGAGACTTTATCGGCAAGGTTTCACAGTTTTAAAAGATTGACATATAGACCTTAAAAACAGTTCATTGTTGAGTGATTGATTGTTGTGCTCGACTTTTCAAAATACAATGCAGTTAAAGGTGAGAAGACACACTCTGCTACTACAAATCTGTACATATCTCTATGTGTATGTAGTATGCAATTCACAAATTCTCTGTGCTTTGGAGTAGGTGAAATGCCATTGAAAACTGGGTTTAATATTCTTCCTCACTTCACTGGACTATGAGCTAGACTACCTGCCCATCTATTAGCTAACAGATTGTCTACCCTTACTAAGCATTTTAACAGTAGAGAGGATATTACACTGTGTGTCTGGGAGTAAGCATTAATGCAGATATGCAAAACCTTGGCTAAACAATGCCCTTGGGCCTGAGAACTGAGAAGGTGGGTGCTATTTCAGAGGGCAGCAGTGAGGAAGAACATGTTCCTTATTTCTTTCCACTCCACTTTGTTTTATTGATTGATTTTTTTGACTAATCTTTGAACCAGAGGTAATAAATTCATTTAGCCTTCATCCTCTTGCAGTTTATGTATTTTACCAGTTGTCATTGCCAAGGTTATTAGTTCTACCCTCTTCCTTCCCTACTTCTACTCTCACAGTAAATGCAAAGCCAAAAGTGCGTTCACAATATGTACATGGTCTGCAGGGGTTTTGGGCATGCCTGAAAGGGTGAAAGATGAAATTGTCTTTGATAGGGGTCTTTGATAGACCCCTGCTTGCCTTACGGACAAGAAGGCATCACACCTGAAAATCCTCTTCTCTCAGCTTTCCTTGCACATCCAAAAAAATGGAGAAAGTAGCATTTGCAACTTCCAGGGAAGTTTGAGGTGATATTCATGCAGCGATGTGAATAGGTAAAATATATTGGTGCTATTTTTTTACGAAGAACTTATTGAAACTCCTATGGTGAGTTGTTGTAGCCTTCCTTTAACTTTGCAAGCTATTTTGGAAGAGCCATCTCTCTTTTATTAAGAAACATATTTTGATAAAACCAAAACAGAAAAAAAAAGTTTCTTTTTTTAAATGAAGGACGTCCTCATTTAATGAGGCTTGAAGTGTTTACAGGTGTTTCCTCATGTGTTCAAATTTAGTCACCCTAGGGAGTTGAGATTCTCATAAGGCAGGAGAAAACACTCAGATCTTGTATTTTAAGTGTTGAGCATTTAAAGAGCCAGGTAGACATGACATGCATGGTGGGGCAGTTCAGCAGCTGAAGTGTATGGAGCCAATAGTCATGCCATCTGAGGCGGCAGAATGTTGCCTTACACATAAAGCAAGGTCAACTTTAGCTTCACAGGAGGTGAAGTCTTACTAAAAGACCCTTATGTTTTTTCTGCTCTACAACCTTTTGACCTCATTTTGCAAAACTCCAGCAAAAGTCCCATGAGTGGCAGGTTCCAGAATGGATTGTTTTTTTTAAAATACATTTCAGTGATATAGAGTGCCTCTCTGTGCATAATATCTTCCTCTGCCCTTGGAGGAACAGTTTAGCGTCATGAAGAACAACATAGACCAAGGGAAAATATAAAAGTGGTTGTGGTTGGAGGATGTGATGACATCACAGAGTTCAGCGGGAACACGGAGCTTTTAAAAAGCTGAAAGAAACATCCTGACAGTCAGTTATCACATCTCCCCTAAGGGAGTCAAGCACATATTAGCAATCAAAAAGCCAAACTATCTTCTCCAAAGAGAAATCGACTCCGTCCTGCCAAGAATATGCACTGGCAAAAATGTAAGTGAGCTCCGATTGCCTTTATTTTTCATAACTGTGATAAATGATGAAGATCGTGATGTATGCTGAGCATTTGAGCATTAGTATAGCATGAGAGATAAAACTTGAAGAGGTGTGTGGCTCAAGATGTGCATCACGCTCACGTGTGGCTTAGATACTAAGGCATGATGCTCTTTTTCCAGTAGGGATATTAAGACAGGGCAGCATGATTGCTTTGTTGGCATTCATCACTATGAATCAAGTGGAAGACTATGATTCATAAAAACAATAACAGGATGCAGGTATTATATCAAAGGTTACAGTGGTTACATACCGGAGAATTTTCCTTTTTAAAAGTGAAACCTGTGAGAAATCTTATTCTGTGCCTTTTTTGATAAGTACGTTTTTCAACTAATAAAAAAGATAAAAGTGGAGGGCAATACAGTTTTGAGTTTACAGGAAATCAACTTTATTGTTTTCAAGATAATTTCACTTCTCTTGGTCCACCTTAGCTGAGATAGTTTAGCAATCTCTAACACAGGTAGGTGTTTGCTCTGCTTCTTGCAGTTCGGTCATTCTCGCCATCTGTAAATGATGCTTGTTTCTGCAACTGTAGTCATGCATTTCAGCATACTGTTCAGTTAACCTGGACTACAATATACTTGAATGGAAGAGACTACTTTCTTAAGCATTTTGTCACCAATTTATCTAATATAGAAATAGCATTAACCTTTCCCTCTGTGTAACAGTTTAGAAATCAGATTCATTTGCTCTTTATATGTCTTTGTGAGCTTATTTGTGAGCTAATGCTTTTTCTTTCAGGTGAAAACTTTGGAGACTAAGCACGTATTTGTGAAATTATGTAGTGCGTGATGAAATGCTGTTGCAAGAAGTTCTGACTGCTTCAGTCAGATTTCAATTTGTCTGACGAGTACAAAGCAGCTAGTGGCAGCACTATGGCAAAACACATTGTTTCCCGCTAGCTTTACGGTGCAGGTATATGATGTAAAGCATACTGGAAAGTGATTAGATTCAGCTTTGTTTTCCTCTGGGAAGTCTATGAATCTTTATTTTATTTCTGCAGGGACAAAGGCAATGCTAACAGCCTGATGTTTTAGGTAGTATTGAAATGGTGACAGAATCAGTGCATTTCCTTTGGACTTATACATGCAATGCCCTCAAAGGTGAGCGGGAATTACAAGCCTGCAGTAGAAGAGATGAAAACTTGTACCTTTGTCAGGCATCTCTTCAATGCCAGCATGGGACACAATCGCTACTGCTTCTGTTTCCAGACAATTTCTAGCCAACATCTGTCTTTCCCCCTGTCCTACTATAGTAATGCTTCCTGGCTGTTTTGAAAGCCAGCATGGGACACAGCTCCCTTGATATTGCTACTGTTGTTGGAAAAGTCTTTTTGCATGCTGGTCAAATGAAGCATCCAGAAGAGTGAGTGGACTTCTCTGTCTCCTAGGTGGGCAGATCAAGCAGCTTGATACTATGTTGACTAGAACCCAGAGGAGCTGAGGGGGAAATTTCTGTATGTGACTGTTTGGCTGACTTCATGCTTGCTTTTGGTATCTGCTTTCTTTGTCTGCTCTGTCACTGTGTGGTTAGAGTTCCTTAGTCTCAAGGACCTTTGGGTTTTGTTTGTTTGGGTTTTTTTGAACATAAATACAGAAATAGTTTTCCAACTTGAAACCTTATTATCTTATTAAACCTACTTCTTTCCTGTACCATTATAGGAATGAATTACTTGGTTTGGCTTCATGTGTAGACAGGAAGGGTATTCTGATGACCGTGACTGAGGCAGCTTGGGTGCAGTTATGTGCTTTACCAGAGAGAGACTCAATGTTACTTGTAGGTAAGTGGCTTAGGTCATCACAGTGCTTAGATGTCCGGTCCCAATGGTTTCAGTGTAAGTTACTGCTGAGCATCTCTGTGAGCCTCTGTTTGGCCTCTCTGGTGCTTTTATATTGTCTCAGTTAGTTGACCAGCTGCAGCCTCCAGTTTCCTGCACCATCTGGATCAAACCGCCTATGACCATGGGGATGCATCAGTGCCTCCAAGAGTTGACTGGCCTGCTCTGGAGTCTCAGTTGACAGAAATACAAGATAGGTGGCCAGGAAATTGTGTGTGCATTTGTATTTAAGTCCTCACCCTGCAAGTTGCAAGAGATTCTGCAAGAGACTACATAGGAATTCTGGCAACCTCTTCCATAAGGGAGCCTTGCTTTGGATTAAAACCATTTATAAGTAAAATAGTTTTCAAAATGAATGGTGTAATTTCCAAGGTTTTTCGCAGATGTGTTTAAAAAAAAAAAAAATCCTTTGAAACTGAAAACTAGAGAATGATGCAAGACACCACTTACTTGAAAGTGTCGCCTCATGGCAGAGCATTTCTCATGGACGCTTTTTGAAGAGCAGATTCCCACTTTTTTGAAGACTTTGCTATAGGAAAACTTGCTGGAGAACAGGAAGACAACAAACAAGCCTCGTCCTCACCTGCTGTGGTGAGAGGCCCTTGTCCGCCAGCAGGTCTCGCATGGCTGGCCTTGTGCGCTGGAAATCGTTCCCTCAGAGTCACGGCACGCTGCACTTGGTAGGAGTGGGGCCCAGGGCGTTCCGCTCGGCAAAACCCCAGAGAGCATCTCAGCCTGAAAGCACCCCCTCCCACAGCAGCACCGAAGTGACTGGTAGGGGCTTCCCAGCTTTTGGCAGGATTCTGCTGAGTGGGAGCAGGCCCGCTCTGCGGCCCTTCTGAGCTGGGAAATTTCGAATGAGCGGTACCAGCTCTTTTTCTGTTACGTGGTGCTGTGCAGATAGTGACTCCATGTTACATTTTGAAGACAAAAGGAGCGTACCTTTCATCAAATGCTTGCTGTTATGAGAGGAAATACAAGAAGGTTCAAATTCTGCGTGCGTTTCAAATTTAGATGACTTTTTTGACTAGGTCATAATGCTTCGTGCATTCAGCTGCTATTGCACCTCAATGAGACTTCAGCATGCAATCCGATTTTTCGCTCTTCGCCTTTCTGGTGCTTAGATTCCTATGTAACAGAGATGCATGAATTCGTACCTCCTGACCACTTCTTTCCAAATGTTGGTGTGGGTTTTTGTTTTGTTTTTAAATACATAGAACCTTTTCTGCACACGACAGATGTGGAGTTCTGTACAGCCTTTCTGAAAGCATCAGATAATGAGACTGAGAGCTGAAACTGTATCTTGTGGGTCTTAATTTTGGTCAAACCCCACTGGGAAAGATGGATAGCATGTAAGTTGAGCCCATCCATGCTTTACAGGCCAGGTGTCAGGCTGTACAAATGACCACATGAGCAATTAAATGGAAAGCTTGCATTACTAAAATGGAAAGAGTATTATGGGCTGGGAGGAATTAAGATGTGCGGGTGAGATTTATGGTTAAGATACTTTCTGTCTATCTCAGCTTCCCCTTTGCAATAGGGGTTCTCTGGTTCTGAAACTAAAAATTTTTTACTTGTCCCTACCACTATGTGGCCAATGCAGCCAACTCATGATACAGACAGAGGAGAGAGAACAGAATAGGGATGTGCTAGCATCCGAGGCTATTTTAATTCTGACCCACCTTCCAGCTGCATGTAACCAATTACAGATGCTGGCCATAATTCTGAAATAAATTATACTGCTCTTTCACTGACTTCAGTAATTACCTTGCGATGTAGGAGAGCAGAGGGAAGCCTAGCCAAATGCTGTACTGAATTGTTGGTAAGCAGAAGTATTTAGTTGTTTGATTTAATTATGCTCAGAACCTCCCGAGTTCATTTCCTTATGCTGAGCAATGAACCATCACTCAGTTCATTTTCTCTTGCCCTGAGTTTTTCTGTTTATTACAGAGCAGATTCTCTGCCCAGATACTTGCCTAGTGCATTGCATTTAACTGATTTTTTTTTTTGAAATATCCACCCTTGGTGAAATAAACAATACATATAATCTACTGCTGTCCAGTTTTCCTTGTTGAAGTAAGTAGTCTCTCCGCTACCCCCCCCCAAAAAAAAAAAAAAAAAAAAAAAATATAAAATAAAAAAAAAAAAAAAAAAAACCTCCCCCCCCCCCAAAAAAAAAAAAAAAAAAAAAAAACCCACTTCAAGGGAGATGAGATGCACAGAAAGGGCTGCATGAGCAATGGCGTTCAAAGGTGTGACCCTGAGACGTACTGCATGTGTACTCTATCTCGGCATGGTCTGGCAGCTTATTCATTCCCAGTGCTAACCAGACTGGGCTGCATGAGTGAAGCAGGCCAGTTTTCAGAGACCTGCTATCTATTAGCCACCCTAAACCCTTACCACCAACTCAGCTCCCTAAAGTGAATCGTTATACTAAGAAGCTGGATTTTTACTTCTCTTTCCAGAGGAAAGAAAGGGTACAAGTTGCAGGTGGGTCACTCCAGAATACTTGGCTCTTCTTGACTGATTTGATTGCTTGTGATAGGGACAGACTGAAGACAGAACACTGAGGTTTAAGTTTAAGAGGAAAAACCTCTTTCATGGCTGACTAGGTCTCGCTGTACCATCTGGGGTCTCGAGCAGAGCAGTGAATTTCAGTGCTCTGGTTCCCTGCCCCAGACCTTATCACCAAGCAGAAAAAAAAAAGAGTCTCTATTGCTTTATTATTATTATTTAATCTTTTACTCTAAGTAAGACACTGATGGAAGCTGTTAGCCAGTGGATGAGGACAGGGCTTGTCTTGGTTGATCGCTGCCAGGGAACCCCCATTTTGCAGTGCACTTGAAGCCTCCCAGATGGATGGCTCTGCTTGAGAGAGCATAGAGACCCGAACAATATTGCAGTACTTACTCCAATGAGCAAAAAATGCTAATGGATTTTGCTGTTGTCTTGTAAGAGACTGTAATTGGACACAGAGGATCCTGTCCGTACACTGCAGGAAAGCTAAAATGACAGGGAATTGTTTTATCTCCTCACTGTATAGATCTGTGAAGTCTAAGGGAAAACCTTGGTGCCTTGCAATTGTGGATCATCCTTCCCAGGGATTTCTGAAACTACTAAAAAGTGCTTTTGACAATTTGATTGAAACACTTAACCTTAGGAGGCTAAATAACTTCAGAGATCAGATATGTTACGTGACTCTCTTCTCAACTTCGCACAGGGAGTCTGGCAGCGCTAGAAATTGAATTTAAGTTTCTTTGTCTTAACCACAGTATCTTTGCTGATCTGCTGCTATGCATGGTTAGGTAGGCTAGATATAAATACAAGGGAACTGATTAAATAATATGTGTACAAAGGAATGCCTGTCTTTGCAGTTGAAGAGCAAGATTTTATCAAAGTGCTCTTCATTGTGGCCATGATGTACTGTGGAACATTATCAATATTACTGAAGTAGTTGTTTCGTTTCTGATGTCAGCACTGATCACGTGATTTATTTCCAAGGTAGCAGCAGACCCAAAATAATAGCACTAATGTTGATATGTTTTGGAAATTATTTTTGAAGGAATCTGCATCTGCAGTCGTCATAAAATGCCAACAAGTGAAATGCAATATTTCTCCTTTGCCTAAAAAAAAAGCTTAATGGGCCATCAGTGATTCATTGTAAGCAGGTTTTGATGAGAGTCCAACTGTCCAAGTACTGCATTCAGAATTAAGCCTCTTGGTTCTTTTTTATTACCTAAGCTTTAGCATGTACAATAAGCATCGGCAGCTTTCTTCAGCAGCTAGGTCTTCAAGATTCAAGCCAGAAACTTGATGATTTGTTAATTGAAATTTAACTTTTTCTTGCGTTTCAAGAATTACTCTTTGAAGAATTATTTTTTAGTTTATTTTGTAAATAAGAAAGTTTTCTATCATCTGTCTCTTCAAGATTTTATTGCATGGGAGCTGAAAGAGGGAAAGAGAAAAATATTGACATTAGTAACGCTGATCAATTAATAATCTTATCGCATGCCAGCGTGTGAGCAAAGAAACAGTAAATCTTCTGAAGCCGTGACAGGAGTATCATTTGCTGTTGCAGGCAGGCAGTCATGTAAACTCTTAAAGATTACCCGTGTATTTCAAATTGAAATTTGGCCTAATAGGAAATTGTTCTGACTTGTTGGAAAGGATGAAGGTTTCCAATGATCAGCACTTGATATGTGTGTGTGAAGGCCAGTGGTGCTAATATGAACTTCATTGGTGTGAAACCGGTCACACTTTGGTCTTTGCAGTCTTTCGACACCTGTTTGTCATGATCTCCTCTTTCATTTCAGCAATAGTTTAATGCAAGTGCAGAGGCACATGATTTTTAAAGGTGCCTGGCCTAAATGGTAGGCAATGTTTTTGTATGTTTTCCCTGTCCAGTCTTCTATTTAAGCCAGTGTTTCATTGAAGTTTGATAATTTTAAGAAGACTTTTTTTTGCATATAGAAACTCGCTTTGAGAATCGTCTGGAGAAAGCAACTATCATGCAGCCAATGGGCTATTGTTGTACTAGGTGCTAAGGACATAGCTCAGGTATGTTCCACAAAGTGCCAGCACGTAAAGGCTAGAGTATACAGAATATCTTCCTAGGCTGTTAACCTGCTTTTGGGCCATCTTGGGCAAGTGGTTTTCTGCAGTGTGTTTCTCGAGTACTTAGAGCTACTGGGGCTAGTGTATTTGGTAACTTTCTCAAATGCCTCTGGATTTAATTGTTTGAATAGGTTTTGTGCACATGGACGTTTTGCATTTATGGTACATGACCTAAATAACAGTCTAATAGTCTTGTCTTATTGACACTCAATCCAAAGCAGGCTTCTTAGTTTATTAAGACAGCTCTGATATAAGAAGCAGGAGGTTAAACTATCCTTAAGAAGAAATTACCAGTATTTATTGATGATTGTTACTTCTTAAATGGTTTTTTCTTAATAATACTTCTCAAATCTTTTATTGTTAAATGGTCATCTTTCTTTTGTATTACGATGATTTCTGTGCCAAAGCCAAATCATTTTGCTGTGGTTCTTCTGTAAAGCTCAGACATGGTCGGCACTTGAACAGTGGAAAAGCAGCTGCACCAGCATTATTTTTAATTTTGGAGGTCAGCATGGGGGGAACTGAAATATGCTCTGCAGACTTTGGGTTTCTTTTTTTTTTCTTTTTTTTTTTTTTTTTCCCCCCCTCTCTCTCTCTTTTTTTCTCTTCTTTTCAGTTTTTGGTTACTTTGCTTTACACCGGAAACTCTGAATAGGTATATTTGTCAGCTTTTACAGTAAATTTCTCCTTCCCCATCCCCCAAACTTGGAGCCTGAAACTGCCATGCTTCCCCACCCTGATTCTGCAAGGATGCCCTGTGAGAATGGTGTGAAGGCTCACAGTTGTGCTTATTGTGCAATCTATAGCAGCGCTCATATTTACTTTGGCGGAACTGATGTTTTCACTCAGCATAAACAGCAGCAACATCTGACTCTGAAGTGCTTTCAGTAAAGTTCAAATAAATCATTTCCAAAGGTAAATAAATCTCATATAAATGCAAAAAGGAACCTTTGTAGTACTCCTTATTTTAAGCCTCTTGTTTAGTATCTAGCTCATTTTCAGAGTTATCGGTACTGCTCATACAAAGGTGCTCTTTAGCACCATCTTTTGTTTGCTGGAACATTCAGATAAATTAACATCAAGTGAATTTTAAAAGAAAAATATGAACTGCATTAAAGCTGCTTGTGGATTCTTGTATGTGGAATTAAAGTGGCCTTGATTCCTTTAGCAAACTGCATTTCCAAAGCCACAGGACTTATGAGAAGGCAAATATTCCACTTTGAAGTCCTACAAAGAGTGTCCATAGAACGAAGGGGGGTAGAGCAGGCAGCGACTGAAAAATCACCTTTCTTCAGTCTAATTTAAAGTCTGATTTAAAACACAATAGTTTCTGTATATGCACAAAGGTAGTAAATAGTGAGAACAGTTGAATATATATTTGTAACAGTGTCTGGTACCAAAACTATTATTAGTGACCTTTTATCTTCTCATGATTAAATGGTATGTAATGAGGCAGAAAGAATAAACTTTTGATTGCTATGGCAAAGTTGAAGAGAAGGTAGTATTTCATTCTTTAATGAAATTAAAGTGGAGATGCTTGCTCTCTTAAATACTACTTGGAGGTCAGTTTACAATGTCTGTATTTAGACACTACTTTTTTTCCCTTCCCTAAAGGTGTAACTGAGCTCTCAGTGTGGATAGAACTTCATGTAGCTGGAAGAGATGGTAAAAAGTAAAGCGAGTCATTTGGTTCTGTTGTGCGAAGTACAGAACATAAATCTGAATAAATGCTTTCTGGGCAGAATAATACTTTGAATTTAAGATTTGAGATGAATTGAACTATATTTAGCTGTAATTCATAAAGCTGAATGCCGGCTGAGATCTTGAGAAATGGAAACTTATCAACAGGTATATTTACCAATCGAAGTGCAGTAAAATGGAGCAGGAGGCGAGTACCGCTATCAGTGGTTTTATAAATATCGTGCCTTCCTGAGCTTTGATATCTTACAGCCTTCTGCTATTAATTGCCTCCAAATACTTCTTGTAAGGTATGGCTTGATATCTTTGGCATATGAACTGTGTTCCCTCTGAGCTCTCTAGTTCCAAGGCTTCATGATAAGCCTCTAACTGATTGTCACCTTGAATTTTCAAAATGGATCAGATCTTATAGATTTAAGCTGTGTGGTTAGTCATCTCTGGAAATGTTTGCAAAGCTGTGTCATATCCCAGCTGACTATCCCGGGACTAACTCCTAGCCATGCTATGAGGAGAAAACTAGAACAGAAGCATGGTTCTGGTCTATGATGGCATTTAAACACAGGTGCTTGTTCCCAAAAGCTGTGAGATATGCATACCAAACAAGTGAGGTGTGAAATGGCTTTCCAGAGGATGCTTTTCTACCTTCCATTATATTTGTAGATTGCTACTAAGTAAAGAATATAGCACATTTCTCTTAAGTATGTACTCTCTTAATTTGTATATCTACCTGGACAGCATTTATGTTGTGCACTAAGTATCTACTAACCAATCTGTATTCTGTGTCTGTTAGATGCGGTCTGGTTTGTCCCTCAAGTGAATGTAAATCACCACAGTGCAAATGAACGACTCCAAAGCAGTGTAAAAGCTAATGCAGTTCATGTAAAGCATATGAAGTCCCAGACTAAGTAGACTAAAATAATTTCTGGCATGCTGCTTTTGTTAGACATCTGAGGAAACCAGAATTTCAGACTCGGAGATTAAGGGGGAAAAAAATCACAATGCACTGAAGGCAGCAGAATGACAGACATAGTTTAGAGAGTGTTTGGGGAACAACAGACTGTGTCCTTTGCTTCTGCCTGTTTCTGCTTTTTGTCTACCTAGTTGGTAAATTTTGAAGGACTTCCTCCTTCACTTGCCTTTGGTGTATGTGCCTCACTACTGCTCTTTTCATTTTGTGTGCGTGTAAAACTCACCTGCATAGGGAGGTGGAGTTTTGTTGATAGCTGTTACATTTAGGAATAGAGGCTTATTCTGTATTGTAATAGCAGAGATCCTTTTTCCTGGTACTACATTCTCCTGGCTTTCATAAATGTCTAGACTGATATGGCTATTTATTTAACAGACTGTGTTCATTACACACTATGCCTGATAAGGCACAGCTTCCGTGGACCATAAAAACACCTGCCAGCTTGACTGGGGAAACGGCTAGGCCTGGCTTCCAGACCGTTCCAGCTGCGGGGCCTGCCTGAGCTTTCAGGCTGTGAATCGTGTGCCAAAGCTCTTTACATGCACCACAAAGGGCCTCAGTCTCTCACTGTTGCCACAGTCCTTTAACAGACAGAAGGAGCTTGAAGCTTTCTCATGGTCTGACCCGTGTGATGCTCTTGTCATCCAAGCAACAAAGGTTCAGAAGGAGCCGATGGCATGATACATCCCCTATCAGCAAAAAGACATCACTAGCTCAGGAGGAAAACGTACTTGAATCTGGAAAGTGGCTGTGTTGAGAGGGCAGCCTGCAAGCACAGGGGCTGCCATGGGGCTTTGGGCTCTGTGCTGACGGCAGGAAAGGAAAATAAATGTCACCTGCATCTCTTTCTCAGCTTCTTCTCCAGAACAACAGCCGCAGCCTCGCCCCTATCAAGGTGTCCGCGTCAAAGAGCCGGTGAAGGAGCTATTGAAGAGGAAACGGGGAAATGTTCATAATGCCAATTCAACGGCTGCTACAACGGTAAGAGAAAAAGCAAACACAGGCAGAAAATGCTTTCTCTCTACGTGGTTGACCGGCCCTGTCACGAGCTGGCAATACTATGGCAATGTAAGGAACCTTTGCATCTCCAAAGCATCTTGGAGGCACTGGAAGCTGCTATTACCTGAAGATACCAATAAGATACTTTCTCAACTTAGGTTGGGTGACTTTCAGGTGCTGAGCAACTTAAATCACTGCTGACTTCCTCTAAAGGTGAAAGTGCTTGTCACTTGGCAGGATCTAATATGTAGGAACAGAAAATAGCTTGGAAGTTGAGCAGCATGTTCAAGAGCACAAAGGAAATCAGTCCGTACTTGGCTACTTTTTAGTTTCAACCTACCTCTATGTTTCTTCCCGGGAGGAAATGGTTTGACTGGTTCCTCTCTGAAGAGGAACTTCTTCTATGCAATGTGCAGTGCCTATTTTGTTTAAGGCGCTCTTGAGCTGATGTTGCACATGGCCTTTGGTTAACCCCCTAGACAGGGCTTGAATTCATATGTAGTATTTTCCAGGCTTGAATCTCCTGGCTCCCCTACAGAGGTACAGAGGTAGCTAGGGAAACTTTAGGTACTGGCATCAAAACGTATTCAGGGGATAACAGTTGTATTAGCTGTATTCTGTTCCTAAGTGTATTCGTCTCAAAGGGGATTGGTCTTGCAGCCTTATTCTTGCATATTTTTGTTCTCTTTTCCAGGTTGTTTTACCTCATCAGCCAGTTCCTTCATATTCAACAATGGGTAACATTTCCCTGCCTTTCTAAGTGTGTGTCCTTCCCGCAGCAGGGAGGACTCTAACTGAGCTGGACTTTGATTGTCTTCTGTTTTCCAGGCCAGCCTTGCGTTGATATGGATGTTGCTGCCTCTTCGTTGCCTGTCACAGATGAAGGAGGGCTCTGTTCTGGTTGGCTCTCCCAGCCCTCTCCCACATCTTTACAGCCTTTAACTCAGTGGACCACATATCCTGATTATGTGTCCCATGAAGCAGTGAGTTGTCCATACACAGCAGATATGTATGTTCAGCCTATGTGTCCCAGCTACACGCTTGTTGGACCTTCGTCTGTTCTTACTTACGCTTCCCAACCACTGATCACCAATTTTGCAGTAAGTCAAAATACCAATGTTAAAAGTAAAGGCAAAATCCCTGCATTCCGGGAAGAATCATAGCGAGTTTAGGATTTAATCAAGGTGTTTTACTCAATTGTGTGGCTTTGCGTCTATGCCCTTATAGTTGTTCTAGCATTGACCCTGTTTACCCTGCTGGCAATTGGTGTTGTTTGAGATTGACAAAAAAAGAGGCAGTTGCATTGATTTTTGCAGTTTGCAAAATATGCAAACATTTTACTGCCGTTTTCCCATTTCTCCCCACCTTTCATCACTTTTCACATTATTAACAGCCAGATTACTTTTGCTGCTGTCCTGGGATATGACTCATCTTTCACTGAAGTCAGCAGCTGGGTTGCCAGTGTCCTGAGTTTGATCAAGGCTGTGACGGACATTAATTGCAGGAGAATGTAGTTTGAAAGTTTGAGAATAGTAGTAAGGAACATTATGTTAACTGTTGTCATCACTTTCAACTTGCTGAAATGTTCTGCAGCTTTGATTTGCAATCTTTCAGAAAGTAACTGTTTGTGTGGTAGATTCCCAGAGTACTATACAGCCCATAAATACTATTGTATAGGCAAGTAACAAGGACATAGTCATTTCTGAGACTCTGGGCCAGCCTTCAAGGATACTTTACCTTTTAACTCTCAGAATACACACACACACACTATATATTTTTTTTCAAGTTAAAAAAAAATATCCACTGGGTGGAGCTGGAAAATTCTCAAAAAAAAATCTCAATTCAGCTGATCTAAGGCAACTTGCCCTTCTTTGGGAGTTTCAGTCAAACCCTAGCAACTTCTTTTCCTTTGAATGTTTCAGTTGGGCTGCTGAAATGCACAGAATCAGCCAGCAACCTTCACCGCTAAGGAAGTACAGCCGTTTCAAAGGTGGCTCTGTGGTAGCTGTCAGGGGCTGCTCAGCATGGACTCTCATGGAGGCCGAAATTTAACTGTCTTCAGCCTTGTGGCGCCTAAGTTGCACCTTGAACTCAAAGAGTTCGTGTTACAGAAGAGAGACTGTGAAGGAGGGCAGTTTTCAGCACAGGGTGTAACTGTCTCATGGGCTTACAGTGAGGGTTGGAGTGGGAACAGAAAGCTAGCGGGAACTTGTCATGAGTGCAAATTACTGCTTGCAAGCACCTGGGACAGCCTCTACTCTCGAGGGCGGAGGGGGGACAGCGTGGGAAAAATGTCACACTGAGCATAAAGCTTTAGCCTGAGACAGGGATGTTAAAAGTGAGACTGAGCATCCTTAATCTGTTGCTTTGGTGTTGTTACCCCCACACACACCCTCTGTACCTCTTTACCTGGCCACTTATTTTCTTTTTTTGATACTTTACCAGCCCAGAAGCACCACCCCAGCAGTCGTGCCTCAGCTGGAGGATCAACAGGCCCCCCTCACGTATTTCCCGTGGGCACAGTCCCTCTCTGCACTGCCAACCTCCACCTTGCAGTACCAGCCGGCTTCCTCCACCCTGCCGGGGCCACAGTTTGTGCCCTTGCCGATCTCCATTCCCGAGCCAGCTCCCCAGGAGCTCGAAGATGCCAGGCGAGTCATTGGCACGCTGCCCATTGAGAAGCTGCTTCTGGAAGATGAAGACAATGATACGTATGTGTTAAATCACACTCTCTCTGTTGAAGGGCTTTAAGTTGCCCATCTAGGGCCTGATCCTTGCTTACTCAATACTTGACTTGCCCCACAGTGAGTTTTGAGTAAGAGAAGGAAAAGCAGGCTGAGGGGTGGGGGTGGGGACTTTCTTTGATGCTGTGTTGTCCACTTCTAGTGCACCGATTTGTGTGTTGTGTGAAAAAGGCTTTGTCCTGGGGCTCAGCACAGGATTGTTGGGCTATTACAGTTTCTGCTAACTCTCCCAGGCAGGTTCTTAATGCTGCCCAATTTGGGCTCAGCCTCAACACAAGGTGACTCATTCTTACTCAGAGCATGGTCTCAAATTGATATACTGCAGTTGTAGCCACTTCTAACCTCGCATTTGGTAGGGGTACACTTGCCTCTAAAGGTTGGCAAGAGATGGTTCAAGAGGACTGTCTTCCAGAGCTCTGTGTAGGAATCTTTCCACGCAGAAATCTTTCCCAGGTTTAGGAACTGGAAAGTACTTTTGGGGGCTAAGTGGAGATTTTTCTTTCTCTAAATTGAACTGTCTGTTTTGAAAAATAAAAAATGAAAAGTTTAGGTTTATTCTAACATTGTAGGTGCATCAGTCTGAAGACAAGAAATCAATGCGTTTGAACTAGTCATTAAGGTTTCCTATCTGCTGAGCAGCACGGAATGGCCTGGATGAAGTGTTTGCTTTCACTTGCAGGTCGTGTTTTCAAGGCTGTTAGGTATGTAGTTAGGAGTCACAATCTTTCAGTTGCAGGATGCTTTTGGACTCTAAAATATCCAACTTAAAAATACGGAGGGCCTGTTTTTGAGGCTAGCTGGTAATTGAAGCTAGCTGTGTGTTCTACCAGTGGACAGATCCTGGTCTCACTGAAGTTACAGGGAGTTTTGCCTGAGTCAGGGTTCCAAGACATGGCCCCATATCAGGAGCTCCGTAAGAAGATAGAGCCTTCCAAAATCTGGACTTCAGTCTAACAAGGAGTTCATGGCATTACTTATTATTAGCTGACAATACTTCTGTTTGCTCTCTAACATTTGAGCGTGAATTTGGCAGCAAAGACAGACAACCTTAGTGACCTCTTGTGTGCCATTCTGCTATGGAAAGTTTCTGTGCTTTAGTCTCCCAGGTGCATGCATTCTCTTTATAGCTTTCTGATTTTGTTTTGTAGTGAATGAGTAGCTTTACTGTTTCCTCTGATGTGACTGTAAATATTATTGTTGATGTTCATGACTGCCAAGCCAGAGGCAAAAATATTTGCAGGAGATGTATCCACCTCTGAGTTTCTTCACCGTTTTCTTAACAAATAAGGGCCTCCTGGCCAATGAACATAATTTCTCTGGGTTTTTCTGCTTTCTAAAGCCCAGGAACCTTAGGTGATATTGTTATTTACAAGACTCTCCAGAAAATAATTTATTGCACTGTTTATTAAACTGGTGCCCAGCAGTTCAGTTGCGACCCAGGCAATACTTTTAGTGATCTTACAGTTCATGCCTGGGGGAGGTATGCAAGCTAATGTTTAAAAAAAAAAAAAAAAAAAACACTGTCAAAAAAATCATTATTTAATATCAACAAATTCAGAATAGATGATAGATTGTCTAAGTGATCATAAAGTTATTTGGAAATAGCAGTATTTCAGGTGCATTGAAATTAGTGGCTTGCATTGGCAGAAAAACCCAGTAAAGAAATTAATTGAAAGGAGCTTAGTTCATCACTGTTTACTCCAGTTTTAAAAGTATTAAACATATTAACAAGATAAGACTGGAATAATGCAGTTGTGAATCAAGCCCATAGTTGCTAAGATGGCTTTTGGATTTCTTTCACTTCAATGTATGTAAAATTTGTGTATAAATATAAACCACTGATAAACTGTTTCAGAATTTCTTTCTGGGTTGTTCTGGTTTGAAAAAAAAAAAAAAGACAAAATCTTCTTCAATAAAGATCTACAGTAACTTTCTTATGGCTAGAGTGTCTTATTTCCTCTCCAAAAGCGTAACAGAGTTTGCTTAGCACTCAGGTCAATAGCATTTTTACGGGCTATTTACAAGCGCAGATAAGCTGTTAGGCTTTCTACTGATTTTGGAAATCAAGGCAGACTAAAAAGGAACACTGTCATCCAAATATTGCCTCAAATGTTGTTTATTCATGTAGCCCTTGCTTGGCAAGCACACCTGCAGCTCAGATGTCAGTCCTATCCCTGTCATCTTCTGTTAACATCCTTGGGGATATGCAGAAGAGCAGCTTTTTGGCTCTTCCTGAACTTGATTGGAAATTAGACCAAACTTAAGTGGCACTTCCACTTCTTGAAATTGTCAGGTGTGACCCTGTGCTACAAAACCACCTGGGAAAAGAAGGGGTGCCCCATCAGCTCCTGGCCTCAAAGAATGGCATGTTAGCGCCTGACGGGACTGATGCGACTGCCTGTAAGATGGTCCCCTCTGTGCAAAGAGGAAGCACAAATCAACTCGTGGTGTAGGGCACACCTGACGCGTCTGGAAGTGACCTGAGGGAAGAGTAGTAGTGCAGAGCTCAATGTAGTTCTCGGCAGTTCAGACACAGAGCAATGCCACTGAAACACAGCATTTTCTGCTTCTCTAAGGACCATGGTAGCAGAAAACTGCATGCTGACCTGGGACTGCCATGGGACATGACAGCTCTTTGTTTTATAGGCAAAATCAATGCACCTTACTGTTGGTTTAGATAACCAAGTAGAGCTGAGAATTCTCTGTTTGCTGAGATATTACTCATGCCACGCCTGTAGCACCAGAAACAAATGAGAATCTGAAGCAATACGTTAGGCCCCCACGCGAAGGTTTGTGGAGAACTTCGATACCTCTTGGCACAAGTGTGAGTCTCATCTGACAGTGTGATGAAGTGGAAAGGAGACGGAATGTCAAAGCTCAGGAATGCTGCAGGTTCCTAAAAACAGCAATTATTCTGAGGTAGGAAGCCCTTTCCCTGGGAGTCAGTGCTTTCAAAGTCAAGTTCTCCAGTGCTGATCATGTTTTTTGTGGAACCCCAGGTATAACCCCCTCAAAGGTGCTATGCTGCCCTATAAAACTATTTGCTCCCAGAATGATTCATGGCTAAGCAATGATCAGTGTCTTTATTTACTGTCTTAGAGTTCTACATATTTATGCAGCTAAAGGTATGAGGGCGTATACATTGGCAGCTGCAGAACGAATGAAAGAGATGCAAAGACTTGATGCCAAGGAGCACAGAGGAAAGGTAATGTGGGCCACCACCTCTCACATATAGCAGCATTTGGGATGGGCGTGGGCTTTGTGTGGTTGAGAGTGACTGATGCCTTCAACATTTAGCTCAGCCTCCATGGTACTGTAGAAGCAACGCTGCCCAGTATTGTACCTCTACTGTACAATGATACCTCTGGCTTAGGTGTCTCTGACAGGAACCTGAAGTTAGGTGGAAAGAAAACGGTCTTTTTCAGCCCCTGACTCGCAGAGTGGTCTAAGACAATACTGACCTAGGAAGGCACCCTGTGTTGATGATCATCTCTTAGGCCAAAGAATTTGTGAACAACTGGTGTATGCCTAGGGTGCTGCCCCTGAAATAAATGATGCTTCTGAGGTGCTGAGCTCAGGCTATTATCCACATAAGGGCTTAAGTAGAGTAAGTGGAGTTCAGTAGGAGCTGGGGAACTCGGCTCATACTCCAGTCTCAAGGTGCCCTCAGTTTGAATCTGGGCATTCAAACTCCCATCTGTGAGCTGTCCTTGGCTTCTGTGCCATGGCTTTTGGCTTTTTAGATTCTGTTCAGCACAGGCTTTTGCTTTGTTTCTTATGATGGCATCTGCCTGAAGACTCTCATGTTTTGCTCACTGTGCTGCTTATTTCAGACTCCTCTGCTGGTGGCTGTCACTGCCAGGCAGCCAGCTATTGTCTACGATTTGATCCAGATGGGAGCAGATGTTAACGCTGTAGACAACAAAGGGCAATCAGCTTTACATCTCGCTGCAACGTATGGATTTGCTCAGGTTCTCCAGGTAGGAAAAGCTTTTCTGGTTCTGATTGCTAACAATATAAACCTGCAATGAAGCTGTGGTATTGGTGCCTTTAAAGAACTGTTTCAAAAGGAAAGATATAATCAAATGGTGGCCAAAGTCTCTTTTTCGTTTTACATGTTAGGAACTGTCCTCCTAGGTTATTCCTCTTCTAGGAGTATTTTTAGGAGCAGCCCCCAAGGCCTCTAGTTTTGTTTCAGGGAAGGGGAGGAGTTCCCTGGCAGTTGGAAAAAGTACATCTTTACTCTGTAATGTGTTAAAAATACTCTTCGCTTTAACACAGGCTTATCTCTGTGTGGACAGGGCTTACCTTTAGCTTACGTAGCAGTCAGACTATAATAGCGTTGGAGAGGAAATCAGTCTGTTAGGGAACCCACAGTGGAAATGTATCTGCAAGGCATTACATGGCACAGATATTTATACTGGAACAATGCTGTTAATTGCTTAGCTCTTGGCCGTTAAATTAGATAAATGAACGGTGTCTGCCTTGATTCGTGTGAGACTTGTGGATAGGCGGCTCTGTTACAGAGAATTAGGGCAGCTGTGTTGATGAGATCTCTCTGTGGCCAGGGTCCCAAGTGCACTGCAGATGCAGGACATAGCAGTGAAAGTGCTGCAGGGTCACCAGCACGCCAGCAGTTGCTTTCCATTATTCATTAGCCCTGCTTTGCGCGTGCCCTGGGTTAAGTCATGAGCAGGCAGTTAATGTGTAACATTGTGAGTTCCTAGGAAAACAGGTGTTCATTCAGCTAAGGAAAGCGTGCCTCATTCAGATGATTCCGTCAGAACTCTCCTTAATGCCTTGTGTTGGAAATGCTTCTTTTTTAACTTAACTTAACAAGGGAAAATACACATGGGCTTACGCCATGGGTCAAAGCCGTGAGATGTTATGCTTTCTTGCTTTTATATTTATTGTTGCTGTTTTATGTTCTGTAATGGCCCAAACATTTAATCTCTAATCATCAGGCACCTCTAAGCTATTTGTCAATATTTGATCTGGATATATTACATTATTGTTATGAACAGAGAGCACAAGCCCTCACGTCTCTACATAATCCTCCCGTGGAAGGATTATGTCCTGTGCCTCATCTAACTAGATATGATTCGTAATGAGTCACTGCAATGCAAACTTCTCCATTAAGATGCTGAAATGTTAGCAACTTGCTTTATTCTACCAAGAATAAAAATAAAAAGTATTATCTCTAATATTTTAGATAAGAATCTCCTTGGCTGCCTCTCATCAGATAGTCATTTTCTGAGGCTGAATTTTCAAACTGTTTGTGCTTTACTAAATCCAAGCTATGTGCATTTCCAGACCATGATTTTGCTTCCTTTGCAAGTTGCACGTTTTTACTGCTGTAGCCCTTGCAACAAACTATTTTATTAACCTTTCACACTGCTGTGAAATACGTAAAGCCAGACCAAGAATATTTATTGTCAGACAGCTTTTATGTAATAAAGTTTTGCTGTACACGTCAGGGAGAGATTTTCATTTTTCCTTGTCAAGAGTAACATAGTAATAAGACTTTGTGCTATGGAGATGTGTGTTTGCTTAGATCAGGGTAAGTGCAAGGAGAGTAGCCTGACCTCTAGAGTTAGGGAAAGCAATTATCCTAGATAAACCTGAATGTCACTGTTTGGGAACAGGATTCTTAGCACTAAAATCTAGTGTAAAATGGAAATTTACCTTGCAGAAAATGGTGTTTTTTCTTTTCTCTCTTTTTTTTTTTTTTTTGACTTTTAGGTTTAATTAATTTTGACTTGGGCAATGTTCTACTCCATTGACCTAAAATTTTTCATTTAATTTGTCAATTATAGGTTATACTGTCACTAGGTTTCCCTCTTGATTTAGAAATGAAGGATTTTGAAGGTAAGAGCTCTTGTCTGTATGAATATTTTATAGTGACAGCAAGAAAATTAAAAAGCATATTGGCTATTTCAGGCTTTGATGCTCATTGATATTTGCTGATGTGCTGGGAGGCCCGAGTAGCTTCAGAAACTTCCCTGGGGAAATTCTTGTTGTGAACTCAAGTGTTCAGTGGTTTTTAAATGCACACACAGAACTGAAGTGCCTTGTAAAGCCGCTCATACAGCCACCAACACTGGTACCTCCAAGACCAGCTGAAGGGCTTGTGCCTTAAAAACACAGATAGAGACACACGCGCTCTCTCCCAAAGCCCTCCCTCCATCTCTTTGAATCCGTAGCTTTGTCGGCACTGCCATTATCTCCCGGGCTGCCTTGGTTTTCCAGGCCATACCCCGCTGCACTGTGCCGTCCTGGCCCATAACGCGCTGCTGCAGGAGCAGCGGGCTCAGGCCTCCATGGTGGAGCAGCGGCAGAAGGATTTTCAGCACCAGAGCAAAGAGCTGGAGTCCTGCATCCACCTCCTGGTCCAGACAGGAGCCTCCGTCTACAGCCGGGTAAGGCATCCGTACCGCCTCTCTCTGACACTCATTTTCCCTGTGTTGTTCGTTCATGTGGGAAAGCTCTGCTGAGCTGTCTGATGCTTGCGCTGTGCTCAAAATAGAGAATTGAAGAAGAAATGAATGAGCTGCTGACACGAGGAGCAAGCTCTTTCTTTTTCATGTGACTGGATGCAATATGAGATGAACAGAGCTTGGGTGAGAATTTGGCTCCCAGCTTTGGCCTTTTGGAGCTGGTTTCCCCAGGGAAGGTGTAAAGCAAACACTGGACAGTAATAAGGCCACCGAAGGGAGAAAGATGCTCCCACAGAGCTGCAGAGCTGGCCGAGACTTTTGTCCATTGGATTTGTGTAGTGTCTTTAGGCTGCTCCGCAAAGCATTTCTTATTTCGTGTTGCTCCTCTGTTTGTAAACAGGATGTGAAAAGCAACAAGACAGTTCTTCACTATACAGTCCAAGATGGGAACATCTCTCTGCTCAGATACTTCTTGGAGCTGAACCCCTTCAAGTGCAAGGATTTTGTCAACAGCAAGGTGAGATGGGCTCTGTGTGGGCAGGACTTGTGTATAAATCCGTGCATGGAGGAGGTGTAGAGGGAAGTTTGTGTGAGACCTGAACTGCAGTGGGATGCTGCATGTAGACAGGGCTGTTAGGAGATGGGAGATGTCTTTGGTCCTGCAGAAATCAAGTACCTCTCCCCCTATACTTTTTTTTTTTTCCCCTCTCTGGGGAGAAAAGAAGAGCAGTTGATGAATTTGAATCTGATTTTCTTTGAATCTGAAACTGTGCTTTCCAGTAATTAGATGCCTTACCTGAAAAGTACTGCTGGGCTTGAACTCTAGTTTTATCATGAAACCTAGGCTTTCTCCTAATAGGAGATGCTGACAGGAGTGAGCAAGAAAATCAGGGAAGAGAAGGGGCAAAGGAAGCAGTTACTTGAGGAGGGAACATGAACTTTACCTTAGGATGAAGACTGAGAAAACAGATCTGCAGCGATGCAATGCTTTGCTGTTGACAGCAACATAATGCTGAGACACAACAGTTAGGACAGCTCTGTGCCAGTGATGTCTGTCAGCAAGACCGTCCGCAGTGAAGGGCAGAACTCCTAGTTCAGTAACAGTGACCGTTTCTGCCTTAGATGTATTTGCAAGTTTCCCAGCCCTTTTTGTGCCTGGGCATAGATTGCTTATTGTGGTGGCTGGCTGTGAGTCTGAGCTTGAAGAAGCAAAATATTTACAGGACCCACCAAGCCTTAAAAGCTGTCATGAGCAGTAAGGAAAGACACACATGTACTGCAGGCAATGAACCCAGACGCTGACACTGCCAAGCGGGTGGAGCACAGCAAAAGCAACTTTCTGAAGGGAGACAGCATCCTTGTTGAGCAGAGGCATGCTGGAAAGCAGATTGGGGGTCTCTGGATCTGGCGACTTGAGGCTCTGCTAAGTTCATGGGTCTAGCTGCTCTGCACAGCTCTGCTTCCGAAGTTGAAGATTTGCTAATGCTGGTTCCTCCATGTAGAGTTTCTAGAGGCATGGCTATCTGTAGGATGTAGAAAGCAAGCTAGAAAGCTTTCCAGGGCTGCCACTGAGTCACCCATCCCCTTGCTGCCCCAAACTTCACCTCTGAGCAGATATAAAGCAGTGACATTATCTTGCAGCTGTATCTAGGCTGCACCCATCCGCCTGAGCAGAAATCCTGACATTCCTGTGTCTTTGCTGAGACATCGGTCTGTGCCATCAGCCAGAGCTTTGGCTCCTGGCTAGCTGCCCCCCTTCAGCAGGACTACACGAATATTTTGGGTGCTTCTGCGGAGTCGAACTATTTGCATGAGCAAGGAGGGCAGTGGGAGGGGAGGAGAAGGCCATGACTCCCTGCTTAGAGAGGGTCAGTGCATCAGCTTTTAAGTTCAAGGAGGTCACCATCTCTTAGCCTTGCCCTGTGCTGCCTACAGCATCCATGCATTTGTGTCCATCAGAGAAGTGATTCTTTTCTATTTACTTAGTGACTTTGGAAGTAGATATTGGGCTTATGTTTCTTCTTACAGATTTCTGTTGGACTGGAATCGGTTTTTGTCTTATGCGTGTGGGTACCTACGCGTTGTTTCTGCCTTTCTCTAAGGTGAAATCATACTACCTTTTGCTACATTCTTTCTGTATCTTTTAAGACCCATTAAGCATGCACTAGCCTGTCCTTGGGAGTTGTCAGCAGCTTGACCTGTTCACCATCCTCTGAGAGTTTTATTCTGCGATAGGATCCCCTTGAGACCTCGGTCTTGGTGGTGGACTGTCTAGAACAGGGAGAAATATGATGGCAAGCTTGGCTGATTCCCCATCCCAGCTTCCAAACTCTCCTAAGGATGAAAAAGGCATGAGGATAGGGATGCTGGAGTCTTTGTATTTTGGCTTCCCTGACTCATCTATCTACTTCCTTGTGGTTCTTATAATGAGAAAAAGCTTTGAGGTAAATTCCACCTGAAGAAATTTTAGAGCCCGTATTTGTGTGCTCCAAACTGTTGTCTCAGATAAGCCCTATTAGAGCTATTGCAAAAGGCTTCAAGATCAGGAACTGTCAGTTGTCGTATTGCCATGTTTTCTTAGCCCTGTCCCTGGATTTAGAAGATATTGAGTGTTCCTGCATTTATTGCAGCAAACAAATGCAGATGCTTCCATTTTAATGAGAAGTCCCATAAAGAGTTTGAGACCATCCCTTGACTTTATGAGATGATAAAATTGACAAGGATCTGATGGTTCAGGGCTTGTAAAAATACATTGGGTAAAAAGAGCTTTCAAGATTTCCGTACTGTTCCCCACCAGCTTCCCCCAACTGCCTTTTTTTTCCTCCTCCTCCTGTGCTTCAAAGTCACTATGTGTGACTGGAATATTACTGATCAATGGGACTGGAATATTATATATATTCCTTGCAAAATAGGGAATAGTGATAGGAGTTATAGCGTGTGTCCAAACCTTCCAAATTCATGAGAAATGAACCTGAGAAACATGATCATTTCAGAGGAGAAATAAATATATATATATATAGCTGCCTGAATGAGACTTCTTGCAGACTAAAAATAATACCTGACCATATGCATTTGCTTATAAATTCTTTGTCATTTCAAACCGTTAGCAGTCATACCTGACTAGGCAGTGGCACCGATTTCTATACGGTCTGGTGGTATCAGAGCTTTTCTGCAACAAATTGCTGTGTACTCCGTCCTACGCCCCCCCGTGGCATTTCAGCAAATTGTGTCTTTGGTTTCTGCACAAATTCCGTCTCCAAAAATGCTGGAGTCAAAAAATGCCCAACCTGGCTCTTGATCTTAGAACTCTCTTTAACGATGGTGCAAAGCTAATAAAGTCAATTGTAGCCTTCAGCATTCTGGGTAGGAACGAGGAGAATGTCTGGAGCCCATCCTGATTTAGTTTGTGTGCTCCAGAGCTGTATCTCCCAGCAGATGATAGGACTGTTTGTCAGCCCTCACATGATATTCAAACCAAGAATGTGTACCCAAAGTACTAAAGATGTAGTGCTGATATGTAGTGCTATATCCTATTTTTATTTTCTTTTTTTTTTTTCCACTTACATAAGGCTCATGGCAATACAGCTTTGCATATGGCAGCTGCATTGCAACATGACAAGAACCAGAAAGAAATCATCCAGTTGCTCCTTGACCACGGGGCTGATCCGAGCATCCGAAACTTAGACAACGATCAACCAATCCACATGACTCCTTCTGGGAAGGCTGGGGACCAGGTACGTGATTGACGTTGTGCCTGCTTCCTAACACATCCTCATATTTTTCTGTGCTTGCAGGGAAAGAGTGAGGGCATGCTGTCATCAAAGCACATGATATGGGTTTAAGGTTGGAGTGATGTAGACTGGAGTTCCCTGCGTGAGTAAACCCATTGTGCAGTAGCATAAATTAGGAATTAGCTGACACTCAAATTACTGGAATTAGCTGGTACTCAAAAAAATCAGGGGAGGTATCAGTGTACAGCTCTTTTATAATGGGAAGAAATCTCAAGGGAAGCTCAAATTTCATGGCTACAGGTATGAGGCTGCTGGAGGTCGTTATAATCTCTCATATGTATATATGTATGTTTGTGTGTGTGTCAGTATATATAAATATATTATATACAGAGCTAATACATGCACTCATCTGCAGTTTCACACAGTGCATTATAAACTTTTGCATTTCTTGGCAGATAAGGCATTTGCTGAAGAAAGGGAGAGTTGCATCTGCATTTGTCTCCTGTCGCCGCAATGCCAGATCCTAGGTTGCCTGCAGTTTCTGGCCTGACTTCAACTTCAGCTTGCTGGTTGTACGAGGCCTTTAGAAAATCTGTGAGGATGGTTAAACAAAGTGCCTCTGTCTCTAGAGTCTTTAAACCAGGGATGTGCGACAGTGTTTTTCAACCTGTGGACCATTAGCAATATGTCATAAGATGAACTTTGAAATGATTGAAACCTTTATTATGAAAGAACTGATAATCCTCAAATGTACTCTTGCTTGTAAGCAGGAAGACAAACAAAATGAATGGCTATTGCAGAAAGGTACAACGAAACTTTCATTTCATGGCAATTGAAAACTATGGCGGCAAGAGAATAGAAGACAGTCCTTTATCTCAACGAAGGCTGAGAAACGCTGCTCTAAAATATGCTAGAACTGTGCCTCTTGCTAGGCCCTATACAGAGGTATTGGGTAAAATGCTGATGCCTTTGTAGTGTGCAATTACCCTAAATGTTCCTGATAGCCTGAAAATGCCCAGCCAGCCTGAGGAGCTCTCCTCGTCAGGGCTGGATTGCACGTGAGTGAGCAGAAGCCTGTCTGATGACATCACCAACAGCATTTAGAAATAGATGAAAATTTTTGAGTGGTGTGGGCCTGAGCAAAAGATTAGAGTGCAATGTGGAAAGTGCTCTCCTATTCCCTTACTTATGTTAGGGAATGTTTTAATAGATTCTTATTCTTTCTGTGAAATTATTTGTGAATTGCTGTGCAATCAAGCGACTGTGGTATCTCTGCTGGGTCAGTAGAAGTGAAAATAAATGCCTGAGTGGAGGGAAAGCTATGTTTTGACAGTCTGTTCACAGAAGGTGGCTCATCTCTAGTGGGCTTTCCGAATTTGCTGTTTTGTCAGTGTTGCACAAGTTATTTTTTTCTAACAGGACTGAACAAAATGGTGAAGGGCAGATCTTAAATCACTGCAGTAATTTCCTTGATCATCCACTGACTGACTGACTCCTCAATGAAACTGCTGGGGTGTCTAAAGCACTTGTGAGTTTTGCAAACTTAGTCTATTTAAACAACTGTTTAGCAGGCTCTTAACAAAAGCTCTTAAGAAATGCATATAACCTGATTATAGATCTCTGTGGCTTTCTCAGCCCTCCTCCTTGCAGTTTTGCTACTGCTTCATACTGCATCATGCCTACAAGCCTGCCAACATCATCTGACAAAAAAATAGACTTGTGTTTGCATGTATTTGCATAAATTTGCATACATCTGGGGCACAGGCCAGCTGAAGCATGCACTTTCTTACTTTGAACCGATGCTATAACAAGTCCTGAATCGAGTGATACCTGCATTGGGGACTCATTCTGATGTGTCAAGTCAAAAATGGTCAATAAATTATCTATTTCCTGAACTTTACAGAATTGTAAATCTGTGACTAGCACTTGGAAGGAGATGCAGTAGGGAGCATCCCTTTTTCAAAAAGGCTTTTTGTCTTCTAGAAGTGTCTGTGGAATGCTCTTCTGTAGCAGTGAAAAAAGTACAAGAGCTGTTTTCCCGAGTGGTTTGTCTTTATTATTTAACCTGCCCATGTTTAGCTCAGAGTAGCATGATCAGGGATGTGTAAGCTGTAAGCATCATCATCTCCAGGATTTTAGGGAAAATACCTCTCTAGGAAGGGATGGATGCAACTTCGCTCTGTACCCAGAGGTGAGAGCTGAGTTTTGCAAAGGGAACATCCCGTGCCTGACCCAGAAAAGACTCTTTCTCATGACAGACGTCTCCTTGTTCGGGTTCCCAAAGCTCGTACATCAGAGGCCTTTTCTGAGCCACAGCCACAGCCAACAAACTGCTCATATTGTCTTTGGACAGGATCCATGAGACAGTTGGCCGCTGCTGCTTCCCCTTGCACGTAAAGCACCTTTCCCTTCCCTGTTAAGCCAGCTGACTCCTGGCCTGCGTGTCAGAGCAATTCCTTTTTAAGGCCCAGAATGGATCTGGGTGTTAAGTCTTCTGTATTGGGATGAATGTCACTGATTTGAGTCCCATCTTATTTCACGGTTCATCTCTCAATATTTTTGTGATTGTTTCAGAGAGAATGTTCCTTGCATAACCTTAGCAGTATTGGCAGCCTGTGATACCCTTTATTTGCACAATTTATTCCTTCCTACCCGTGGCTTTGGATAAGTTGCTAATAACAAAGACTTGTTATCACTAAACAAATTTTCTGAAGTGGTACCATGGAAAAATCACCAGTTGGTTGGTAAGGAAAATTCATTTGATCAAATGCTCTGTATAACTGGAAGAGAACTTGAAATTAAGGTATTAAGAGCTTTTTATTTTCTCTGAAATTGTGTGTTANTTTTTTTTTTTTTTTTGGTGGGGCGGGAAGGTATGCAGATGATGTTCTGCATACCTGTAAACAAACAACCTTCAACCTTTGAATAGTCCTGCTCTCTAGCTTTCATCCCTTCTAATCATAGCCAGTCCAGGAATTGTAAGCTTTTACTTATGCTGCATATGTCACCTGGAGCCACTGACACAGAACTGGAGACCAGCAGCGTCTACAAAGTGCCTGCAGTCCCTAGCCTAGGGAGCAGCAGAGCAGCTGGAGAAAGAGCAGCACAGGAATAGAAGTGTTTATCATTCAAGATGGCTGTAAGGGCCAGAGGGCAGGGCAACCTACTTGAGAGGCTGTCAGAGTCCAGAGTCCCAGGGACAGAGAAGCATTTTCCTGGAATTACCCCAGTCCCATCAGGGCAGTTGATAATTTCAGAGCAGCTGGTCTCATGCAGCATGGTGCCAAGAGCTGTTAAATTTCTGCTGTCTTTAAAAACGCGTGCCGTGCTCCCATCACGGAACCTCAGCCACCTACAAGCCTGGAAGGCTGGGAGAGACTCTGTGGAGGGAGAGCAGACCAGCCCTTTGGCGATAGCTTCCTCACCGGGTAGATGTTTTTTCTTTTTCCCAGAGTAAGGCAATTTCAGAGAAGCAGGAATAGACACGTGATGGGGGAGTTGACCACTTCAGTGTGTTCACCTCTAAACATTAGCCATGGGTTTGATGGCAGTCAAAACGTCTCTCCTGCACACTGCAGTCTCTGCTCGTACAAAGCAGTCCTCTTGGGGGCTGCACTATAACCGCTGACAATTGTACAGATATATGCCACTAAAACTGGAATCTGCTGCTGCTGCCGTACTAAATTTAGATGTCTGTTTAACGTGGAGGTAATCTATGTGTTGTTGGACTGTATTATAGCTGTCATATTAGAGCTGACTTCCTTGCTGGCACTGTTTGTTTGGTACACTGGGGTACTATTAATCTTGTTGTAAAATGTGTTAACAGGAGCGTTGTTGATTCTTTAAGTTCAGGCCCACACCGCCAAGCCCACAGGGAAGATATGGTCATTGCATTTCCACTGGAAGCGTTGAATATCTTGCCTCAGACTTATCGTCCCGTGACTATTTAACTTTGGTGAAAATGTGCTCTGATGGGGGTGAAAGATGTGCCAGTGCTGCAAGAGTAGTAGCGATACCTGAGGGAGCTGTGCAGCAGGCTAGAGCTGAAGTTTAAACCCTTCAAGGTCTTGAGATAACCCCCAGTGACTGAAGTCTCTGATATCACGACTAAAATGATGACTGTGAGAGTGCATAGGGCTAATCACACCTTGTACTGCAGCGGAAATGACTGCTGCCTAACTTTTTTGATAGACTCGATACGACCAAAAGTCTTCCTCACTGGGACCAGCTCTGAGACTAAATGTGTAACCAAGAAGTTGCATTATTTAAGCCTGTCAAATATTTTAAAGAAAACTTTGAAAAAAGCAAAAGAATGAGTTGCATGTTTGATGGAGAAACTGGCGTTATATATGTATTTTTACGTCCAAATAAAAAAAAAAGTTAATCTGTACCTGATTCTTCATAGATTTCAGAGTGAAGGAATATCGCTTGCTCTTTATTTTGGTATTATGGAGGACATTTCCCCACTTATCAGCTGAGACACTTGTGTTTCTTGACATGTTCACAGTAATGTAGATAGATTCAGTGCCTAGCAAGAGGAAAACTTTTCACTTTACTATGGAAGTGTCTGGAGGAGGAGGTTAGCCTAGAGCTATTTACACTATGAGTTTGCCTTCAAAGATGTACTTTTTTAATTTTGTGTTGGATTCAATATGTGAAATGCTTCTTTCTTTCTAGTCTGAGCGCTCAGCTTAGCAACTGACTGCTTGTCAGCCCTTCTCACTTAGGGCCACTAAAAGGAGATGAGAGACGGTCTCAATAAGGCCTGGATTTACGCAAGAAACAGCAAGTCCTCTGGTGCTAAAACTTTCCCATTATATTGAAAGAAATTGCTCAGCTCCTATTACACCTCATTGTGCTGAAAGGTGGGGAAAACCTGGTATCAACTGCCCAAACTAGACAAAAGGTTTTGCAGCTACCTTAGTCTCTCTCTAAAGCTCTACTTTCCCTGGGGAGCAGGTGTTGACCAGTAGCCAAAGAAGTTTTTTTTTGTTTGTTTGTTTGTTTGTTTTTTTTTTGTTTTTTTTTGTTTTTTTTTGTTTTTTGCTAGTACTGACCTCTGGGCAGGCCAGTGTGAGCTCTCTGGCACGTGATGCCTGAAGTAAGCACAGAGCTTGCCTGGAAAACAGCAGGCCTGTTGTGCACGGATTACTGGAGAGCATCAGTGTGGCAGCACAAGCAAAACCAGTGGCTGAGAAGCAGCAAGTCCGTCTCAGAGGGAGCAGCTGCCCAGGTTTCTCTCTGGCTGGCATGCTGGGTACCAAGAGGCCTGTACGCTTTTCATCTGCTGCAAAGGGTGAGCGAGACTTTTCTTACTGCTGAGAAATTGCTCCCTGGGTAGGCTGCTGTGGGCTTCTCACCCTCAGCTTGGTGCTGGCAGGGCCAGGATTGAGATCTCAGCAGGAGAAACAAGCGCTAACTCTCAGCGGCGCAGTAGAAATGAGCAGGCTTCAGTATGAGTACAAAATCATTTATTTGTCATAAAAAGAGCAGTTTTAGTGTCCAGTAAGTTATGTGCCTGGTAAGGTTACTTAAGGTTTCTTTAAAAAAAAAAAAAATCAAATGTGAAATCCTGACCTTACAAGACAGGAACACTAATGTAGTGATAATGGTGCATAGAAACCTTGTGAGTAGTGAAGAATAAACAGGGCTGTGATAGCAGTGGTACTTTGCATAGTTCATGGGCAATTAATCTTATTTGGATACAATGGGTGTGTGAAACCTGCTGTTCCCATTAGCTGTAGCAGATGTCCCAGTTGCCAGCCCTTCGGAAGAAGTCGTCGGCCACGGCCACGGGCGGCAGGTAGTCCATGCAGTCCGTGCCGGGGCAGGGGAAGTACTCCGGGACCCGCGTGTCCCCGTGCTCGGAGCCGCAGGACGCGCAGCAGCAGGCGGAGGCGGTGTACAGGGACGGGGTATGGCAGGACCACTCCTCGGCGGGGCAGCCCAAGGGCTTGGTGTCCAGAGCAGAGGGAGGGCTGTGGGGCACTGGGGTGAAAGGAGGCAGCTGAGGTGGGGAGCAGCTATAGTTTAATGGGCTGGACAGATCGGTTGAGCTAGGGGATCCAGGAGCCTGGAGTTTGAGAGAAAACAAAACAATGCGTTAGGATGCCTTTCTTGGAACTATATGGATACCTGGAGCACAGCCAGGATTTCCACACCCTTGCCTTTCTCAGAAAGGTCTGGCTACCCCCATTCAGGTTTTGGGGACCTAAAACCAGAAGGCATTTCCTAGGACATAAGCACGAAATGGAAGTTTGTGAGTTTAACAGCTGCTAACACTAACAGGGCTAATTCTTACAGGAAAGCTACAGGATCTGGAAGAGGGATATTCCGCATTCTGCAGCCTCTCTCCAGGTCTAGGCTTTGTTTTCTTCTGCTCCTGATGGAGAGGACACAGAATATGGTGCTAGAGCCTGAGTCCTAGCAAGCAGGCTGAGTCGTGGTGGGTCTTCCTCAATACCTCTAAAAGCAACCAGGTTTCCCAATCAGCTTGCCGCTGTTTTGCCCCAAGATGTGACTCCCTTCCCCAGTTCCCACTGAGTGTGTCTGCAGCTGCTCCTGGGGGATACAAAGCTTACCAGGCTCTGGTTAAAGCAGTGTGGGACTGGCTGGAAGGAGTCGGAGATGTAGTGTGAGGATGTCTGGAGAGCACTGAGGGCTGTGTCTGAGGGTGCCTCTGTCTGAAGGTAGCAATCTACCAGCTGCTCCAAATAGCTAGGGCTTTCTTCGCAGGAGAGGCAGTCTGAAAACTGCCGTGATGGGCAATAGCTGGGAGCAGAGGAGATGGATTCTGCATCAAAAGGTGCTAGGAGAGAAGATAAACCAGGAAGCAGCAGGTTATTCCATGTATGTCCCCACAAAAGGCAGATGTTTCCCCAGGGCATGTTTTAGTTCTCTCACGTGCTCAGCATCCTCACAAATTCAAAAAGAGGGAAAGGTCCTTCAAGTTCAGCCTGGATTTTCTGGAGGAGCAGGAAACAGGAGGAAGATGCTCAAAAGATCTCAAATGACTTGGGAAGTTTAAGTTCCCTTGGAAACCTCAGAGGTCTTTAAATATTGCTAGAAATTCTTGCTCTTGCTCCAGGCATTTTGGATAGGGATCTGCTGGTTTGCAGGTTTGAGGGGAAAGTGCTTATCTGGAAGAGGGGAGGAAGTGAGAAGCACATACCCAAAATACATAAATAGATGAAGACTTGCCCACCTTGAAAGACCTTTAGTCTGTCTCATATTTCTGTATTAACATAAGCAAATTGATTTTCAGATATTGATAATTTAATCATTTCCTTGTATTTACAATGTGTATATTCACACCTGCCAAACCCTTCAGATCTCTCTGCTTTTGACTGCAGAACGATTGAAAGATCTGAAAAAGCCCGAAAGTGCTATTTCTTCCCCCACCCCCACTACTCCTTTCCTTAAATATTCATGTGCATGAGGAAGAAGCTGTGTGGGCTGCTGAAAACCTGACACTCCTCTTGCTCCTGCGAGCTCTGCAGAGGAGAGCACAAACTGCCAACTCCACTGGAGACAGGAGCTCAGCCACATGCTTCAAGGTGATCTCACTCTGCAGCACCATTTGGATCCAGAGACTGAGCCCTGGGGAAGGCAAAGCCAGCAGAACTATTCCCAGGGAATGAGCATCCCTTCCTGAAGGGGCAGTTGCTCCTTGCCGTGGGAAAAATGGACTGCGAATGGGAGGATGCAAGCATGCTCCCGCAGAGGGTAAAATGTACCCTGCTGGCCTCACGACACCCTCATCTGCATTTTGCGGGCTCTGTTTGGGCGCTGATTGGCTGCATTTGTAGTTATTTGCCAGTGCTTGCCTCACCAAGGGCTGGAAGGACTCTGGGCTGTGGGAATAGTTAGGAAGGGGGAGGGATAGGACATGGTATCACAGGCTTTGTACCTGGGTGTGGAGGAGACACGGAGTCTGAAAACTGGATGCTGCTGCTGCCCAGAGAAACCTGACCAAAGAGATGTGAAGAGAAAGGTAAGTAGCGCATTTCTCTGCCTGCGAAGGTAAGTCAAGATTTTGCTTCGACCTTCTCTGCATAAACACTTCACGGATGTGAAAGCCTCTGAGATGCTGGGCTGTGACTTGGACAGCTTTGCTAGCATAGACCTACCTGTGCAACGTGGTTGTTCTCTAAGCCTTAGCAGGTCCCCGGCACTGCAGGGCATGGCATCGACCCGCTTTAAAGCCCTCAGTATATCAGTTTGTGAGCATACGCCTTTCAGTGCGCTCTTACTGTTATTTCTGTAGTGTTGTTGCTGCCTCTGAACCTGTAGTCGTGTTTTAACATGTGCTAATTCCCAGGAGCATGGATTGCACAGAGGAGGCATCCCAAAGCACTTGTAGGGATAGATATAATTAAGACGCAGAAGTTAACGAATGGCTGCCTTGAAACGGGGCTACAGGCAGTTGCAGGTATCCCTATGTCCGGGCATGCAAAGGGCTTGTTCTGCTGGTGCTGGTGTCAGTTCAGTGACTCTGACACCGCTCACGGCTCTAGCACAGCTTCATGGTGCATGAAAATGGAGTGTTTTGTTTCCTGAGGAAAAGCAGACAGCCTAAGCAGATGGGGAAATACAAGAACCTGGTCATCTGGGAGGGAAATCCAGCCCAAGATTTCCCCAAGGAAATCCACCCACCAAAAAGTGCGAAGGTCACCTCCTGCGATAGCACCTTACTAGTTTTTCCTGCACGGGCAAAAAGAGCACTGTGTAACCTCACAGCAGGGAGCAAAAACCAGATCCGTGCTGATGAGCAGTTTGTACAATCAGCTGTCTCAAGGCACAGGAAGTGGGAGATGAAATCTGAAAATCATCCAGAGCTGTAATGTCATGACCTGAGAAGCAATAATGATTTACGATCCTCCTTATGCAAATGCCTGGGGTGGCTGAAGCTGGAAGGCTCTCACAGAAACTGGAGTGTTTTGTGTGTGTGCATGTGGGAATTACATGCAAGAAGTCTGTCCCCTTTCCTTTGGAGGAGGTGGAGCTAGAAGCCGCCCCGCTGGTACTGAACCATGTTACAGACACAAATTCAGCCAGGCAGTTGAGTGTACCCCCATTCTGTGCTAAGGACCTGCTCCGGCCCCAACAGGGCAGGACACAGTCCTCTTTTGGGGATATTTTCCTATGCCTAGTTTCCTCCCTTTCTGCCAGCCAGGTCCCATGAACTGATGCTTATCCTAAATCCCTAAACCTTTTCCACTCCCTTTTCTTGCAGGTGCAGTGACCATGAAGACTGATAGTTAAGACTTCATGGGAGAACATGTGTGTTCACCGTTGTAAAAGGAAGAGGTTTGGGAAACTTTAATGCAGCAGGAATTTTGCTCTGGTTGTTCCCCAGAGCCACCCAAGGTGAGCTGGAGAGGCTACATCCTTCAGCTGATGCTGGGATTTAAGCAGGGAGATAGACCTGGCTTGTTTGTCCAATATAAGGGTACTGGAGGTGTTCTGCTAACTGTAAGCTGGGCTGACACTTCTCCACGCGGGCCCTCCTCTGGGTGAGTGACGTTTCTGGAGCACCATCTGCTTCCTCCCTGCATTAGCTGGGCCAGACTATCACCGCCACAGAGCGCTGCCACAGCTATCCTGCCTGACCCTTCTCCCCCATCTTCAAAGCCTTCTGCGCTCAGACCCAAGCGCTCTCCTTGGCCCGAGGGTTACACCTGACAACAGGGACTAAGGGAAAAGGCAAAGAGAAGCCAAAGGTTTTTTCCTTACCATGGTACTAGTTGCTGCTTGGCGTGCTCTTCTCTGCTGCAGGAGCTCCTTAACTGTGATCTTCACTCTAACGCCTTGGTACACCTTGGGCTTTCCTGAAAGAAGGAGCAGAAAAACACTTCTCAACGTGGGGAGCATGGAGAGCATAGAGCAGCACCTGTGCGCTCAGGTAGGCTCTGCATGGAGTCTGCTTAGAGCTAACAGGCCGTTAACTGGTCACTGTAAGTCGCTTATAATCACTGTGTCCAGCAGCTTTAGCACTTGCTATTCAAGCCTGCCACAAGCATGAAACATGTCGCACCTGACATTTGTGAAAAAGTTGGTGATGATCCAAATTTATATCCATTAATCATATGTTTTATTCTTTTTTTCTTTTTTTTTTTCCTTCCAGATGTCCTAATACCCAGTTCCATCTGGTGCCTCTCCCGACTTAATTTAAATTCCTATTGTATTTGCCAGAAAATAGATGAAGGAACCACATCATCTGGCAGATGAAGAGCAGGAATAACACAATGTGAATATGAAAGGTAGTCTTTCAGACGACTAAAATAAAACACAAATAAAGTGTCTGCTTTTGTGATTCACTTTGGACCAAACCTAGATTATCTCTTCATTTGGCCCCTTCTGTAGAGCTCCTGATTGTTTCAAACAAGCTTTTTTCTATCTTTAACCCAGCAGCAAAAACTCACCAGCCACTACCTAGTGAGGGACTCAGTACAGGAAATGGTAAAGAATTTGCCTGTTCTGACCAGCCACTTTCACTTGCGGTGCTTTTGCTACTCCAGTTAGACCCTCCCGGCATCCAGTTTTTATCCAGACGTGCTGTTATTTGCACCCAGTACCTGCGCTTACAGCCAGGAGCGAGGTCTCCTTCCTGCGCTGGCCGCCCACGGCAGCGGGGGATGTAGCATGGGGCTGGCAGGAGCAGCTTCCTGGCCAGCTTGCCAAAGAAATCCCGTGCCCTGGGACAAGGTCCTCTCCCCCTGCAGCCTTGCTGCCTCGTGGGCTGCCGTGGGGCATGTGCCCCTCCTGCATGAGCGCCCTGAGCCCACCCGTGGCCAGCAAGGCGTGCAGGCTGAGGAGAGGTCAAGGGTGGGCAGAGCCCTTGGGAAAAGCAGCCTGCCAGGCTGGGACTGCCTTGCCGGGGGCTTCCGTGAGCTGTGCTCTCAGCAGCTGGGGCTTACTCATCTCCTATGTGCTGTTGGCACCTAGAGGAACTGAGTGTAAAGGACATAGAGGTAGGGAAAGAGCTGGTAGCCCCTTTTGCACATGTAGCTGCAAACCGCCTTATAACTCTCCTTTGCAGGGGGAGAAGGATGGGGTGAGGGTATCCCCCACCCTCTTCTCTAATGCAGCTGAGCAGCGGCCGTATTTATAACCCTGGGGCTAGCAGAGCATCCTCTTTGCTAGCTCAGAAGAGGCCCCAGCGGGGTCTGCAGGAGGTGATGAGGGCAGGGCTGCTGCTGCGCTCCCTTCTGCGCAGCCCAGCCAGGGGCAAGGGCAGGAGTGGGCAGGGGAGCGGAGCCGGGTGGTGAGGGCAGGG
>VZSG01000467.1:74688-86995 GCA_013398315.1 Nothoprocta pentlandii | reverse complement strand
CGGCTGGCACTGCCCGCTGGAGCCCGGCAATAATATTGGTTTATACCTACGGGTATAAGTTTGCGTTTTTCTCTCCTAATGCCAAGTATTTAAAACCTCTAGAAACCAATGATTTGACAATCAATGATTGCGCGATACTTTCAATTTGAATATTCAAAGGCTCTGCAAAATGGGCTATCTTTTTGTGAAACGGAGCACATCCCCATCTAGCAGAGGGTCTGGGGGAATAGGATTCGGCAGGGCTGGTGGCACCACCCTCTGCTTTTGGGACATTTTCAGGGTTTTAGCCATCTTCCCCCAAATGAGGCAGACGCCTCTGAACCTGCTCACTATTTTCACTTCACACGCACAGGCTGCACTCCAACCCTCTCATATTTCATTTGCTGCTTGCAGAGAGGTTTCTGCAAGGGGCTGAGTGGCTTTTTGCAGAATTTTTCACACTTTAAGGGAAATTTTCAAGATTTGGGGAGCAAAATGGCAGTGAGCGGGTATGGTAAAACAGAACGGCCATCCTGGGCCCTGGGGAGGCTGAGGCTGCCCAAACCCCATTTCTTGGCCCTGAAATCCCTGCTTTCTCCTCAGGTGCTGGTCTTATGTTGGGATTTACCTGTATTTTCTCCTAATTCAGGCTCTTCACTTGCTCTCCACAAAGTGGCCCCTCTCAGCTTGTATGTCTCAGTATTGACCTACCCTGTGTGCTCAGGTAAGAAGGGCTTCAGTGCATGGTACGATGGTTTTCTCAGGCACCCCTTCATCACTATATAATATGCATTTTTGAAGCTTTTCCCCAGGCTCTGCTGTCTGTGCCATGCACGAGGCTGTGGCAGATCGCAGGCCAGGCTGTTAATGATCTACCAGCAGCTCACTGTGGCTCTTGTTGCACACAGAATCTTTTCTTTTTCTCTAGACTGGGCAAATAACACTTGATTTCTGCTAGGAAGGGCCTCAGCAGTCGTCCCTCCATGCTGAAAGGTGCCTTGGTTCCCCTGTTAGGCTGAGGCTCGTGCAGGGCAGCTCTGCAGAGGAGCTTTGCCCAGGCCCTGCTGGCGAGGTGCCCTTTCCCTGGCTTTTCCCAGCCGGCAGTGCAGCCAGCGGGAGCGAGGCTGCGCAGGAGGGGTCTTCCTGCTGAAGCGTCCAGGCAAGAGGCTGGAGCCCACAGGGCTGTGAGATCTGTGCAGAGTGTCCAGGGAGCCAGGTTATTGTTTACCTCTGTAACCAGAGGCCACCGAGCAGAGTGTGCGTGTTGCTGTGCTCCAGTCATGCCTGTTTTGTGATCCCTAAGGAACCTCAAAGTGCCTGTGTGTCCCGCATTTTGGTGCACTTCGAGGCTCTCAGAGCTAGGAGACAGCAGAGCGGGACAGGCACTTTGAAAAGAGCTCAAAGGCTTTCAAGTCCTGCTTCTCCCTCAGAGCTGAACAGGGATGCAACCAGAAGGAGCCTGGAACCCTGGGTTGTGCAAGGCCTTTGCAAGGTACTGTTGAGCCAGGTGGTTGCTTTGCTGCCATGTCGGCCGCAGAAGTGATTTGGCCTGCGGTTAATTGTGATGTGCAGCAAGGCTGTGGGCTGGGAGCACCAGGAGCTGCCTGCCCACCAGGCGCTCTGGGACCAGTGGCAGGGGCTGCATCAGCCCGGAGCACACGGGCTGGGTGGCTGCGATGCCACTTGTCTCCTGCTTGCTCGGAGGGGCCCACGAGCCCCTCCAGGAGGCAGGCGGGCTTCATGGGCACGTAGCAGCCCTGCAGAGGAGCCCCGGCTCCTGCCTCTGTCCCTGGCCAAGCTGTCCGTGCCGCTCCTGGACCGCACTGGTGAGTGGAAAGGTGCGGCCAGCGGGGTGGGATTTCGGGCAAAGGCGCAGGGGAAGGTTGCATTTCTGAACAGGTCTGGACAAGGCTGGGGAATCAGGAAGTGGCAGAAGGAGCCCGAGCCAAGCTGCGACTGGAGAGAGCCACTTCGGACCAGCCGCGGCTGGGGGTTCTGCCCCAGCCGGAGACTCCGGGGGAGTTTGCATCCCCCAGGAAGTACAGGTCAAACCCAGAGGCTGGGTAGGGATGTGGGGCCGGCTTCTTTTGTGACGGGCCCGGAAAGCTGCCCCTTGGGCGGTGACCCTGCCCATCTGCTGGCTGATGGGGCAGCGCTGCCCGGGTGCGCAGTGCCACCTAAAGGCCGGTCGCCTCCATGCCACCTTCCGCACTCGGGTCGTCCTTCCACCCTCCTTCCTGCTGCGGGCGTTGAGACCCCCTGGCTGGCAGCCACGTTTCCGTGAGCCCTGGGGCAGAGAGGACCCGCAGCCCCACTCCTGGTTTGCAAGGGGGCTGTGCGGGGAGCAGGGGCTGTTGCAGACCTTGAGAAAAGAGGGCTGGACAGCCAGGCTGTGCTAGGTGCCTGAGTTCGGGGCCGGTAGAGCTGCTGAGCGCACCAGGGTGCCGGCAGGTTGCAGGATGAGGGAGCTAGGGGATGGGCTAGGTGGTCCTGCTGTGGAAGAGCGGGGAGTAGGAAAGCATGGCCTGGCCTGTCGGGCACTTCCCCAGGGAGACTTTTGCTGCTGTTTCTGCAGGAGGTGGGAAGAGACTGGTGAAAGGCAGTCCCAGCAGGGGCCTGCGCTGTTCAGGGCTGCACGCGCAGGCACATGCATGTGTGTGTGTGCAGAGCTACCTCTAGCGGCCATGGGTCCTACGGGGCTGCGCTGGCCTGCTGGCATCAGCCCACCCGCTGCTAGCTGGGAGCAGGACTGTGCACCAGAGCTGCTGCTCCTTGCTGCTCCTTGCAGCTGGGCAGAGGCTCGGGAGCGTTTTGCCAGGCAGCCACCGTGACGCGCAGCTTTTGGTTGCATCCCCTGCGTTGCTTTCGGGGCTGGTAAGGGTGTGGGCAAACGGTTTGTTTCGGGGCAGGGGGGAAATTCAGAAGGGGGAATTTGCAGAATAGGGCCAATAATGTGCAGATGTGTTTCAAGCTCTGTATTTTACCTGCAGTGCAGTGGGGATATAAGCAGTGAGCCTCACAAAGCACTAGAAGGCACTGCTAAGAACCAAGGGCCGCTGCTGGGAAATGGCATATAAGTAGCTTGGGCTTCAGTACAGGTCCATGTTTTTTCCTTTCCTCCAAATCCTATTTGCCATCAGTAAGTTCTCCGGCCATCATATGTGCCCCAGAGGGGACCTCCATCCTCCTTCGCCCAGGACGTGGAGTCATGGAGAGCCTGCGCATCTGAGGACGGCTCGGGGGAGAGATGGTTCATCCTGGCAGTGAGCTCATTTGCCACAGTCATGAGCGGTGAGAATGAGTAGGGCGCAGTGGCGGCGTAGCTGGAGGAGTAGTGCACCTCTTCCAGGGGATGCAGCAGGTACGGCTGGGCTCCAGGCACGGCCGGGACCCAGCCTGAGCTCCTGTACGGGGAAGTGCTGCCCGTCTCGTGGCAGCCGGCGCTGGCAGCAGGCATCGCTTGCAGGGAGTCTGAGCACGGGCCTTCAGGCTGGCCCAAGCTGTCGGGAGAGGTCTGTTCCCAGGGCTCTCTCTGCAGCGAAGGGAGGAAGAAGGCAACAGAAACTGTTGAGGATGGAGGATCATCCTGTAGGTAGCAACCTGCGTAGCTCTAGCTTCAGGACTCACCAAGCTAAGGTCTCCCCAGAATCTAGCTGCAAGCACAAGGGATTCTGCTGGCCTGGGGCAGTACTAGAAGGTGCTAAAAGTGTTTAAAGGAAACACGTAACACATTAACCAGTGTTAATGGTGAGCAAGGACTGGAACAGGCTCCAGCTGGGCTGACCAACCCCCATCCTGCAGAGCCCGGGAGCTCTGCTCTGGGGCAGTTGGACCAACTGAGTTTGGAGGGCTGCAAGCTTCAGAGCTGGTCTCCACCAGGAAGGAGAGGGGCTGAGGACAAAAAGGAAAATACTTAACTGCTTGCCCTGTGGTCTGCCGTGGTTACATCCTGCCACAGCTACCTTCCTGCCACATGGGTCCCCCCTTAAACTGCGTGATGCTTAACTGCTGACAGAACCAGAGACTCACTCACTAGTAGGATATGCGCCGTGTCATTAGGGAAGGATGGCAGGAGAGAGGGCAACGAAGAAGGACTGAAGAAGGAGCTGGTACTGGATGTAAAGGGAGCAGTACGGCAGTGATCCCCGTATTGCTCAGGGAGGTACGGATCCAGGAGCGCTGAGTAGCCCTGGACGGCAGAGGAATCACACGGGAGCGGCTTGGATCCTGGAGGGGGTGAGCAGACGTCACTGGCAAACTGCTTTGTGCTGTGGAAATCCAGCTCAGCCATGAAGGACCTCCTGACGCCGTAGTAAGCAGTTGCGGTGGGTGAGCCTGTGGCAATCGTGGGAAAAAAAGGATGGCTACGAGGAAACCACACAGGCAGCCGAAGAGTTGCAGGCACCTTTGCGAGCACAAAGCAGAGCCCTTTGCACTCGAGCATTCTTCAGGATGGGGGGTGGGAGAAACTTGGGGTCTTTTTCTCCCTTTTTCAGGGGATTTTATGCAATGCTACAGGGACCTTGCTTTATTATCGTTGCTTCTTTGCAGACTCTTGCAGAGACTTTCCTCTTGGATTTTCTGGCATGGATGCCTGGCCTGTCCCTGTGCTCCTTCGCTCGCTTTGAGCCAGGTGCTCTTTAGAGAACAAGACACAGGAGCAGTATCGACTGCCCAACCTACACGTAAGGTATTTCTCACTGGAGGAAAGCCTCACCTGGTATTTGGACAAATGGTGACGGCGGCATGTTGGTGCTGCCCTGTGAAGATAAAGGCACATTGAAAAATGTCTTTTAAAAATAATCTAGCTCCCTAAGCACATAGTTTGGGAAGGTGTTGGTGTAATTCAGATGCACTGTTTGAGTATTGGTGCTATCAGTATGAAGAGATTAACTGCAAGATTTTGAGCCTGGGGCATCTGAGGTATTAGCATATGTAGGCAAAGAAGAGATTACAAAAGTCCTGGACAGAGCTGATAACAGTACAAATATCAAGATAACTGTCTTCTTTCTCATGTGCTGCAGGGTCTCATTATGCTGAACAGTCCTTTCGGTGCCAGTGAGAAACAGGTCTGGGGAAGCAGGTACCTCGGTATTTGACTGCTCAAAATTCAGTTTGATTCTGCACTGCCCATGTTCGACCCCAGCTCCCCCACACTGTGTTTGGTGCCCACCGCTGCTTGGCTCACCCTGCTAGCGGAAAGAGCGAGCTGTTCTTGGAAGGAAGTTGTTTCTAGCTCCTGTCTGTCTTGTACAGCCATATTGATAATAATAATCTCCTCTTGGTCCTTGGGCAAGGAGAATTAGCCTCGAGTGACCCCTGTGCTTGAGGAGGCTAATCCCTTCCAAGGCATTGTGCAAAGGCAGCTCTATATGGTGTTTCCCTGAGCTCGGTCTCCGGACCTCCAAGCCCATGAAGCAGAAATCCAGGAATTCATCTCAGCTGTGCTGTTGCCCTGGCCGGTGATGGTGGCATGCTACTTCCAGTTTGCATAGTGCAAACAGGAGGTTCCTGCCATAGCAGGCAACCAAATTCGGCGGTTTGGATTTGAATTAAATTTGCCAGTGCTAAGACTTCCTTTTGCTGCTGAGGAAGGCTTGCAGCTGCTCCCAGCTGCGCCATGAAAATGAGCCCCGAGACCGCGCAAGTCACTCGGATGCAGGAGCTGCGGGAGGTGCCAGGAAGGAGCCCTTCAGCGCGTGGCAGATGCATGTTCGCCCTGCGGGGTCGGGGATGGAGCCTGCACCTGTCTCCTGCTGGGCCCGTTCAGACGCACAGCATCGTGGCTGGTAACGCATGATGCCCAGCAGATCTACAGCCTCCCTATGCAAATCCAGCCTGGGCAGACACCTCTCTCTGGGCATGCACCTTATCTAAGCAATCCATTTTCCTGCTTTGGGGCTTGTCCCACCACTTCCTCTGTCCGCTCATGGCCACTGTGTCCTGCTGATGGTTTCTGTCTGTATTCACTGCAGAGAGTTTCTTTGACCCAAAGGAATGGCACAGCTTTAGCAGGCAGTCCTGTGCTCCAGTGTCAGACTCCAGAGCCTCCACACCCCACCAGGAAGCAGTCTGGTACCCAAATATTTTGCTTGAGGAGAGAAGGAGCCAGCAAATTGGGCTCTGCCTGCAGAAGCCTAAACCTGGCCTTCATCAGAACAAGCAACCACATATGAGGACCTACATTTCAATTGCCTGCTGGCTGCTTATCAGGCAGTGAATGGCCTGGCTTAATTTAAGCCCATTAGTCCATTTCCTCCCTGCATTACTTCCTTTCAGCGCCGTGGGACCGAGGGAGCTGGATCTTCTGCAACACATCAGTGTGTCTGCTTAACGTCACTTGAGGGCACAGCATGCTCCGCTGTTTGATCATACCTTGACTTCACTGTATCTCCCCTTTGGACCCAAAATGCAGCACAGCAGTCGAGGTAGCAGCACTTGAAAGGAGCATCTGAAAAAGCTGTTGCTGTTCTGCTGCTGCAGTGAAGGGCCCATCAGCTCACTTGTGACAGGTAATGGCCTTTCTTCAGCAGCACTGATCTGCTCTGCAGACCTCCCGTCACACAGGGAAGGAAAACTGATTTTGGAGCAAAGATCATGTGCAAACAAAAGATGCAACCGAATTACACTGCATTATAAATATACGTTGTGGCGTTCAGTTGTCTGCCATTTGCTTTGATGCTAGATTATATTATCTCTTGGATAAACAGAGCTGCCCTTACAGCTGCTCTTTTCACGTGTCCGAGCAAATACGGATGTTTGCCCTGCACTATAATTTTCAGTCTATCATAAGGAATTAGCCATTGGGCTGATTTTGCATTAGATAGACGCACAACTGCTAAGCTTTGGAACCCAGAGTTAAGGGCAATAAAGTCAGCAGCAAGCATTTTACAGTCCCTAGGGCTTTTGATTGCAACCATGGCAGCACTGAACAGAAAAACTGCCACCTCCAAAAAGAAAGCTGGTAACCCATGGTAGTGCTTAACCTGGATCTGTTTCTTTTTTCAGTCAGTGCAAACAGAGCAACTGCCTGTTCGAGATTTGTTTGTTTGTTTGTTTTGCTGAAGGCAAAAAACCTGAGGCAAATGGCTTGGGGGCAAAAGAGCATCAAATCTAACACGTCTACTGCAGCTGGTGACTCGGGTCTCTGCTCCTAGGTCTCTTTCCTTCCAGGGCACAGTTTCATCAACTTGATTGCGTCTCCTCATCTGTCATTGGCCCCGTTTTTCCCAATGAGCCAGGAAACGATGTGCTGCTGCTTAGCAAAGGTGAGTCTTCGGAGCCCACTGGGAAGAGCTGACAGTGCCACTGGCTGCTTTGTGCTGGCACCTTCAATATTGTCCCCTCTTCTGGGGACAAAAGCACTTCTCGGGTATCTGTGCCTGGCTGGTACTTCGAACTGCAATGTAGTTTACCATAATTTGACTTACGTTTTCTGTTGCCATGGAATCATTTTAGAAAGAAGCAGCTCTTACAAACCGATGCTTGGCTTCCTTCCAGAGCATAACATCACTGCATATCCCCTGGCACTCTGGTATGCCAGAGAGGAGCTGGAAGGAGTGCATCGTTCAGGGAAGAACATCTATTTTTATGGCACTGAGTTGTTCAAACGTAGCTAGTGGTAAGGGAAGCTGACTCGGAAAGGTGTCATGCATGGAATGAGAAGGGAATGGGAAATTTAACATTACTGATTTGCTAAAGCTGTTATTGAGAATTTGTATTTCTCAGGACTTTAATCCCCGAAAGGTTCAATGATATGAAAAATCAAGGAGTTCTCTGTGATTTCTGGGGCAGAAACTAGTCTTCGAAATGCCTGTGCCTTTTCCCTGTCGATGTTGGCAGCACTCTGAACTCAGCAAAAATGTTCTTTAGCTACAGATTACATGCCACAACTTTCCAGTAAAGTAACAGACTTACACTGCAGTGGGAGCCACTGCTCTGCCTGGATCGCTTCTCGGCGAGCAGATCTTTGACTGTGTGTTTCACTCGTACTCCTTGGTACACTCGTTTGCCAAAATCTGTGGGGACTAAGGGAATGAAATAGGCATTAGAGGAGATCAGCCAAAGCATAGGGAAGGTGGAAAACATCGCTAAGGAAGAAGTACATTCACCAGCTCTGTGTACTAACATAAGAAGGAAGCACGTGAGTCTGTCTGTTAATATTCCTGCTAAATTGTCACTTAGGGCTGACCTGCAGATGGCAAGGGGGGCCTGCCCTGCAGTTCAGCACTAGGCGCCAGGTGCTTTCCATGCAATTCCCTCTGTGACAGACAAGACTGCATGATGGTTTTGACTTTCGTTTTGCCAAAAAGGGCTCAGGGGCATCTTACATTTCCCCTTGGTGCCAGCAAAGGTGGGTTTAACCAGATAGTCCCTATTGCTTCCAGCAATAATCCTGCAGTTTAGCTCCTCATTGCCTCTTTTGTGGAGGTGCCAGTGTCCAGCACATGACTCTGTGAGCCAAGACAGATTTGATCTCTGTGGAGCAAAGGTAGAAATACCCCAGACAGCCAGAGCGGCTCCAGGGGATGGTGCTGTGAACCGGCCTGGGCAGTGCTCAAGAAAAGCAAAGGAGTTGGCTGCTGTGTATCCACAGCAAGTACAGACAGGTTCTGGGGAGCTCTGTGGTTTTAGCAAGGAGAAAAAAAAGCGTAAGAGGCACAAAGAGGGGTGCAGTGCCTTGGCCACCCCAGAGGGCGATGGCAGTTTGGCCTCTGTTTTCTTGACCTACCTGAAAGCCAGCAAAACCTGTACATCATGTCTATGTGGCTTTTGGGGCTAGGCATCTGTCCCCTTCCCCTGCCTGGATAAATCTCTGGGATCTGCCAGGTGTACAGGTGTTTTGGCACGAGCGAGAGCAGACAGGTATAGAAGAGTACAATACCGGGATAAACTTTTTATCCTACTTAACAAGCTGTGTCTATAGAGAGACCTCACACCTGTGGAGCCTGGGAGGAGCTTCCAGAAGGGGTATTACTGAAATGTAAAGACAAGAACTCAACTTTGAAGCTAATCCTTCGGAAAACAAGAAGCCGTGTTCTCCTGAGGGAATGCAAACAGTTAAACCACAGCTGAAGTGCTTGATCTGTAAAGCTGTGATTTATCATTTTACCCTTCTGCTTTTCAGGATGTGGCATTTGATTCCATTCATCATTTATGTTCCTATGGCATTGTGTTCCCAGGTGCACATACACCCAGCGGGTCTCGAAAGGGCATAAACAATGCAGAGACTTGGTGCTGGCTTGGGGCTACTCCAGTACCTTCTGGTGGGCCACAGTTTGAAAGAGACACTCAATGTCTCAAAGATTATGACTGAAACGGTCAAAATAAACATGGACACTGAGTATGCGTTTGGAGTAGCCAGTATTTCGAGGTGGAAAAATCTGCCTGTGTGCTGAGGCGGACTCTTTTCCATGGTCTGCTTCCTTTCCGTGTTCTGACATTCCTGAATGCTGCAACCTCTTGTATTCCTTGCTCCTCTGTGATCATTTCTCTAGCAAGTGCCCAATGCTCTGTACTTCTCCAGTACAGTTTTTCTATCATCCTTATTACTGTCTGAAGACATCAGACAAACATGTCCACATGTCCTTGCTTTTACACATGGGTACTCTGCTGCTGAAGTTACTTTGCTCATATGCCTGTAGATATATGCTTGGGCTCAAATCCTTGTAAGCAAGATAAGCACTGACCCTTGCTTGGCTAAGTACTCTGGCATCATGTAAGTAACCCTGTTGGCTTCTATGAGTCATTTTGGAGGAGCTGACTCTGAGCTATTAAAACAACAAATAAGCCTGCTATTGGCAGCATCAAGGCAGGAAATGCTAGTTTATATATTTTTATAAATTTTTTGAGCAAATTGAATCATATTTTATCATCCTGGATTCACTCTCTTTCAGAAAAAATCGCGCCATGACAGAATATGAATTTTCTTTAAAGAATACTGCATATGCTAACAAATATTGTTGAAATATTGGGATATTAGAGATACCATGACAATTCTGCTCTCTGAATTGATTTTATGTGAGCCCACAGATAACACGGTGCATTCTTTCCCCAGTTTCACTCTATCATTAACATTTCTATTAAGATGATTCTATGATATGTTGGAAAGCCAATGATGTGCTGGGACTCACCTGCTTCCATTCTGGCCACTGCTGACTAATCCCAGTTCTCAGGATCTGCAGGACTTTGGAGAAGGGCTGTCATGAGCTTCCCAGAGCTGAGTGAAGTCAGTGCTCATTCTCCACTGATAACGAGCTGAGCCCAATGGAAATATGTTTTCTCCAATTTAGGGATGACTCCACAATGGCTTGTTTAGAATTTGCTTAAATGCAAACTGCTCCATGTGCGTTTCACTGCCATTTGCATGGTCAGCGTGGATCAGTCTCAAAGGATCTTTTTCTTGTCTGATCTGACATGTCATGGGTGAAAACAGAGGTGAGGTTTGTCAATGGAAAAAACTCTGGTTAAAATGAAAGGCTGGTAAGTCCCGAAGGGATGAGCTCTCTCCTTACAGGATAGGATCCTGGCTGAAGAACAAGGCTTGGAGCAAGAGAATATTCTTACCTGTAAGCATGAGGCAGCCTAGTGCTGCTGAAGATCCACATGGCAGGCCTTCCATGTAAAGGAGCTCTTTTCCCTCAAAACAACTACTAGAGTCCAGGAATAGATTGGGACAGACAATCTCTGCAGTGGTTTGTGTGCATGCAGAGCAGTACCCAGCAACACTCTGCTCATCCTATATGAGCACAACCAAACGGAGGCCAATACATTCCTCATAATTAAATATTTCTCCACTTGTGGAGCCCATTGCCTGTCTGAGGGGATCTGTTAGGTGAGATTTGTTCCTCTTTGCAATGCCATGCATTTCCATGCCGTGGACCCAGTAATGAATATCGCCTGTTATTGGTACTGCCTTCCTGGGAGAAGACTATTAGTTTCTTAAGCTGCTTTTTGGGTTTTTTTTTTTTTTCCCCTTCAAAAGAAATATTAAACTGAGAGGGCCTGCTGATGAAATAGCTGCATCTGGTCAGGCTGTCACCGTAGGTAGGGAAGACAAAGCTGAAGTATCACAGAGAGTAATTGTCTATATACTCAATGCAGAGTTGAGGGAGTTCTGATTGCTCAGACACAGAGCTCGTGATCGAGAGGGCACTGCACAGAAAACTGATGGGAAAATATAGCTGCTATGTAAAGAGTCTGTGGCCACTTACACACCTGCTCCCCATGCACAGGTCTTGCTTTGGCCAGTCCACGAGTGCCAGCCTGCCTGGTATCGGCAGCTCTCCTGGTTGCAGAGCATTCCTGGCAATGGCAGGAAGCGCCAGGCAGCTGTAAGGTCACCGCAGAAAAGGGCTGGTTTTGCATCGTAAGCCACCTGGCTCCTGGCAGGCTTCCCGCCTGGGTTTGCCTCCTGGGACAGACATATGTTTGCTTTGGTTAGGATACACAGACTCAGCCTCCCCGGCACAGCTGTGGCACTGTCCGCCCTGGCCAGGTGTCTTGCCTACAAAACAACTGTGTTAAAAACAACAGCTAATCCTGCAGAAAATAATTAAATGGAGATGAAAGAAACACTCAGTCTGCCTTCTCTTAGATGGCACACATCTCTTATCTTGTGTTTTCTGTTACAAAAGCCTCAGGTCCAGCTTTTCTCTATGGTTTGGTGGTTTTGGGCAAGTACCTTCCATTCTTCTCGGTGGGCAGAGTCGGGGCATGCAAGGGGAATCAGAGAAGCAATTGTGTGTAGACAAGACATGCTCTATGACACATTCTAAACAACCTCAGTTCATCTTAGCATGCTGCCAAAGCAAACTTCACCGGGAATTATGCCTCTGTTTTGCACTGCAAAGGCCTGGAAGAGCAGATGCAATATTCAGTGCATATTTGCTTAATTCAAACCGTCAGTTCAACCTGTCCTTTTGAGGGAGTAAAAAGGAGAAAAAGCCTCACGTTATCTGCCAGCAGGAACCACAGCACCGATAGGGACAGGAATGGGGCTTGTACTGTTGCTGGCCAGGGTACCCAGCTGTGTGTAACCTCCCGGGGCGTGACGAGCTGCTTGTCTGCACAGCACACAGCCGCAGTGTGAGAAATGAGCTGAGAAATGAGCGAATGAGCTGGAAACGCACGGGAGGCGCCATGGGGAGCTGCTCTGCGGGCCCCTGCGCTCCATGGCGGCGACAGCGGCGCGGCCGGCTGGAACGGGCGGCCGCGCCGAGCGCCGATGCCGGGCACCAGGGCCTGCTCGTGCCGGGGCCACGCGCAGCCCAAACGCACGGTGCCCCGGCACGGGGCTCCTGCGGCGCTTGGGCACGCGCTGAGGGGC
>VZSG01000467.1:36710-74027 GCA_013398315.1 Nothoprocta pentlandii | reverse complement strand
GCCGGCGGGCGGGAGGCGCTGTCGCTGCGCTGCGAGTGGGAGCTGTGCGCCTTCGTGGCGCCGCGCATGGAGGAGTTCTGCGAGCACGTGGCGCAGCACCTGCGGCAGCACCTGCCCGGCGAGGCCCGCAGCGACCTGGACCCGCTCGGTAAGGAGCGGCGCGAGAGGCAGCTCCGTGCGGGAAAGGGGCCTTTCCCTCGGGCACCTCCTGGAAGCTGGTGGAGGAGAGGATGTAGCTTCCCAGCCTCCAGGGCTCCGAGCCTCTTCTGGGAGCCTTCCCTCCACCCCCCTGCCCTCTGTGTGTTTCCTGCCTTGGTTGCAGAGGAGTACACGTGCCTGTGGCAGGAATGTGGCTTCTGCTCGCCAGAGAGCCCAGCCGACCTCGTCCGCCACGTCTACTTCCACTGCTACCACACCAAGCTGAAGCAGTGGGGGCTGCGGGCCCTGCAGAGCCAGTCGGACGTGAGCCATTGCCAGCTGGACTTCCAGAGCCGCAACATCATTCCCGAGATCCAGGAGAACTTCCTGTGTCTGTGGGAGTACTGCGAGGTGAGGGGCAGCTCCCCTTTCCCAAGCGGTGGCAGGGGTGTGGAAGCCAAGGCAAGGAGAGCTGCCTTCTCCCGCTCGCTGTGTTTGTGCCTGTGGGGAGAACGAGCTTCTGCCTTCACCCTGTTCCCTCTTTCCCCACAGAGGTCGTTTGATAATCCCGAGTGGTTCTATCGGCACGTGGAAGACCACAGCTTCTGTTCCGAGTACAAGGCAGCAGGGAAGGAGAACCACGTGGTGCTGTGTGGCTGGAAAGGTGGGTGGAGGCAGGCAGGGGCTCTCTGGAGGGCTCTGCACAGGCGTGGGCTCCAAGGGTCACACAGGAGAGCTCTGCCTTCCTTGTCCGGCCAGGGTCTCGGAGAGCATCTCTGAATTCGAGAGCATGTGTGAAGTTCTGGCAGTGAAATCAGTGCTCCTGCAGAGCTTCCTTCAGGGGCTCCAGTGGATTATTTTGTATTCAGCTTCTCATTCCTAGTTAATCATCTCACGGTAACCTAGGAGAAAGAGCTCTGCCTTCCTCATTAAAATAATTACTCTCTTCTCTGTGCACCGCAGCCCGGTATTTGTCTTAGCTGCGTGTGGGATGAGGGGCTCTGTGCTGGTGTTAGCCCGACGGCCTCATGGCGCTGCACCCGTGCAGCAAGGGCTTTTCCTGGCGTAGAGCCGATCCTCGCGTGGCCCAGCAAGCAGCCTCAGTCAGGCTGTGGGCTCCAAGACTCCTGTCTGCCTGTTGGAGTTCCTCGCCCTGCTGCGTCCCTGAGGGACAGCCTGACCGATGTCCTTGTTGCTTGTGCGCAGACTGCGACTGCACCTTCAAAGGGCGCTGCAAGCTGCGGGAGCACCTGCGCAGCCACACGCAGGAGAAGGTGGTGGCCTGTCCCACCTGCGGCGGGATGTTTGCCAACAACACCAAGTTCTTCGACCACATCCGCCGGCAGACGGCGCTGGACCGTAAGCCGCTGTGGGCATGGCGAGGAGGGGCTTGCGAGCCGTCTCGCTGGCTTCCCTTGCGCTCTGCGCCAGTGCAGCGTGCTGGGCTTGCAGCACAGAAGGCAGAGGGCTCTTGGGAAGTGGGTTTATGGTTTGGCTTTGCTGTTAGTGCCGACTGCCTCTCCTGGGAGGGAAGGGGTCCTGGCTGCGCTCTGACTTCCATTTGCTGCTCTTTGTGCTGTTGTTCTTGCTTTGATTTCTCTTCTCGTTCCCCCTGCCCTCTTCTCGCTCGACCTGGACGTTGCAGAGCAGAGGTTTCAGTGTTCTCACTGCTCCAAGAGGTTTGCCACGGAGAGGCTGCTCCGTGATCACATGAGGAACCACGGTGAGTGAAGGCTCCTTCCTGCGGCTGTTGCTGCGAGCTGTGTGTGTTCTGCCCTGCTCCGCAGTGACGTTTCCCGCTCGTGTCCCTCGAGCAGTGAACCATTACAAGTGCCCTCTGTGCGACATGACCTGCCCGCTGCCCTCCTCGCTGCGCAACCACATTCGGTTCCGGCACAGCGAGGAGCGGCCGTTCAAGTGCGACTACTGCGACTACAGGTGAGTTCCCGGGCTGCCTGTGTGCCCGGCTCGTGGCCCCCAAGGGCCTGGAGGCCTCTTTGCGTATATGTGACTCACTGTGACCGGCTTCAGTTGCCTTTTTGGTTGCTCTTAGTTGCAAGAATCTCATAGACTTGAGGAAACATCTGGACACCCACAGCAAAGAGCCAGCCTATCGCTGCGAGTTCGAGGCCTGCAGCTTCACCGCGCGTTCCCTCTGCTCCATCAAGCTCCACTACCGGAAAGTCCATGAGGTGGGAAGGGAGCAGAGGGCTGCACTTGTTCCCAATAAAGCTGAGAAACAGTAGCCATGACACGCTGCATGAGGTAAAAAGCTAGAGCCTAGGGAAATGCCCTGGGCTGGAGCTATAGGAGCGGGAGGTCACGTTGCTTTCCTCTCTTCCTGCTGCACTAATGTGTCACGTCAGTCTTCTCAGAGAACCTCTTTCCTCCCTCTGCGCGTGCAGGCGGATGCCGCGTGCTCTGGTCAGGCCTGCAGGGCACTCATGTTGCTCTCCCTGCTCTCCAGGGTGACTCGGAGCCCCGGTATAAGTGCCATGTCTGTGACAAGTGCTTCACACGTGGGAATAACCTCACCGTGCACCTCAGGAAGAAACACCAGTTCAAGTGGCCCTCGGGGCATCCTCGCTTCAGGTATTGCCCTCCCTCAGTTCCTCCCTGCCTCCTCTCTAGTGTAAGCAGCTGGTGCTGCCTCCTGCTTTTTACTGAAGCCAGCAGAAGAGATGAGGCAGTGATTGGGCTTCATGTTGGCCTGTGATGTACCTGGGAACCTTTTTGGGGGCAGGGAAACACTTGGCAGCAGATGTTCAGTGGGTTTGGACCCTGATGATGGAGCAGTGCTGGGTGGGAGCTCGAGCAGTGGGACAGAGACAGGGGCATGGACAGGAGTGCCATTGCAGCAGCTGCATTTGGGAACTTCCCTGGGGAAGGGGCTGCAGTGAGACTTGCTCCATCACTCCTGCCCGTCTCCGCTCAGGTACAAGGAGCATGAAGACGGCTACATGAGGCTGCAGCTGGTGCGCTACGAGAGCGTGGAGCTGACAGAGCAGCTGCTGAAGGACCGCGAGAAGCAGGGAGAGGCGCTGGACCACTCAGCCGAGTGCGTGGTGCTCTCTGAGGGTGAAGGCAACCTCCAGGCCATCGTTCTGGAGGCCCCAGCAGAGGCTCCGCCAGTGGCGAACAGTGACCCTGAGCCACAAGCGGCCTCCTGGCAACCTGTGGCTTACTCTGCTGGCAACGCTGAGCCAACAGGGCCAAGTGCCTTCCCGGGAGCAGCGCTGTCCTCAGAGGCAGAACCCGGCGCCCCAGCCAACCCCATCATCCGGGTGGTGAACCGGACCAACGAGCACGGGGAGAACGAGACTGTGTATTACGTCATGGCTGGTGCCTCCTCTGAGGAGCGGGCAGCAGGGCCTGGCGGGCTGGCCGTGGAGCTGGAGGAGAATGTCATGGACCGCCTGCAGAAGACAGCTGAAGAGCTGGGCATCCAGATAGTGTGAGGAGCTCGCCTGTCTCCCTGCACGTGGAAAACACGGACCGCTGTGGGATGTGCTAGGAGAGAGGGCAGGTCTCCTCCCACACATGGCTGGCTCGCTTCTCTCTCTTGTTCCAGTCTTGGTGGCTGCTGGTTCTGGTCAGGGTGGAGAGGTTGGGAAAGGCTGTTACTGTCTGTCCGTCAAGAGATTTGAGCAGGAAAGAGCCAAGGATTTGAGGAACGGGGCAAGTCTCTCCTGCTTCTTCAGGAGGTTCTGTCTTTTGTCTGGCCTGGGCCTTCTCTGCCTCGTTACTTGCTGGTGAAGTGGTCTCTGCTGCTATGCAGTCAAGTTGTCGGGTCCTCAGTGAGGACCTCCCCAGCATGGAAGCATGCTGAGCCGATGCAGCAGGTGAGACGGGTGCCCCTCAGGCCTGCTCTCCCCCCTACCTTGCTCTCCACAGGAAGCGGTGCCTTTGTTGGCGCTTCCTTTCAGGATGTCTCTCCTGTTAGTGCCTGCACTGTCGATACCCTCCCACTGCACTGATCTCTGTGAGAGGAGAGGGCAGGAGGTGCTGTCCCTTACGGGCTTGGGGGTTTTCCAGTGCATTTATTCTTCCCTGGGTTTCCTCCCCACATTGGGGCTTGGGATACTGAGCAAGTAAATTGTACTTGGGAGTGATAAATAAAAGCCAGACCGCTGGACCAACTGGTGTGTGGTGTCTGTGTCAGTCCCATTCGTGCAGCCAGGGCAAGTTGTGGTGACCGTGAGATCGAGCTGCACAGGAGCTACGGTGCGAGGGACAGACACAGCGGAGCTGCCAGGATGCCTTTGCTGTCCTGCAAGGTGCCACCTGCTGCAGCTGGCTGCTGTCTTGGAGAGTGTGTTGTCCCGTGTCCCCAGGGACGGTACTGGAAGACCAGGCCTGGCTCAGGCACTCCTGCCTGGTGTGGATTGGGTTTTGCTGCCTCCCGTGGAGCGTGAATCTGTGCTGCCTGCTGTGTCATGTTTTGAATCTAAAGAGCTGGGGCTTGTGGGCAGAGGCAGCTTGCCCCTTGGGAAGTGGTTTGGATAAGGACCGCATGAAGCTGGTGTTCCTGGTGCGAGCAGGGTGAGCGTGGCCTTTGCCACCCTTGGTGCGGAAGTGGGAGGCCAGATGGAGGCGGACGGGCAGTTTCAGTGGCCTCGCTGCTCTTGGGCCTGGCACTGACTTCTTCCCTCTCTCCCTTTCTCAAGCAGTTCAGCAAAAGCTGCTGGGACTCCAGGTTGGTGGAGAAAATCACTTCAAGCTAAGCCCCTGGCCATCTGCTCACTTTCTAATTACAAACGCTGTGGGTGTGACTTGTGGCTGTGCCCGTGGGGTGGGGGGCACGAGAGCAGCCCCCCTTGGGCTGGTGCCAGGGCAAGGAGCAGCAAGCAGGAGGATGCAGCGAGGCCGGGCTGCCGGCACAGGCTGCGGCCAGCCTTGCTCAGCCTTCTGCGCTCCTCCTGGACACTTCCTCGCTGGCACTTGGCACGGCTGGGCCAAGAGTGCCCTCGAGAGAAGGGACTCCAGCCAGACAAGCTTTCGCAGCACTCCCCTCTTGGCTGCCTCTCCGACGCACGGGCCTCGGGGCTCTGCTGCCAAGCCGTGGCAGTGCCCGCTCTGTCCCTGCTGTGCCCCCGCTGCAGTGCTCCTCTGCCGCCCGGGTGCTAGACGCTGGGAACCGCGTAGAGCCTGCGGTGGCCGACAGGAGGTGTCCCTTTAAAACCTGGGTCTGGGAAGGGTAATCTGCCAGGGATTATCTGCTGGGGAGAGGATTCGGATTAAGGGGAGCGGCTCCTCCCTTCCCCCATGCCCTACAGTGTGTCTCAGCCCGAGTGCATGGAAACCAAGTTGGTGTTCTCCAGGGCAAGCCGGGTAGCACTCCTGGGGCTGCTGGAGATGGGCAGGCCCAGGGATCGCATCCTGGGATGAGCTGTGGGGTGGAGAGGAGGGTGGTGCGTGTGCTATGGGGCTGAGCATCCTGTTCCTTGTCTTGCTGGCTACGCTGGTCTCCTGTGAGGAGCAGGAAGGTAACGGGATGCAGGGGGGCTCATAGGGGCTGAGCTCGAGCTACTGATCTCAGCGCTGGTGGTGCTCGGCTGCCAATGTTCCTTGGCTGGGGGAGCAGAGCCCTTCCAGCCCCTCCTTGCCTTGCTCCCTGCAGCACCAGGAGTTCTGGATACCTACTGGTCTGGCACAGCACCCATTTGCCTGGGGGGCTGCAAGGGGAAGCACAAGGAGCTGAAGAGAAGCCAATGTGGGAATGGCAGCTGCTGCTGGCTGGGCTACAAGTCCTTCTGCCGAGGTAGGGCTGGTGGGACGCAGGAGGGGACGCGGGAGGGCTGCAGGACTCGGCACAGCCTGTTGGACAGGGCAGGTTTGCACCACGCGTGTGTGTGCATCCGCTCTAGCAGCTCGCTGCTCCCTGGCCAGCAAGGGGACGTGGCAACAGCAAAGGGCCCCCGCAGTGCCAGTCTGGCACTCTAGTCCCTCGCTCAGGACCCTTGGGGCAGCCTGAGCATCCTGGAGAGGGGTACCAGAGGAGCAGTGCTGCGGGATGCTGTGCTGCCCTGCCAACATGGGTATTTCTTTCCGTGGGGACTTGCCTCTCCGCAGTGAACTGCGGGCGGCCCGAAGCGGACTTCAACTCTGTGGTGTACGGCAACGACTGGTGGGTCGGCTCCGTGGTGCGCTACAGCTGCCGGCCCGGCTTCCTGCTCCTGGGCGACCCAGCCAGCGCCTGCCAGTCCGACGGCCGCTGGACCCCCAAGCCCACCTGCCTCCGTGAGTAGCACTGGGCCACGCTTTGGGCCAGGGGAACGCCGTGCCTGTGAGGTCCCTGGGGAGCTATCTGCAGCCGCTTTGGACCTGGAGGAGCGTTGCAGAGAGGTCCCCAGCACCTTGGTCCCCTGAGCACTGCCAGTTAGCTGCAGGGGGTCTGCAAAGAAGGTGGCTGCAGGCCACACTCCGGCCCCACTCCCACAGGGATCTGCCTGCGAGGCCGGATTGAGATCAACGAGCGGGACATTACCGGGAGGTGCTCTTCATCCTGCAGCAGCCACACTCACCTGGGAGCCTTCCTCAACCGTGGCTGCATCAAGATCTCAGCCTGTGTCACCAAGCAGTCCGGCTGGGCCCGCTGGTTCCAGCGCTGCGACATCTGCGAGTGCGACTGCCACGTCCCGTGCGGTGAGCGCCTGTGCTGAGGGGGACACGTGCTGGCCAGCAGCTGTCCGCCCTGCTAGACGTCTGCCTTTAGTGTAGGAGGGTGGTCCCCAGCGCCTGCAGCAGCTGGGGGCTGCTGAACTGCTCAAAACCTGCTGCTCCTGCCTCCCTTGCAGCTTCCTCTGGGTAGAGCTGAGCTGGTCGGAGCTGCAGGATCTGACTCTGCTCTGAGAGAGACCTCTGCCTTGGATGAGTGCTGCCTTCTCTTAGTCCGTCTCGCTCCCTGGGCTCTTTCTTCAGCTCCACCTGCTGCAAAGCTGCTGGATAGGAGAGAGGGACCCCACCTCACCACTCTTGCAGGGCTGCCCTTCAAAGTGAGGAGATGCTCATCGAGCTGGAGAGTTCCTTTTGCTTCCTTCATCTGGGTCCATGGAGCTGGTATCTGTTTCCTTCTGTATCCAACTCCATTTCTGAGAAGGGCAATGGGTCTACCTGTGCTGTGTGTTGCAGGATTATTAATCATATCTCTCCTGTGGGTTATGACTTCTCCCTGTTGGGTATTCCTTGTACCTTCAGCTGCTCCTGCACTTGCTGCAGCCAGGATGGTAGAGCCAGAGTGTGAGAGCTGGGGTGTGCAGCCATGTGCTCCCCGCTGTCACCTCTGCATGGCAGAACGGGCCACAGCAAACATATGTCTGCACCAAACTTTGCTAAGGAATAAAGCATTACCTTGAGACTTGCTGATCCAAGGTCTTTCTGGATGTGCTGGGGAGTGTCTCCAGCTGCTGTAGGTTCTGCCCTTGCCCCAAGTCACGCTGTCTCTCTTCCAGGAAGCAACCTTTCCTGCATAGTGTGTTTCCATTCCCTCTTGGACCCTTGGTTGCTCTCTGGGGTGATGCTCGGGCTGGCTCTGGCACCCAGCTCTCCATCTAGCCTCGTGCTCCCAGGGGAGCCGCTCTGGCTCCCTCCAAAGCAGTGCTGGAAGAGGCAGCATTTTTATTCCCCCAGAGAAGCAGGAGCCTGTCCAAATGGGTGGCCAGTGCAATTGAGGACACGGTGCACCACAGGTAATTTAAGATATGCTAAAGGACATCATACAAGATCTCCAGTCATGTGGAGAGATTCTATGGCCAGTCCCATTCCTTGAGGCCAGGATATGTGGCAGAGCTGAGAGAGGTCTCCTCGGCCACTGGTCTGGTCCCAAAGCACTAAGACACAGTGGGGACTCAGCTACCACCAAGGCTGTCGTGGAGAGGTCCAAGGTGGGGTCCGGGTGGATGCCTCCAAATGTGCCTTTGGTGCTGGCTGCCTGAGCTTCCCAGGTACCAGACCTTGAGGCCGGTGTGATTTCCACCTTGAAGGAACCTGTGGTGAGTTGCTGCAGTTGTGCCGGGGGGTTGCACAGCCAACAAGGGGGGGGCTCTGCCCTGGCCCAGCCCTGATCAGCAGCAGGACTTCAGCAGCAACGGAGATTGCTCCCAGGCCCTGTTTTCACCCTGGCTGCAAGGAAGCAGGGCTGTTCTGCACTGCTTAGAGGGTGTCTGGGCTGAGAGCTGCTAACGGTGAGTGTCTGGGGAGGGGAGCGAGGATGGTGAAAGCAGGGTGAATTGAATGAGCCCTACATGCCTTTTGCTCTATGAGGAAAAGGCTCAGGATCTTTGTGGAGCCTGAGATGTCCAAGACCCTCCAAATTTCCCTTGTGCCCTCCAGCACCCGACTTCAGGCTGCCCTGCCCCACAGACAAGTCTTCCAGCTGCTGGCCCCATTCTGCTCCTTCCTGGGGCTGGATTGCCACCTGAAGCACCATTCCAGCCCCAGCCTGGCTGCGGCAGGGGAAGACTCTCCTCAGCTTGGCAGATGGTTTTCTAATTAATACCCTCGTTAGTGCCACTCATTTCCATATGTTTAAGAACTGTGGTGGGTGAGAGGTGTGAGTAACAGAGAGGATGGAGCCAGGCGAGCGCTGCTGAGGGTGGGAGCACGGAGGGCCGGCAGGTCTGTGGTGATGGGCTGTGGATGGAGCGTGTCGGGAGTGAAGCCACGCAGGGTGGCACAGGGGCAGCCCTGACACCTGGTGCCCTCTCAGTCCCCACACCTGCTCTGTGTTGCCCACGCTCAGCTTTGCTGTGCGGTCCCATCGCAGGAGCCTGTTTCTGCGCAGTCTGTGCCCCATTAGGGAGGCTGTGCCGCAGTGCATGGGGGTTGCAGGAGAGGCTGGGGGGCTGGATGGGCTGCAGGTGCTGAGCGCCAGGCCCCCGGGCTGCAGATGCGCAGGGCTTGCAAGCAGGGAGGCCCGCAGGGAGGAAATAGGGCCGGTCCCTTTAAGAGGCTTTTGCGCTGCCTGGCAGTAGAGCCTGCCTGGAGAGCCCAGCCTGCCGGGCTGACATTCAGCGTCGGGATAAACCTGAGCGAGAGGGGCCAGCGCGTGGCCGGGGGCCGCTGGGCAGCCAGCCCCGGCGGGCTGCGAGCCGCGGCCGGGCCCAGGGGCACGGAGAGCCTCCTCCCTGCCACCCAGCCCTTCCCCGCTCTGCAGAGGCATGGGGAGGAGACCCCAGCTGGGGATTAGCAGGGGCAGAGCCCGGGCAGGGGGCTGCCGCGGCCGTGCCACCAGCTAGGGCTGAGGACGGGCTGCCGGCGGTGACCCGGCTGTCTTTGGGCCCCGCTGCTCCGTGCCCAGCGCATGCTTGGCCAGGGTGCCTAGCGCTGTCCCTGAGCATCCGAGGCGGGCATCGCCTCTTTGTCTGCAGAGGAGAGGCTGAGGGCGTTGCACCGAGGCACCGCTGGGTCTCTGGGACTGAAGGCGGCAGGAGCAGCAGCAAGGATTGCAGCAGGAACCACCTCGAGGCGCAACCGCTGCCAGAGGAGAGAGGAGCCGAGCCCCTGTGTCTGCATCCTGCAAGGTGAGAATCAGCCTGTCCAGCCCGGCTCCCCCTTTCCCTGGAGAAATTTGATGTGGATCTGAACATGGGGAGCGATGCTGCCAGAGAGGGTGGGGGAAATGGGTGGGAATGGGGGTGCTGAGCAAGGCTGCAGCGTTCGGTCTGGTGAGGACAGAGGGGGCCAGCAAGGAGCTGGGATCAAGGAAGAACATCCTTGGCAAAGCTGCCTTGCCCAGCCCTCGCCTTGGGGGTGGGTTAAGCCGGGGAGAGCGGCTTGGGGGATTTAGCAGTCCTTGTAAAGCCTGGCTGAAGGAGTCAAGGTGAGCCCGAGGGCGCTTTGTGCCTCCCACAGCCCCCAACCCTGCTCTGGGGCTGGCGCCATAGCTCAGCCATTGTCACAAGGGGGTCGCCAAGCCCCACGGCTGCTGGTGAGGGGGATCTGCATTCCCACTCCTTCCTCCTCGGGGCTGGGGCTGGCTTCCTTCCAGCCCTGCAAGGGATCTGTCTGCGGCGGGGAGAGGGCTGCGAAGATCTCGGCGCAGCTCCTCGCGAGGCCAGCCTCCTGTTTCAAGGGATGGTGTGTGTGCGCTGCAGCTGCAGCAAGCAGCCCGGAGCCTGCGGCTCAGCAAAATATAGGTTAGCAAAGCATTAGGACCCCGGCCCCAGACGGGTGCTGGGCCCAGCCTGCTCGGGGACAGCTCAGGCTCTGAGTGCCAGAGCGGTGGGGACTGCCAGCCCCTCCCAGGCTGTGGTGCCGCAGTGAGCCAGGGAGCAATGTGCTTCCCACCCTGCTTGGCTCCGCGTCGGCCCTTGCGTCTCAGAGAAACCCTTGAGCTGAGCGGGGCTGGGGGCAGTTTGACTACAGCGCAGCCGGCTCTGGCAGCAGAGGGAGCGGGGGTCTGCTTGCCCCACGAGGATTGCTGCCGGAGCCACGTGAGTTACTGACCATGGGGCTGATGAGCTGCTCCTTGATATGAGTCTCTTTGTGAGGCTTGGCTGCAGGAGAGTTGGGGGTGCCAAGGCCGCATCCATCCCTCCACCCAGCTGTGGGTGCTGGACCACACTTGCTTCACAGGGAGCTGAAAGGCCTGGAGCCAGCAGGGATGGGGATGAGAGGTCAGCCCCTGTCCCTGCAGTCCCCATCCCTGAGAGAGGAGTCTCTGTGAACCTATCCCCATGTTTTCCACAGAGCAGCACCATGGCAGAGAAGGGCATGGATCCCACGTGCGTCTCCATTGCGCTGGAGGACACAGTGTGCCATGCCAGCCCTCCGGACGCCCCTCTCCTCACCACCCACCTGAAGAAGGTGGAGAACCACATCACAGAGGCCCAACGGTTTTCCCACCTCCCCAAGCGCTCAGCCGTCAACATCGAGTTCATTGACCTTTCCTACTCCGTGCGTGAAGGCTCCTGGTGGAGGAAGCGAGGTAGGAGCTGCTCCCCTGCTCTGCACACCTGAGTGCCCTGTGTCTCTGTGCTGCATCCATTCGCCTTTGCTCATGGGCAGCACGGCCAGTCCGCGGGGCTGCACATCTCTGCTGCACCGCACCAGAGGAACGCTGAGCACAGCCCGGGCAGGCAGCCGGCCAGGGCAGCTAGCAGGGAGGCAGGGCAGCTTTCCCAGTTCGGGGAGAGCCAGGGTGGATGCGTTTGCCCAGCACTGCTGCTCGGGGTGTGACGTGACCCCGAGGGGTGCCCTGGCGCAGAACCCAGCAGGCAGCGTACATGCGGTTTGCAGGGGATTTCCTCTTCGGCAGCTCCCCAAGCAGCTGGGGCCTCAGTTCCCTTTCCTGCGCACGGCTCTGGATGGGAGCTTGGTGAGGGGAGGCAGATGGCAACTGGTGGGTGGTAGCCTGCTTTAATTAGCTCTCTTAGCTAATGGGATGCCAATCAGGCAGCCCTGTGATACAGAGAGGGAGCTGCTCTGCTGAAGGTGAAGAAAGGCAGGGATGACCCTGGTGTGCGTGTGGGTACAGTGGTCAGCCCCGTGGTTCCAGGGCTGCTTTTGGGGTGTCCATCCTGCCAGTCAGACACTGCCTCAGCCTCTTGTCCTATCCCAGCTGTCCCAAGGAAACTGAGGCACAGCACGACGGCAGCACCAGCCCCAAGGGTCCCCGTAAGAGGTTTGGTCACGTGTGCGGGACACCCAGGGCAGAGCGTGCCTTTCTGCGGCATCCGGGAGTGCTGGAGCCTGGATGCTGCGCTGCAGGGTGGAAAGGGGAAAGGCTCGGGCAGCCAGTTGTGCAGAAGAGCGGTGGGATCAAGCGTGGCTGGGGAAGGACGCCCCTCTCCCCAGGACCAGGTGCAGCTGGAGGGGCCCGTTGAGCGCTGTCGGCTCCAGGAGCTGGCCGGGCTGGCCACCGCGCTCTGCTGCCGCGGGAGGTTACTGTCAGTCAATGAACGCGAGTAACCGCTCCGCAAGCTGCAGTGGCGCCGACGTGAGCGGCATGCGTGGGGACGGCGCGCGCCGGAGGGGGCTGCCGCGTCCGCTCGCACTGCTGCTCCCCGTGCCGCGATGCAGCAAGCACAGCCCCCTGCCCACTGCCGTGGGCTCGGCCGCCACCCCCGCTGCCCTCCCCCCAGCTCTCTCCAGACTGGGAAGCCCAGTGATGCACAAGAGGCTTGCAGAGTGCATGGGCATGCAGGGTGGGCTCCCACCCAGAAAATAATGCCTGGGAAATAGGAGCTGGGTGAGGGGGAGCTCATGGTGCCAGGCCCCCCCATCCTGGAGAGGGATGGGCAGAGGGGCTGTCCCAACAGGATGTTGTTGTGGCTACGTAGCATCTGTCCCTGCTCCAGGCACTGCATGGATGTGTTGCCCTCTCCCAACGCCAGCTGCCATCCCAGGAGCACGGGGACATGTTTTTGGCAGGGTGATGCCCAGACCCAGTCTGTGGTTTGGCTTGTCTCTGGTGCCCTGCATCATGGGCTGACCTGCTGGGGCTGTGTTTTGGGGGCAGTTGCTGAGAGCCCCAGGCTGTGCCTGTTCCCCATGCCCATCACATCTTATTTCTGCTGCCAGGAAATGCTAATCAACAGCATTTAAAGCAGAGATAATTCTAGGTCTGATTAGCAGTGGCTGCTGCTGGGTGTCGCAGCATGAATGCTAACAAAGGCATTGGCCAGGTACTCCTCAGACCTGGGGACACAGGCTGCCCCAAGCTCCTCTGTTGCACTCTCCTGAGGTCTGGGGAGGAGATGGGCACCTTTGTACCGTGGCCACAGCCTGGTCATGGCCCCTCGGAGGCTTCATGCCATCCTGTTTGTCCCTGCGGTCCTCACCATGACCAAGGACATGCCTCTGTGCTGGGATTTGGTGGTGCCAGTCATGAGCAGGAGGCAGGGAGTGTATGACCACCTGGACACGACAGTCACTATGGGGATGGAGACAGCTCTGGGCTCCGAGGGGGCCTGTGGCTCCCCAGGCACTGCACGTCCCTCAGCATCTAGACTTGTGTACCTCCCAGGAGCCCACCCTGCACTGCTCTCTCCCTGCAGGGTACAAGACTCTCCTGAAATGCCTGTCAGGGAAGTTCTGCCAGCGGGAACTCATTGGCATCATGGGACCTTCGGGTGCTGGCAAGTCCACTCTCATGAACATCCTGGCTGGATATAGGTGAGATGGGCCCTGTGGCAAGTGGATCTGAATCTGCAGGACTGTGAGCCCTGAGTCACATCTCCTCATGCCTTCTTCCTTCAGGGAGACCGGCATGAAGGGCCAGATCCTGGTGAACGGCCGGCCCCGGGACCTGCGCACCTTTCGCAAGATGTCCTGCTACATCATGCAGGATGACATGCTCCTGCCGCACCTCACCGTGCTGGAAGCGATGATGGTGAGCAGCCTGGGAGAGGGCAGCCCTGTGCGCTCCATGTGTGGCATCCAGGACCTTGTCTGCCAGGCACTGGGCCCACACTGATAGCTGCCATTTCCAAGGGCTCTGGGGAGCAGGATCCAAGCCCTGTAGTAGGTCTTTCCTGCTCCTCCATCCCCGACCATCACCCTTGAGCCCTTTACATGGGATGGGGCCATAGTGCAGTCCTCTCTGTCCCCTCCATGTCACAGGCATGTCTCCCTACCCATCCTTTCCACACAGGTCTCTGCTAATCTGAAGCTGAGCGAGAAGCAGGAGGTGAAGAAGGAGCTGGTAAGTCCACAGTCCCTCTGTCTGGTAGGAGAAAGGTGAGTCCAGACACCTCATCTCTTCCCAGAACTGGGGTCTGTGGGCCAGTGGGAGAGCTCCAAAGGATGAGCTCCCCTCAGTGATGGAAGGCTGTGGAGAAGCTTTGGAGGGATGAGCCCCCAGTGAACGAGGCTGTCTCGCAGGTCAACGAGATCCTGACGGCTCTTGGGCTGCTGGAGTGCTCCTACACCCGCACCATCTCGCTGTCTGGGGGCCAACGCAAGCGCCTGGCCATCGCCCTGGAGCTGGTGAACAACCCTCCCGTCATGTTCTTCGATGAGCCCACCAGGTGAGGCTGCAAAGGGCTCTGCCCACCAGCCCAGGGGACACGGTGCTCTGCCTAGTGCTGATTTAGCAAGGCAGGCAAATGGGAGGCAGATGAGGGCATTTCCAGGATGTCCTTCTTACCCTCTCGTCTCTCTCTCTTTGCTGTCTCTTTCTCCTCTGCCCCACCCTGCAGTGGTCTGGACGGTGCCTCCTGCTTCCAGGTGGTTTCCCTGATGCGGTCGCTGGCTCAGGGTGGCCGGACCATCATCTGCACCATCCACCAGCCCAGTGCCAAGCTTTTCGAGATGTTCGACAAGGTTTGGACTGGCCTGGGGAGCAGGGTTCTCTCTCTGGGGCACATGCAGGGGCATTGCCCCTGGGTGCGCTGCAATGTGTCTGCCATGATGTCCCACTGCTCTCTTACAGCTGTACATCCTGAGCCAGGGCCAGTGCATCTTCAAAGGCGTTGTGACCAACCTCATCCCCTACCTGAAGGGCCTCGGCCTCTACTGCCCCACATACCATAACCCTGCTGATTTCAGTGAGTGCATCTGCCCTGGTTGGGCCCACGGTGGGAGCAGGGGGTGGCGAGATTCAAACACATGAAACAGCCTTACAGGCTGCCCAAAGTGCCCCTGGGTTAGCAGGGAGTGACGCTGAGAGACAAGGTCTGCGTCTCTTAGGCCTGTTCTCTTCTGCAGTTATTGAGGTGGCCTCAGGAGAGTATGGAGATCTTAATCCCGTCTTGTTTCGCGCCGTCCAGAACGGCATGTGCACCATGGCCGAGAAGAAGAGCAGCCCTGACAAGGCAGACTCATCATGCCCAGCACACTGCGTGGGGGTGAGTGGAGAGGAGAGGAGTCTCCTGTGGTCTTCGGAGTGGAAGACCTCAGGGCACCCAGATGGGGACAGATTTGGAAGCTGAGAAGATTTGGAAGGCTGTGTTGTGAGCCTGACCCATACCATTGACTTGCCTGTGGTCTTGCAGGACGTGGACCACATCGAGAGCCACACGTTTGCCACCAGCACCACCACCCAGTTCTGCATCCTTTTCAAGAGAACCTTTATCTGCATCCTGCGGGACACGGTGAGGGCAGGGAAGGGTCAGTGGCCAAGGGAGAGGGAACATTTGGGACACGAGGGCCAGAGTTGGAGGACCAGATGGCAGGCGGGTGGTAGACAGTGGATGAAGTTGGGCTCATGTTGGAGGAGCAGTCAAGCTGTCTTCCTCTTGAGCCCTGTGATGCTTTGCTCTGAGCCCTGTGCCCCCTCTGCCTCCAGGTACTGACCCACCTGCGGTTCATGTCCCACATCTGCATCGGGGTGCTGATCGGGCTGCTCTACCTGCACATTGGCAACGATGCTGGCAAAGTCTTCAACAACACGGGGTTTCTCTTCTTCTCCATGCTCTTCCTCATGTTTGCCGCACTGATGCCCACCATTCTCACCTGTAAGGATCTTCCTGCCCCAAAGGCAGTTAGCTGCCCCTGAGACCACAGCCCACCCCTTGGGGCAGAGGCTCTGTGGCTGAGTTTCTGCCAGACAGTGAGGAGTTGCTCAAACTGGGACAAAAGCGGGGACATGGGAGAAGAGGGGGGAACAACTCAAATAGAAAAAAGGGAAATCTTCAGATTGGATCAGCTGGTGTATATGCCAGTTGTGAGGGTATTGGCTTTTGCTTAACAGCTGGGTGTAGTTCACGTGCTGGCTCAAAACAGAAGGTCTGTATTTATTTATTTATTTTGCTGATAATTTATCTGTGATGTAGCATGTTTGACCGTTTCGTCTCTCTTTCACTTCCCCAAAAATCTTAATTAAAACACCCCACCCAAGCTGACTTTTCCACGCAGAAATCTCCCCTGTTTTTCACTGGATATTTGTTGTTCTTATTGGCCATGTGTTTTGGCCCATTGAGGCTCTGAGTCAGTGGGGAGCACCACGTGTGCTGATACTGGGGCACAGGGAGGTGTGAGGGCTGGAGCAGTGTGGGCCCGGGGCGCTGTCGGCTGGTAACTCCTCCTGGCCTTCTGCCTGCAGTCCCCCAGGAGATGTCTGTGTTCCTGCGAGAGCACCTGAACTACTGGTACAGCCTGAAGGCCTATTACCTGGCCAAGACCATGGCAGATGTGCCTTTCCAGGTGGGTTTTTGGCTGGACTCGAGCATCCCTGAGGAATTCCATCCCCCAGAGAGGATCTGGTGGGATGGTGATGAGTGTGGGCACGAGCCCATGGAGCTATCTGTTCTACCAACCCTCTGCAGGTGATCTGCCCCATTGCATACTGTAGCATCGTGTACTGGATGACAGGACAGCCTCCAGAAGCCACACGCTTCCTCCTCTTCTCCGCCCTGGCCACCGCCACAGCCTTGGTGGCCCAGTCCCTTGGGCTTCTCATCGGAGCGGCTTCCACTTCCCTACAGGTTTGGACAAGGCCCTGGCTTTGCTGGGACGGGGAGGCTGATTGTGTGGAGGGAGAGATATTGCTGGGGGTCTCACAACAAGGAGGAATGCGAGGAAGGGCTGGCGTGTGAATGTCGCATGTGGCCACACTTGTGTGCACCTCTCCGTGGTGACGTGACCCCTGTTGGCCTCCGTTCTCCAGGTGGCCACCTTCGTGGGACCCGTCACTGCCATCCCCGTGCTGCTCTTCTCAGGCTTCTTTGTCAGCTTCAAGACCATCCCCACCTACCTGCAGTGGAGCTCCTACGTCTCTTATGTCAGGTGAGAGCCTCCACTCCGTTCGGCTGCTCCTGTGAGGGCTGGGGAGGAGATGGGCATCCCGATCTGTCCAGCTTGGTGTTGAGGTGATACGTAGTAGTTTACATAGTGCACTCCTCCCTAGGTATGGCTTTGAGGGTGTCATTCTCACCATCTACGCCATGGAGCGTGAGGACCTGGAGTGCCTCGAGGACTTCTGCCCTTTCCAAAAGCCCATCAAGATCCTGCAGGAGCTGGACGTGGAGGAGGCCAAGCTCTACCTGGACTTCCTCATCCTGGGCATCTTCTTCGTCATCCTGCGACTCCTGGCTTACCTGGTCCTCAGGTACAAAGTCAAGTCAGAGAGATAAAGGGGCTTACGGGGCCCCGAAGCTGTTCCTGGGCCTGGCCAGCTGTGAGAGACGATCTACAGATGGACACAGCATTCCTGGCAGGTCATGGTCTGGCGGTGGCGGTGTTGGCAGGTGCCAGCCAGGCCTGGCTCAGTCGAGAAGGGTTTTGAGATGTCTCGGAACTGTTTTAACCTTTCCACACACTCATCATCGCACATGTTTTGTACAGCCCCGGCATGTGCCGCCCTCTCCACTGGGACTGACGGACCCTGTGGAGCTTTGATCCCCTCTGGTCACCTCTGCCCAGCACCACCCCTCTCCATCAAGCCCCCCTGGACACCAGGGACAGTCCCGTGGAGGAAAGGCTCTGCAAAGCCAGACGGAGAGCGAGGCAAAGAGGGGAGAGGCAAGGGGGGCTTGAAGCCAAAGCAGGGAGGAGACATCTGCGAAGCACAGCTCTGCAGTGCACAGCTGCCCACCTGCGGGCCCCCGGACAGCAGCGCATGTGCCAGGGCTAAGGAGAGCCCCGAGGAGCAATAAGCCTCGTTGCACAAGGCTTTTGCTGTTTCCTGCCCCCACAGCTGCAGAAACTGCAGTGTTCTCTTTCTTCCTCTTCCTGTAGAAATCCCCCCTACCTTGTTTATTTTCTCCTCTTTTAATTTTTTTTTTTACCACACTGGTTCCCAGTGTGTGGAAATGGGAGCCAGCAGGCAGAGGAAGGCTCAGCGGTCTCATGCCCTAGCAGTGATGAGCTGCTAGCAATGCTCATGTGTCTGCTGCAGGAGCAGAACTAGCACCAACCCTTGGGACTGGCCTCATGCCCTGCACTGCCTCTCTCCTCTTTTCCCCGCACAGCTGTGGCTCTCCCAGAAGCACTGGGAAGATACCCCTTGCTCAGCATGGGCTTTGCACTGTCTGCAAGGAGAGGTCCCTTTGGCAAGCACCTCTGGTGGCCCTTCCAAAGTTGCCTGTTCCCCTTGCTAAGGTAAGGCATTTTGGCAGCTTTCTGGTTCTTCAGCACATGTTGCAACACCAGGAGCATGGAGAGGGCAGGGGACTGCACAGAGTCCCTGCAGACCTGGAAACAGCTCTGTGCAGCAATCCAGGAAAGACCAGGAAAGACAGCTCTGCACTGCTCTGGCCCTGCTTCCAGTGCTGCCTGTGAGATAGAAGGGCCAGTTCCCGTGGAGCAGGGGAGGACTTCAGGACAAGACCCAGGAAGAAGAGTGATTTCCCCTCTGCATGGACATGGAGAACAACACACTCCTTGAGGCTCGTCCTTACTATTCCTGGCTTTTGTTGGGACTGTTCTGCTCAGTTGCAGTCTGTTTGATGGGAGATGCATGGAGACAGATGGCTGTGTTGATGCTGGACCATCAGCAAGGTTGGGTTTTCCTCTGCCTGGACTGAATGCTGTGAAGAGCTCCAGTCTAAGGGACATTCTTGCATGGAGGACATGCCTGTGGGACATGCCTGGGTGCCCTCTCCATGCTGAGCACAAGGATATTCCCAAGGGGCTCTTGACTGACTTCCTACTATGCCTCCCCAAAGTCCCCTCTATTCCTGGATCCTCCTTTGCTGCCCTGCTCTGCCATGTAGTCACATCATTTCAAGTGTGGCCATCTCTGGGTCTGGGTGCTGCACACAGCCGTTGTGCCCAGGCAGGGCTGGGCCAAGGGGAAGCAGCCCCCAGGTCTGCTCTGCCACTACGTGAGCAAATGGGCAGGTAACAAGGGGAGATGTGGGCTGTTGCCCATCTCCATCTGTCTGTTTGTGGGGCTGTCAGGCAAGGGCCCATTCTTTTACCCTACTCCAGGGTGTCAGTGAGTTAAACCTTGCCCCGTGTGGGGTCCGCAGGGCCGGGCTGATGATTTCCTCCTGGCTGGACACCAGATCAGCATGAGGTGTTGATGGCTCGGTCCTGCGCAGCTCCTGCCACCTGTCCTCTCCCTGGCAGTGGGGGCTCTCACAGGGAGAGGTGGACTGCACGTCCTCCTGGCAGCCCTTTCCTGCTAACCGTATCCAGCACGTACTACCTCCAGGGACGTGGAGCAACCAGGACAAGAGGGACTAGCTGTGGGCAGTGCATACAGCAGAGCGGGGCTGCCAGCAAGCACCTCTTGACATTTTTCCCAGCTCCCAGGGAAAACTCCACTGGACAGCACTGAGCGTGGCTAGAGCCAGATCACCCGGGAGGCGCAGGCAGCCAGATCCCAGCTCTCCCCCCAGGGGCAAATAGCTGCCCATATGGCTGCTGTGCGGGATCTCCAGGACTGGTGGGCATGCTGGCTAAGCCCTGCGGACCAGGTATGCGCTTGTGTGGGACAGGGGGCCAGCGCGAGCATGCAGCCAGAGGATAGTTGTGTCCTGAAGGCGGATGAGTGAGGTCATGGAGCAAAAATATCCCCCATAGACATGCAAGGTGTGCAGGAGGAGGCCTGAAGCGCCCGGGGGAGGGAAGGGCAGGAGCCCTCCTAGCAGTGACGAGCCTGGGCTTCTGCTGGCTCGCGGGCCATGCTGCTGCTCGGAAGGGGCCCTTCATTGGCCATCCCCTCACAGCAAGGACAAGCCTGTAAATGGAGGAATGTACAGAGACATGCAAAGGGATGAGGCACATTTGCACTAGTGGGGGGGGTCTCTTGAGGACCATATCTTTGGGATGAAATAGCTACAGTGCTGTGGTACCCTTGGCATTGCCCTGTTTTGTGGTATGTGGCCAGGCTTGGTCTTGCCTTGTCTTGAGCATGTATGTACCCAGTTCCCTGTCCTTGCACTGGGCTCAAGAGCATGGCAAGGATGCACTTTATCAGAGCAGGGGTAGGTGGATGTGAGTGTCACCAGGGAGCAGGTCTGGATAATCAGGAAGAGACTGTGACAGAGGAGAGCAGGATTCTTCCTCTTCCTTCTTTGCACCCTCCCTCCCCTGCAATGCACTTTAATGGATGAGAATGTGGTTCAGCCTGGGGCTCTGGCACCCAAGGAGCATTTGTCCTCCTTGAGCACCGCAGAGGCTACCCATGAACCTCACCCTATTGAAAACTACTCTGACTCTTCAGCCCAGAGAAATGGAAGTAGCTGGTAGTGTTACACATGTGCTGCAAGCAGACATGGGCACCTAGGCTTGCAAGCCAGGGACACAGCCTCTCACCTCCGTGCATGGCCAGGCCTCCTTGGACACACGCACAAGAAGAGCAAACACATTATCACGCTGCTGGTGCTAGGGGTTGCCAGAGCGGGAGGCTGGGCCAGCACAGGGAGGGGATGAGGCTTCTTCCAGGGTTTCACCCCACTCCCTAATCAGGCAATAAAACAGTGTTTGGTTCTCAACTTGTGTGACCGCCATTTATCCCGTCCCTCTATGGTGGGAGCTCCTGGGAGCTCTCTGCCACCTTGGAGTAGTGCTGGGGCATTGGCTTTCCAGCCTTCACTTTATCCATATGTGCAGAGTAGTTCGTACAGCACAGGGTGTATGCGTGGGCTGGGCAGGGCTGTCCCAGGAGGAGAGGTGTCGCTGCCCGCTTATCGGGCTGTGCCGCGTGCAGGTAAGTGGTCCTGGCTTGCCGGCGGGCTGTGCCGTAGGAGCCGTGGAGCAGGCAGATGTGTTGTGGCTTATTTCGGTGTTCCTGAGATGCCAGCTGTACTTGTCAGGTTTCACACATCAATAAAACTTATATTTATACTGTAGTGCGTGGATGCCTCTTGTCACTGAGGGTGACCTCCACTGAGCAGCTGGAGGGTGTGAGTGTGTGTGTGTGCCCACATGTATAAGTGTATAGACACATGTGCCTGGCTGTGCTGGGGCCATGTGCCCATGTCAGGACGTGGCATGGGGAGTGCAAGTCTGCAGAGCCAGCACAAGCCCAAGAGGATGCCTGTATGCCCGTATCCTTGCTTCGCCTCTGCACCCAGGAGGTCTTTGCCTCTGTACCCAGCGTTTCCTCACCAGGCTGCAGGAGCAGATCTGCTAACAGCAAAAGGTATGAGTGCATATATGTGTATTTGTAGAAATATGTACGTGCTGCGCTCAGCACAGCTTCCTTGGGCTCTGTGCCCATGGGGAGTGTCGGAGTCTCTGCGCATCCACCTTGGTGCTAGGGTGCTGCATGCACCCAGCCAGGGTGATCTGGACCCTGCAGGCCCCAATTCTGGAGCAGGGGCAGGCCGGCAGCGCTTTTCCCTTGCCAGGGCCCCTGGATGTGTCCGTGCAGGCAGCTCTCCGCGCTCCTCACCCTGCGCCGGCAGTGAGCCAGCACGGCTGTGGCACGGGGCGGGACGCGGCAGCAGGAAGTTGCAGCTGCAAAACAGGCTCCCGAGCGAGGAGCTCCTTCATGGAGACAGCAATGACAGCAGCGGGGTAGAAGACCCTGGGCTCCCTTGCCCAGGCACTCATCAGGCTTGGCACGCAGCGGCCCTGGCACTGGGGGGAGCAGGGGCGGCAAGGGGACCGGCTGCCCGCCGCTTCCGGAGAGGAATCCTGCTGGAGGTAACGCCTGCCGCTTGGCTGCAACCTCTCACCCTGCCCTGGGCTCAAGGTGCCCCCACGCCCGCCACATCCCGGCGGGCAGCGGGAGGGCTCCATGGAGCCATGGAGCACTGGCACGCAGGGGTCCCGGAGCGGGGGCCGCAGCAGGTGGGCACCCAGGGGCCCTCTGCTCCCTGAGGTGCCCTGGGTGGCAAAGCATGTGTGCACAAGGGCTGCGGTCCAGGCCTGCCGTGCACCAGGGTTTGCTTACTGTAAAGGCCCTGACAAGGGCACCAGGGTTCAGGATTAGCTCCACCAGAGCCTTCCCGTGCCTCAGTTTCCTCTCCTGGATGACAGGAGAAGGGACTGCAAAAAGCCCAAGATGTGGGAGGTGGGAGTGAGCAGCCACTCTGCTTGTCCTCTCCTGGTGGCAGGGGGAGCAAATGCAGGCAATTTTTGTCTCCCTGTTTCCTTTTTTATCCCGTGCTTCAGTTTCTCAGGATGTTGAAAGCAGCCTGCGTCCCTGGAGCACCACCCAGCTGAGCTGAGCTGGGGCTAGGACACTGAGTCAGCCCAGGCACAGCCTGTTCTGCAGGCCCCAACCACCAGGTAAGGCTGAATGTTGCAGCACCCCATCCCCGGGGAGGAGAGCTCTTAACCCTGCACTGCTCATTGCTGGCTCCTGGGCAGCCTCAGCTGCACCAGGCACCCGCAGATCCCCTTCTGCCACAGCTGCAGACAGGAGTTTTGCCCGGGAATTATCACTTGGTGCCAAGCTTTGTGCAGCCCCAAGGGAAGGAGTTAGCTGTTCCTTGGCATCCTGTGGCCAGCCGGCGCTCGTCACCTAGTCGGCTGCTTTAAATGGGAGGAGGCTCTGCTCAGCATCTCTGCGTGGTGGCAGCTGCCTTATCCTGTCAGGCTTGGCGAGCGGCTCAGATGGCTGCCAAGGACATGGCAAGGGCTGCTGGAGCCTGCGGAGAAGCGGCACTGCTCAGTAGGTGGAGCACCCTGGGGAAATGGGGGCACACTAGGACCCTTGCTGGGACTAGGAACCCAGCATGCTTGCAGCTATTTAGGAAAGAATCACCTTTATTTTTCATTTCTCCTAGTCTGCCCACTGCTGTGTCCTCTCTCTAAGGCCCAGGTCCTGGATTCTCAGGGCTTGGGCTGCAGAGCTGGGCTGGGGAGGGAGCTGGCTGGCTCCTGGTGTGGCTCATGGCGTGCCCCTCTCTTTCAGCCAGAAGATGTCCTGGGCCTTGCAGTGCCAGAGCCGCCTGCGCCGGGGCAGCTGGACATGGCTGCGTGGATCCCTGACTGAGTGGAGGGAGACCAGGCGATGTGTTCACCGCCAGGGAGGGTCCCAAGAACCCCCTGTTCAGACCACCTCCCCCCGCCATGGTCTGGGTGCACTGAGGAACGTGGCCTCTTCTGGTAAGCTTGCAACCATGCACTAAAGAGGATGGAGGGTCCCCAGCAGCTGGTTGGGGAAAGTTGCTGCTCTCAGCAGTGTGGTAGTGAACATGAGCAATGAGGGCTGGGACTGCTGGGTTCTGCCCTTCTCTCCGCAGCTATCTCACAAAAGTGGCTTGAGGGGAACATTTTCCCCATTTTCCTGCCACTGGGAAGCTCTTGTCTTACCAAGGACCTCGCTCTTCCTAGAGGCCATCAAGAAGCACCAGAAGAGCTTGTCTGCATGGTTCAGCCACCAGCCAAATGAGGAGAGGCAGTTTGGCCCTTCCTTCTCGATAGATGCAGTCCACGTGGACCCAGTGATCCGCGAGAGCTCCCTGGAGGAGATTTTGAAGCCTTCGCCTGACCTGACCATCCAGCATCAGCTCCAGCAACCTTGCAGTCGTGTAATCAGCCTACAGAACCTCTTTGACATGGACGCCTGTGGGCGGCAGGTGAAGACAGTGGTGCTGTTTGGTACTGTGGGCACAGGGAAGAGTACTCTCATCAAGAAGATGGTGGTGGACTGGTGCCATGGACGCCTGCCCCACTTTGAACTGGTCATCCCCTTCTCCTGTGAGGATCTGTCCCAGAGCAACAGCCCCATCTCCCTGCGGCGCCTAATCACCAAGAAGTACCAGCACCTCCGGGATGTGGTGCCAATGCTGGGCACTTCCAACCTCAGGATGCTTTTTATCCTCAATGGCCTAGAGCGTCTCAACTTAGACTTCCGTCTGGCTGGCACGGAGCTTTGCTGTGATCCCAATGAGCCCGTGCCTCCCACTGCCGTCGTGGTCAACCTGCTGCGGAAATACCTTCTGCCAGAGGTCAGTGTCTGTCTTCCTTCAATTCCTTTGCGCCAGAAAAGCTGGAGATGAGTTCTGGGGCATTGCAGACATGGCCCCTAGCCCTTAGGCTGGTTGCTTGTAGCCCAGCTTGGTTGCAAGTGAACAGGCATCCTTCATCCCTGGAGGGAGTTATCAAGGTGTCTTCATGTTACTGTTGCTGGTTTGTCTCTGTGGAGCCTTTAGGGCAGTGGGAAATTCTAGAAAGACAAAGATTAGCTGCGAATCTGCCTGGCTGAAGCTGTCCAGACTATTTTTGCGTATAGCACTGAATGGGGAAAGCTCTTTTGTCCTGTCTTTCTGGGATAAGTTTAAGCCAATGTGTGTGGTGAGTAATACCTTTAACCACAGCCCCTGATTCTTGTACTCCCATATGTGGGTCACAGGCTTGACATCCTGCCCAAGTTAGTTCAAAGGTACTGCTGCAAACTCATCATGTCCTCTGCTTCCAGGCCAATATAATTGTCACCACACGCCCATCAGCTGTGCGACGGATCCCAGGCAAGTATGTGGGCCGCTACGCTGAGATCTGTGGCTTTTCTGACACCAACCTCCAGAAGCTGTACTTCCAAATGCGTCTGAGCCAGCCTGGCTGCACTGGAGAAGATGGCAGTGGTAACAGCCCAGGGCGCAGTTCAGGTGAGCAAGACAACTTGGTAGAGATGTTGTCAAGGAACCTGGAGCGCCACAACCAAATTGCTGCTGCCTGCTTCCTGCCCTCTTACTGCTGGCTGGTCTGCACAACACTGCACTTCCTCTACTTCACCAAGATGGTACCTCCCAGCCAGACCCTAACTGGTATCTACACCAGCTTTCTGAGGCTCAACTTCAGTGGGGAGGTGCTAGATAGCACTGATCCCAACAACATCTCCATGATGAAGTATGTGGCCAAGACAGTGGGCAAGCTGGCCCACGAAGGGGTGATGTCCCGCAAGACCTGCTTCTCAGAGGAGGACCTGCAGCAATGCTTTGAGGTAGAGATGAAGACCGAAAGTGAGCTCAACCTCCTGGAGGTTTTCCGCAGTGATGTCTTCCGCTTCTTCCTCACACCGTGTGTGCAACCTGGCAAAGAGCACACCTTTGTCTTCACCATTCCTGCTATGCAAGAATATCTGGCAGCCCTGTACGTAGTTCTGGGTGAGAAGAAGACCCTGGCACAGCGGATTGGGAAGGAGATGTCAGAGATCTTTGGGAAGGTAAGTGAAGATGTTGTTGTGGTTCTGAACATCATCTCCAAGGTGCTGCCATTGCGCTTCCTGCCAGTGCTTCTTAATCTTCTCAAAATCTTCCCTCGCTACTTCTCCCGACTGAGTGGAAAGGACAGGGACACTATTGCCCGAACCATGGCAGAAGAGATGTTCAAAGAGGAGGACTATTTCAATGATGATGTCTTGGACCAGATCAATTCCAGCATCTTGGGCACAGAAGGCCCCATGCGCCACCCCGACGAGTGGGTCTCTGATGATGAGGTCTTTGAGCTTTTCCCCATTTTCATGGGTGGGATCCTGTCCCGCCGTAACCGTGCCATCCTGGAGCAGCTAGGCTGCTCCATCAAGAATTTGGCAGCCTTTGAAATTGCTAAGGCCATGAAGAAGACAGTCATCAGGAACAGCCGTAAAGGGCTGCCCCCATCTGAACTGATGGACTACCTTTTCTTCCTGCACGAGTTCCAGAATGAACGCTTCACAGCTGAGGCCATCCGCTCCCTCCGGACTGTCAACCTCTCATCTGTCAAGATGACCCCTCTCAAGTGCTCTGTCCTGGCATCTGTCATGGGCACAACCAGCCATGAGGTGGAGGAGCTCAACCTGACCTCTTGCAATCTTGATAGCAGCAGCCTGAGGACCCTTTTCCCTGTCCTGCTGCGGTGCAAGGCTCTCTAGTGAGTACAATCTCCTCCTGCCCTTGGGCAACACTCAAAAAGCAGGGCTTGCCTTCAGCTCTCTCTGTCTTGGGGAACACCAGGAGCTGGAGCACAGCAAAAGCAGGAGAAAGGCGTGCTCGCCCTTGTTTACCCTCAGTGCAGACTACAGCCTCCAATATGCACTGTTCCCCGAGCAGCGTTGCAGGGCACTGCATGCTGGGTCTTGGAGTCCCAACGCGCCCTGCAGCCGCGCTCTCCGCTTTGGGCTCCTCAGGCTGGCCTGCTGGCTTCTCTGGCAAGCCCAGGTCTCTCCCATGGCTTGGGAGTGTCTCCATGCCCAGGAGACACCCAGCACAGCCATGTAGCAGGCTCTGCTATATCTGGGCAGGAGAGAGGCAGCTAAGGGTGGATGTCTCGAGCAAAGCGCTTGGAGTCCATTTGTGGACCTGCAGTATTCCCAATGCCCAGGGGGTGGCAGGCCAGACTCAGCAGAGATGGACTCAGCTGTACAGCTGTGCTGTGCAGAGCTCCCTTCCTCTGGATGCTCTGAAGAGCTTGGTAGGGTCCTGCTCTCTCTCCTCAGACCTTCACTTGTCACGCAGCGGCCCCGAGGTCCCTTTCCTTGCCCTGCTGGCACTGGAACTGCTGACTGATGCTATCCAAGCTCTAGTGGGATCGTGGGTGCAGCCGCGTGCACCTTTTGAGAGAGGAAACCTTGCCTGGACTTCTCTGGGCTCCCAGATGGGAGGGTGACAGTGAGCGCAGGAGAGGACCAGGGTGATTGGAGGGGGTGAGGGTGCCAGCCCTACACGTAACAGCTGTTTTGATCCTGTCATCCCCATCTCTTGCTCTGCACTAGTTTGCAGCTGAACAGCCTGGGTCCTGATGCCTGCAAGGAAATCCGTGACCTACTCCTGCATGACAAATGTGTGGTGAGCAACCTGCGGTGAGTGCATAGAGAGAAGGGGCGCGTTGCCTCTGCTCCCATGAAAGTGTCCCTGCTGCCCACCCCATTCCCTGGGTGTGGGCCTCGTGCCCAGTCTTGGCCATTCCCCTGAACTCCTGTGTCTGCAGGCTGGCGAACAACCCTGTGGGTGAGCAGGGGGCACAGTTCCTGGCCGAGGCACTGGCAGGCAACCGGTCGCTGACCCGCCTGTCCCTGCTGCACACCTCACTGGGGGACCGGGGCGTTGAGGTCATCGCTCAGCACCTGGCCAAGAACCAGCACCTTCAGGAGCTCAACCTGGGCTACAACTCCCTGACAGACGTGGCTGCCTCGGCGCTGGTGGAGGTGGCTAAAAAGCACGCCACGCTGAACACAGTGCAGTGAGTTCCTTGTCTCTTCCTTCTCATGAGCAGTACATCCAAACCAGCCTCCCTCCCCCTAGCAAGAGATATGGAGAGTCCCTTTCTGCTACTGAGTGCTGCCTCTCAGCCCTCACAGCACTTCTCTGCTCTTTTTCTCCCATGCTGCAGCCTGTACTTTAACGACATCAGTGAGGAAGGCAAACGGGAGCTTCACACACTGCGCTTGGATCAGGATGGCATCAGGGTGCTGGTCTTCCTCACAGCGGGCACCGATGTCTCTGACTATTGGTCCAACATCCTGAGCATAGTGCACAAGAACCTGCCTTTCTGGGACCGCGAGCGAGTTCGGCAGCACCTTGGCATCATCCTGCAGGACCTGGAGAGCAGCCGGAGACAGACTGCCAACCCCTGGAGAAAGGCCAAGTTCCTGCGAGTGGAGACGGAGGTCAAGAGGATGCTCGGGAAACTCCAGCACGGAAGCCTCTAACCAACCATCTGCTTACCTGACCAGGGAGGGAACTGCACTGCTCAGGAAGAAACACTGGAGTGTCCTGAGAAGCACAATGCCTGCACCTCTATCCTGCTGGAGAAGCCCAGTGGTCAGGCGCTACCAAGGCTGTTAAAGGTGCTGGGTATGTGGGGCTCAGCCCCATGCTGTGGGCAAGGCTGAAATGTGGGAAAACTGCGCACCGACCAGGCCAGGAGAAAATCGGGCTTGCTCTGGGCTCAGAGAGATCCCCGGCTGGCATGTGACGTGAGCGAGGCAGGACTGGGCCTTGCTTGTGAAATCTTTGGTAGCATTAAAGTGCCCACTGTTGTTTCCCTAAAGCATGCTAGTGCATAAACTTAGCCTCTTCTCCAGGCCCTTCCCGGAGGAGGAATGCGGAGGAGCGGGTACGTCTGTCCCTCCCACGGCTGCCTCGGAGGGCTCTGGTGCTTCCCTGCCTCATGAGACTTGGCCTGGGCAGCCGCCCCGCTTCTGCTCCAGCCGCTGACAGGCTCGAGGTGGTCTTTCCCTCTGGGTGCTGCCCCTGGGAGCAGCTGCAAGCCAAGACACTCAGGGGCTGTTCCCAAGCTCTGCAGGGTGCTGCTCCAAACCCACCTGGGCACAGGCTGGCAACGGGAAGGCAATGGAGATGCCAGAACTGTTTAACCATTAAACCTGGGGCGTCTTGGTGGAGGCGGGGACACTGGCTTCTCTGCCACTTCATCCTGTACCTTGCTCCCTCTTGCAGTCCTTGCAGCCATGAAGCAGATGAAAGGTACGTGCTGGGGCTGAGGAGCAGGAGTGCTTAGTTCTCTGGATACCCTGTCCACATAGATGTCTCCAGGCCCTGCTTCTCCTGCAGCGTCAGAGCAGAGGGAGGTGGTGGGAAGGTGCTGCAAGCATCCTGGAGAATGCAGAGGTGTCCTGTGGCAGGGACTCCTCTCCATGGGGTTGGAGTCTTTGGGCTGGAAGAGGTGGGGAGGGGTTTCTTAGGGAGATGTACAGAGGAAAACCTCTGTGCCCACCTCTGGGCTACAGCCTCCTATGCCACCTCAGAAGCTCTCAGCACCCTGATGCCCCTCCTCATCACCAGCCCAAAAGCCAGATGACCCCTGCACAGGGTTAGCCACCATCTGCACACCACTGTCTGAGCCCCCCTGGCTTGAGTGCTGCAGGAGCTGTTGGGCTGGGTGCCGGGTGCCCATTGGACCTGAGCAGTGAGTGTCCTGCCGCTCTGACACACAAGACGACGCTGCTGGCAGGGCCAAGGGTGGAGTTGTGCCCAGGCGGGGCTGTGCCAGGAAGTTCTCCCAGCCAGGGGCAAGAGGGACCTTCCCTGTGTGGACATGGACCACATGCCCCTGTGCCCCTGCCTAGCCCGTGAAGGAACAAGCCTGGAGCATTTGGGATCTGCTCCTGTGCTGACCTCTACTCTCCCTCTGCAGGGCTTGAGAGCGACATGAAGTCCATCCTGTAAGTGCTGGTCAGGGGTTCCCTGGGGCTCGTGTTGGCGTAGTGGGTACCTTGAGGGGTTGTGGGGTGTTGTGGGCCCCCAGCTGCCTGTCCTCGGAGGGTCTTTCCCTGAGCTGTTAGCCAAGGAGAGGTGCAGGGAGGCTCCAGGAGAGAGGTGCCTTACCTGCTTTGACCAAGGAAGGGGAGGCAGAAATGGGGCTCCCTGCAACAGGAACAGGGAGAGCAGGGATAAAAGCCATGCTGCCGCACTGATGTGGCCTCTCCTGCCTCTTAATATTTCAGAAAATTTGAGTTTAACCCCAAAGATGGGATCGACAACCCTGCCTTGTCGCTGGCTGAGGACGCGGGTAAATACCCACATCTTTGGGGGGTTTCCTGTGTCAGCACAGCGAGGCGGGCAGCTGGGTACCCCAGAGGAATTGCTTGGGTCTGAGATCCCTTAAGGTAGGGAACAGTGGGGAGGCGAATATGTAAGGCCAAAGGGAGCAGTGGGAGCCCCCAACCCTGACAAAGGCAGGAAGACCATGTTAGATGCCTGCAGGGCCCCACTCATGGGCTGCACCCACCACACAGATGGCGAGGGTCTGGGGGAGCCCCGCTTCTATCTGCTGAACAAGGACGGCAGTGAGACCTTTGGCTTCTGTCTGCACGAGGAGCTGGGCTGCCAGGGACACATCATCCGGCAGGTTGAGCTGGGGGGGCTGGCGCAGCGCAGGGGGCTGCAGGACGGGGACCGGCTCCTCCAGGTGAACGGCCACTTCGTGGACCACATGGACCACACAAAGGTAACCTGCATCGGGATGCAGGACAGAAGGTGTCCCCAAATGGAGCTGCCCCCTGGGGTGGCCTGCCCCTCCAGGGCACCGCTGAGAGGGAACAGTTCATCACCTGGCCCCTTGCAGGTGGTGCAGAAGATCAAGGCCAGCGGGAACCAGGTCCTCCTGGCAGTGCTGGACAGCAATACCTATGAAACAGCAAAAGCACTTGGCAGGGACCTGTCCCAGATGCTGCCGGCTGACATCCGCCCACGACTTTGCCACATCACAAGGGACAAAAGTGGTTTTGGCTTCAGCATCTCAGGGCCGGAAGGTAAAAGCGGGGATGGGGTGGCAGGGCCCTGGGACCCTGCTGTGGCAGCGCCTGCATTGCCAGTGTGCTCCGGGCAGGCGCGAAGGGCACCTTCCAGCTGTCGGTGCGGCGCGACGGGCCGGCCGAGCGTGCGGGGCTGCCCTCGGGCTCCTGGCTCCTGGAGCTGAACGGGGACAGCGTGAGGAGCTACTCGCACACGCAGCTTGCCAGAAAGGTGGGTGCTGCTGGTGCACAAAGGAAGGGCGATGGAGGGCAACAGCGCTGAGCACTCTGTGCTGCTTCCTCACCCAGCTCAAGCGGAGCGGCAGCAAGATCACGCTGCTCGTGGCATCGAGTGTGGCGGAGGAGTTTTACCGCCTGTGGGGTCTGCGGGTCACAGCCGCCTTGGCGGATGCCTCCTGGCTCCCCTTCAAGGTCCGGAAGCTGAGCATGGTGAAAGGGCCAGATGGCTATGGGTTTCTGCTCAAGGAGGAGGACTGTAGCTTGGGAACCACAGGTGAGGTTTGGGAAGAGCTGGGAATGCCCACAGTGGCACCCTGTCCTCCTCAGTGCTCTGGGATGCCCCAACTCAGTGAGCATCTCCTCTCACCTCCATGCCTCACGGTGCTAGGCCAGTTCCTGTGGGAGGTGGATGCCGGGTTGCCAGCCGAGAGAGCAGGCATGAAGGAAGGGGACCGTCTGCTGGCAGTGAACGGTGAGAGCATCGAGGGGCTGAACCACCAGGAGACAGTGATGAGGATCCGTGCCCAGGGGGACCAGGTGACGCTGCTGGTCATCGACTCTGCCGGTGACAAGTTCTACCGCTCGGTAGGTCTGGGGACTTGGTTTGATGAAGGATGAGATGCCAGGACGGATTTCTTGTCCCCAAGCCTGGATGCAGTGAGATCTCCTCCAGGGCTGGTCTGCAAGGCGCCTGCAGATGCAAGGCTAACACCCATTTGCTTTTACAGATAGGGCTGTCCCCACTGCAGTTCTTTGAGGACAGCGATCCTGGCCCGAGCTCCTGCACTACCTCCTTGCCCTCTCCTGACCGCTCTCCTGAGCTCCGTCACCTTGATGTAGCACCAGAGAGTCCCAGCTCTAAGCTCATGACCGGTGCTGCCACTAAAGATATTGCACGGGTAATCCTGCTCATCCCATTTTGCCAGCCTCATTCACGCCCCAGCCACTGCTCCTGCTCACAGCTTGCTTTCTGCCCTGGTGCATCCCCATGCCATGGTCAACTCACGGGGCAGGGCTGCCCCCTTGCCAGGGGGCTGGGTGACGGGCAGGCAAATGTCACAGCCAACTGCCCGCACGTCTCTGTTCTGTCCCTGCAGAGCCAACGCCTGGAGGAGCAGAGGAAGCTGCACCAGGCCTTTTAGTGTCCAGAGCTGACACTATCCAGCTCCAGGAAGATTTCCCTGCAGGGAGGCTTGATCCAGACCAGCTCCAGCCTGTTGATGCCCTGGCCCAGCTCCCCAGGGAGCTCAGCACGGCTCTGTGGGGTCGGGACTTGCGACATCGTATCTCTCTGAGATTTGTCTCCAGTGTCCCTGGCTGGACCCAAGTTTTTATTAACTACCATGGTGGATTTTTGCAAAGCCTGACCCATGCCTTTGCCTGTCCAGCTGTCTCCAGGAGGTATTCATGGACGATGTGTTAAACCCTCACCCCCATTCAGCTCCAGGCTCTGACCAGCTCCTGGGAGAGCTGAGGTGCTGCCCTCCAAGCCATGACCTAGGCACTGGGCCACCTACGACTCCATTCAGCCGAAGGGCTGGCCCCAGGGCCAATGTGCAAAGGGGAAAGTGAGGGGCAGAGGCCATTGGACTCTTGAGGAAGCCCCTAGGCTAACGCGGGCTTCCAGTGCTCAGCCTGTTGGCTCTTGTTTGCTTCTCCAGGAACCTGTTCTCTACACCCTGGCTGCAAACCCAGGGCAGATGGGTGCCTGCTCCAACACAATACTGTTCCCCTGTCATTCTTTTGGTGTGTGAATAAAAGAAAAATCCATGCTACTGCTCCTATGAATAGGTTCTGTGTGGCGGTTCTGTGTGGCGGTACCCATTTCTTCCCAGTACTGCCTGGTTCCTTCCAGCTGGGCTAGGACAAGGTCCAGGCTATGCTGGAGCAAGAGGTGACAGTGAGGAGGAGCTGCCCTGCTGCCCCTGGCAGCCACCCTCAGCCTCATCCCCACTGGCATGAAGGATCTTCTCATACCTCACAGTGCTGAGCCGGTCCCACAACTGGGCAATAGTCTCGTCCTTCTCTGCCAGCACCCGGGCAACTGTCTCCTGTGCCTGCTGCTTCTCCCGGAGACTGACAGCTGTGGGGGAATGGGCACAGATGCTGGGCATGGTGAGCAGATAGACACTGGCACCTGCTGCTGCATGCGGCCAGGAGCGGGCATGCAGTGGATCTTACTAAGCCATTCCTGAGGCTCTTCACCTCCATTTCCAAGCTGCGGCTACGGGATGCTGTCTGCTTCTGCAGCTCCTGGGGGGTCAGGCCCTTGCTAGGGAAAACAATGGGGACAAAGGGGCAGATCCCAAGCTCAGATCCCAACAGGGGTTTGTGCAAGCCTGGATTTGAGGACTCTGCTTGTGATTCACACCTGCAGCACTGCTGTGCACGGTCTTGCTGCATGGTAGGGGAAGAACAGCACTGCAGGGGCAGGAGGGAGCCCTAACGGAAAGCTTTACCTTTCCGTTGAGTGAGCGTGGGAGGGTGAAAGCCTGTGCAGAGCTTTGCATGTGGCAAAGACCGCAAACCCCGGGCTGAGGTTTTACCTCAGCTGCTATGTTCCAGGGGCCTGGAACATCTGCCCTCCGAGCAAAGATGGACAGAGCTGGGCCTGTTCAGCCTGAAGAGAAGGCTGAGAGGGCATCTAACCAGGGTGTATAAATACCTCAAGGGAGGATGGGGTCAGTCTCTTTTCAGTGGTGGCCGCTGATAGAACTGGAGGAAACGGCCACAAATTGAAGCACCAAAATTTCCAGAGGAACTTAAGGAAAAACTTCTTAACAGTGAGGCTGACAGAGCAGTGGAACAGGCTGCCCAGAGAGGCTGTGGAGTCTCCTTCCCTGGAGATCTTCAAAACCAGCTTGGATGCAGCCTTGTGCCATGTGCTCTAGGTGACCCAGCTGGAGGTCTCTTCCAACCTTAAGGATTTAATGGCTCTACGATGCTATAAGGCCCTTCTCGAGCACTAGAAGAAATGCCTAGCAGATGCCTCATGCAGGCAAGGAAGCCACTGCCTTTATCTCTTCTGCCTGCGTGGAGGATGGATAGGAGTGCAGCATGTCCACCTCTTGTGCCTTCATATACTGACAGTGTGGGAGTGAGCAGAGGCGGTCAGAAAGGATGTGTTTTGGAACTGTCAACACTATCAGGGACAGAAGCAAGACAAGGAGAACTTTGCCCAGCAGCTGAGGCACCATGGTATGAAGCCCTTGTGCCAGCCCCAGTGTGCCTCCCAGCTCTCCCCTCACCTTCACGCGTGTCTTGCTTGTCCTCTCGTGCCTGATCCAGTGCTTTGTCCAGGTCCCACAGCCTCTGTCTGAGCACTTTGCTGTCCACACTTGCCTGCCAGGCCATGTCCCTCAAGAGAGCTGAGAGCCAGAGATGCTGGTGGCAGCTATGGGGACAACATGCTTCCCGGCAGGGTGACCCAAGCCAGGCCAGGACCCAGCACCAGGAGCCAAAGGGCATTATCCAAACCACAGCGTGGCTGTACCCCTGCCTGTCCCTGCCCTGGCTCCTTCTGGCCTTACCCACAGGCTTTTTCAGCATGTTGACCTCCAGGGCTGTGCTCCTCTTCGTCACTTCGGCTTAGCTCTGTGTACCCCAAAGGAAGAAGGAAGCAATGAAGTCAAGGACAAGTTTTTGGAGGGGTTGGGCACAGCGATTCTGCTGTCAATTCACTCTAGGGAACTCTGCTTTGGGACTTTTGCCCCAGGAAAATTTGACTGGGACATGCTTCCTGCTGAAATCCCTGTGCAGGGGCAGTATTTGTGCATAGACCATTGAGACTCCTTTCAAAACCCCGCACTGCACACTCCTCCAGCCTAGCACGTGCATCCACTTTCAGAGCCCTGTCAGAGAAACCAGGGCTGGGAGAGCTGCCCTCTCTGACTCCCGGGAGCCCCAGGACTGGAAGAGCGCGGGGCTGGAGAGGGCTTAGGGCAGGGCCCTCTGATGCTGCTGCTTCTCATTAGTCCGGAGGCGTAACTATGCCGCTGCCCCAGCCTGAGCTGGGAAGGGCCGGAGAAGCTGAGAAAGCAGCAGAAGAGCTGTCCCCTGGGGCCGCGGTGCATTCCCGGGTCCCGGCGTTCCCAGCGCCTGCTTCCGGCAGCCCCCGCAACGTCTGCCCCATGGGGCAGGGACAGGAGCGGCACGGCACCGCCAGATGGAGGGGCACAGGGCTCCCGCTCACCTGCTGAATTTCTCTTCTGCTGCAGCTTCACTCCTTTTCTCCCCTTTCCTTTGCTCTTCAGAGACGTCCTGCCTCAGGAGGAGAGAGCAGTGAGAGATGCAGGTGCCAGTGGTTTCTCCCTGAAGCTGACATGGCCTGGGCCATCTGAGCCTGGGCAGATTGACAGTACACAGGACTTGTGCAGGAGAGACGGGAAGCAGTGGGATCTCTGGCATGAGAAGAGACCCGTGGACACCGTGCCTTCAACAGGAGGGCTCTCTGGTCAGCCCCTGTCCTGCACAGACCGTCAATCACTGGAGACGTGGCAGCTGCCTTCACACCGGCCCCTGCTGCTGTAGCAACAGCCTTTGCAGCGAGGGCAGGTAATGCTCCCTGGCCCCACACCTGTCTCAGTCTTGGAGTGGCTGAGTGTTTCGTTCCCATGACAGAGAGGCAGCCAAACAACGTGCCCTGCCTCCAAATCCAGTCCCGGCTCCTTGGCACCCCACTGGCCAGCTCCAGCTGCAGGCTGGCAAGACCCAGGCCCCATGAGGTGGGCTGTTCCCGAGCAAGCAGCAGCCCCAGCCCCAGTACAGCTGGACCAAGGGAAAGGGGACACAGAGAGGCAGCTTGACTCTCCCAGGTCACAGCCTGAGACGAGCCCAGCACCTCCCTCCCTTCCTGTGCTGGCTCTTCCCTCTGGCACAGCCTGCAGCTCCGCACTGCGAGCGGAGCCTAGGGGACTGCCTCTGCATTTTGATCCTCTTCATAACACAGGAGGGGAAGGAAGGGAGGGGATATTAAACTGTTGTTTCTGCTCGAGACATAATTAACCCCAAATACCAGGGGGAGGCCAGGTGATTGCTGGGTGTGCTGCAGCTTCCAAGCAGGAAGCAGAGCTCACATCATGTGTCGGGCACGTGTGAGGTTGGGAGCTGGAGCCTGCAGCCACCTGACCTGGGGACTAGCGGGAAAAGGGTCGCGGGAGCTGTTCCCTGGATGGGGCAGGGGTGGAGGCTGCTCCCTGACACGGAGGCTGACGTGCACCTTGTGCACATGAATCCTGACATCTCACATGCACATGAACCAGTGCAGGGCTGAGAATCTGGAAGACTCAGACATGTGCACGGGCCTGGCAAGGAGGTGTGCAGCACACACAAGGAGGGAGAAGCACACGCTTGTGGCCAGCCCTGGCTGACCCGAGCACAGGCAGGGCTCCGACACACGACCACACACGAGCCGTGGCCCTCACGCAGACAGCCCAAAGCATCTGGCCATACCCTTGGCTGCTGGCTGCCAGGGTGGAAGGAAGCGATTGCGACAAACCCAGCGTGACTTGGCTTTGCAGGGCAGCAGTGGCAAACGGCCACTGTGCTCCATGCAGATGCCCAGGGCACAGGGCTGCAGCACAAAGTGCATCCCTGGCCTGGCATGCAGCTTTGGGCATGCACTTGGCCCTTGCTACTGTCCCGCAGGACCTGCAGAGCTCTCCACCTGGGCTGCAGCTGCTCCTGCACGTCTGGAGCCAGCCTGAGGCTTGGACTGGGGTGCTGGGTTCCCCTTTCCCTCATGAAGGGAACAGACCTGAACGACAGCAACCCTTGCTTGAAGTCTGACATGTAAATGCAGCTGTGACTTGGTGTGAATCATGCCCAGAGAAGTAGATAGTCAGGAATGCAATTTCTCAAGCATATTCCCTGATCTCTTTGGAAAGGGGCCATAGTGATTTTTGTATTTAGCTCTGTGAAGCTGGTGTAACCCTCCCAGCCCTCTCCCCAGGTTCTTGTGGTAACGCAGAGCTGGCCAGGACACCCTCCAGTGGTCAGTCCGGCTTGACTATTAGCCAGAATCCATTAGCATCTAATGGGAAAAGCCTCAGGAGCACGGCCTCAGTAAATGTTGACACATTTGAGGTCAATATAATCCTTAGGAAAATTTGCCCAGGTAATTAAAGCCAGACAAGGAGCTGCCTGTCCCAGAAATATTTACTAACCTCTACTGAAAGCAGTACAATCAAGACAGAGCGTTTTATAACCAATTTGTACAGGGCTTCCTCATGCCTGCCCGGCACTGCACACGCCTGGGCGCCTCTCTGAGGCTGCCGATGTGCAAGCTGTGCAGTGCAGTGCAGGGCCTCTCGGGGAGCTGCGCGGGAGCGGCTGTCCTCGTCCCAAGCCTGGGCCTGTGGAGAGAGGAAGCTGCTGGAGCCGAGCGGCACGCGGCGGCCCCGGAAAGCAGAAGTCTGGTGTGTGTGTGGCCAGGGCTGGGGCGCGAGGCGAGAAGCCCAGGCACGCAGAGCCAGGCAGCGGGCGCGCAGAGCCCGCCTTGGGTTTGTTTCTCCCGTGCAGCTGGGAGGGAAACAGAGCTCCTCATAATGAGAAAGGTTTTGTTAATTGGACGAGGAAGTCAGATTGTGTCCGTGTGGTAGTTCTTATAGGGGAGTGCATAAATATATCATCAGGAAGAAAAAAATAAAAAGAAGAAAGCAAGAAAAAGAAGCCTCAAGGCAGAAGTTTATTAGAACATGTTTTTTTTTAGTCAAATGTTTCCCAGTGAAAGTGGAGTCTTGCCGTGCTCACACTGCTACAGTGACAGCACGCGCTCAGTGCTGCTTCCTGATTTTGGCACTGGAAGTATTTTATTAATTCGGAGAAAAGGGAACCTGGCTTTTAAAAAAGGGGAAATAACCCTCTTTTGCAAGGTCTGAAAAATAACTGTGTCTGTACCAGAGCAGGCCTGGGGGAGGGAGACTGTTGGAGAGGCACTCTCAAGGACCAGGGATTTGTCCCAAAGTGGGTTTTTTTTTTTTTTT
>VZSG01000467.1:17560-35746 GCA_013398315.1 Nothoprocta pentlandii | reverse complement strand
GGTGGGGTCCGGCTAAAGGCGAGGTGGGGAGGGCCTGGGGGGTCAGGGAGGAGGGAGCGGCCTGTGTGAGGCTGGGATAGAGCCAGGATGAGGAGACTGGCAGGCGGCTTGGAAAACAGAGGCCTCCATGGGGTCAGGGTAAGGCCATGGTGAGCATTTGGGGTGCGCAGAGTGGGTCTGAGGGGAAAGGGGCAGCGTGGGCTTGGGCCAGGGTCAGGGGAGAAGGTTTAGCGGGTCAGCGTGGGTCTGAGGGTGGAGAGGCCTGTGTGGGTCCTGGTAGGGTTGGGGTGAAGGGTTTTGTGGGGTTAGTTGCAGAGAGGGCTGTGTAGGGTCGGGGTGGTGCTCAGGAGAAGGGTTTGGAGGCCCGGGGTGTGCAGGAAGCGAGGGAGGGCTCTATGGGATGTGGGTTGGGGGCTGTGTGGAGCCAGGGTTGGGGCGGGATGCTTCCTAGGGAGCGTATGGAGGGAACGCTGGAGCTTGTGTGTGGAGGAGAGGTGGGAGCAGGGAGCGGGGGCAGGAAGCTGTGGGGAGGGGAGCAGCAGCTTTGCAGAGGGGCGATGTGCATGCAGGGCTCGGGGACGGACCGACGACTGGGTGCGAAGGAGGCCGAGCTGCTGGAGAGGAGCTGGGAGCCGTGTCCTGACACGGCAGCACGGTTACACGCAGCACTGCGTGCCCGGTTCGGAAGGGCTCCCCCATCCCTCACCTTGTAAAATGCCTGGAACCGGCTATTGCCGGGGGCAGGACCTCGGACCTCTCGGCCTGGTGGTGGGATGAGGTACGGAAATGGATGCATCCGCCCAGCCTGGTGTGCAGGGAAGTGCTGCCGTTGTGAGAAATCCGAACGGGTGCTTAGTCCTGCGTGTTGCTCCTGTTTACTGAGTGCTCCTGTAAATGACTGTCGACATCCATAAGTGGGCATAAAGTAAAATTCTACTAACTTCCTTTTTTTTTTTTTGAGTTCTGGGTTGATACAAAGAATGTCAGGCCCTAAAGCTGGTGTACAGTAAAGACAGTGTCATGTCACTACCTTCCTCGCTGGGAGCAGCGCTAGCAGGGCTGGTGGCCATACCTCATCCAATACCCTGCAGGCTTGTGCACTTCAGCTTTTCTCTCTTTTTCTCTCTCTCTCTCTCTCTCTCTCTCTTTTTTTTTTTTTTCTGCATTGTTTATGCATGCTCTGTCTGCATCTCCTACAGTAAATGCTAAAGACAGAGGAGGTGATTTTCTTTAAGACATATTAAATTATGTTCATGCCGAGAAATCACTTTATGTAGGCTGGCTCAACAAAGGACCTAGTTTACAGTTGTGGCCTGCTCTGCTTGCGTTGAGCTTTGATCCCTTTTGCAGAGAGAGTTCGGATAAAGACTAAAGGCTTTTGAGAAGTGCCAGTGGCTCGCCCTTGCAGACAGTGAGGGCGAGCTGAAGTGCTCATGTGAGAAGGGTAGTTAGGAGAGGGTGTTTTTGTCATCGTCTTCACACAAACAAGTTGACTCTCAGATGCAACTGGTAAGAATGCACCTCTTCATTTTTGTGTAGAATATAGCCGGTGCTTCTTCGGGTAGCTTGCTCAAACAAAAAGAAGATCCTGAAAAATAACTCTCAAATACCGTGGCATTTGGGTGGCAGCGGTGGCTTGTGCGTGTGAATGCAGCTTTGGATCTGCAGAGCTGGTCCTTGCCTGCGCGCTCTCCGCCGTGAAATCACAGGCAGGGAAGCAAAGCGAAGGCTACCACTGATTGACCTCTTCATCTTGGTGATGAAGAGTTTTGATGGTAGGTGTTATCTGAAAGGTCAAGCTGTAGGCTTGAATTTTGAAGTCTTAAGGACTTGGTTGTCTCGTCTGATTTGGATGGGAGGAAATATTTTCCTAGAAAATGCCTCTGTGATTTTGGTTGTGCTTTTGCACATTTGAGCAAATACATCTAAATTCAAGAAGCTGTTTAATATCATAGCAAACTGCCAAGTCCTTAGATAGTGGTTGTGAAACTGGGGATGAGGAAGGATTAATGAATAAAAGTTGTGTTAGTTTGCTGGCCCAAGTAAACGAAATTATAGGTGCAAGGAAAAATATTGTTGCACGTGTTTAATAGAAGATGTTTTTGCCCCTCAGAAGTGTATGCTGTATTTGTGTGCCTACAGTACGTTCATGACCCGATTTGTTAGTCAGTATAATTAGCTGGCGTTGTCAAAGCATTCATGCATCTCTGTTTTCAGATGTCGCTGGGAAGTTTCTTATGCAAGCTGAATCTTGTCCAAATATGTCTCTTCCATAATGTTCTCCATGGACTGTTTGACATAATCCTGTCTTTCAAAATCTGTAATGTGAAACTGTAGTTTTGACAGTACTATTTACCCTACAGTTGCACTTGATATCTAGCGTGGTCCTAGAATTGTCCTTTGTCCTGTGCAGTGGGATGTTCACGTTTGGTTGTCTATTTCCTGTAATTGTTCCTCGTACCTTGGCTGTTCATGTCACCAGTTTGAATCTATAGGAGATTTCATCAACCAATTTATCTTTGAGAATACTTAGCTTGTGGTGTTTTTAACAAACTGTTCTCATGATTTAAAATCAGGAAATAAGCAACGTAAGAGTGGAGCTAACTTGAGTGCTTGGTATACAGAATGTAGTCATACAGGTGAGAAATGCTGTTTCTAGTGCTTCAAGTGAATTAATCGCAGTTCATCCCATTGAGCAACGGAGCTGTGCAGAGACCCGTCTTCGTCCAGTACTCTGTGACGACGTCTGGATGCGTCCTGCCCTGGTTTGCCTGTGTTAGTGAAATCCTGCATCAGTTTGTTACCTGCTCCATCAAACCTACCTAGGCCTTGCAGTTACTGCTTTGTGCATGCATTGTTTGTGCTTTCAGCATGTGCATAAGAAACAAACATGCCAACGGTGTGAATGACAGCTGAGCACGAGTTGTTTGCAAGTTTCTTTCACTTTTTAAGGGGAAAAAATATTTGGGCGTCTGAGCTCTGTGTTGGCGTTGGTGTATGAGTTGGGGTTTGCTTGGATCTGTGTCCAGATGTGTTTAGGAGCTCAAGTAATGCTGGGTTTTTGGTCAACTAAACTGTGGTCCCCCTGCAGCGTTTTCAAAAAGGGGAAGTGAAGATGAGAATGCGAAATGCTTTGTAGTCTGTCAAGATACTGTTGACAGTCACCGTTGTTGTACCGCTTGCAACACTGTGGTGTGTGTGGTGCTGCTTGGTAGCTGTCAGTTGGTTGGATTGCTGTCTGTCTCAATATTGAGTCTACAGGCTGACTGAGCTTCCCAGCTACTGAACCACGTTAGCAATCGAAAAGCTGCTTCTCTGTTGGGCACCGTACAGAGAGGAGCTACCCCTAGCCCTTCTACCAAGGCTGGTCCTGCTGGGGCTGTTCAGCTTCGTAGCTGAAGCATCGAGGGCTGTCATGTTAAAATGTCTGCTCTGTTAGAGCAGATATGAAGCACGCCAGGACTTACTAGTTCTTCTGCAGCCTGAGTGTTTCGGTGCCATTATCTGGAATTACTAGGGTGCCATGTAAGGGCCCGTAGAAGACTGCCGTGCTGGCTCTGCAGAGCTTGCTGTTTTTAAGGCAGATGTTTGTTCTTCGTTTCTGAAGCTGAGAAGTAGGACATGTCTATAACCACTGTTGTCCCCATTCGGAGGGATGTGGAGTTGAATCATTGATAGACTCTTGTGTTGTACAGCTCATATTTTGCTCTTTGGAATATAGTTGGCTCCTTTAATGTGTCACTCTTGCGTATGAAAAGAACTGCTGATGACAATTTATTCCTGATTTAGGCGAAGTGTGCTACTTCCTCCTCTAAGGAATAGAGGTTATGTGTGTTTCTGGAAGCTGAATGTGTTGTCAGATGTCTTGTGGGCCTGCAAACTTGCAGTGACAAATAGCACAGTAAGCAACACAGTCATTTCCCTGTACGTCTCGAACCTAGTACGGTCTGTAGATTGGCTCCAGTGGGCGGAACTGCTGTTCAGCTCTTTTATCATACTTGCTCATCTTATTACTATCTTTAGCAAATAAAGCAGCCTTCAGTATAAGAAAACCTAATGTATTGGCTACTTTTTTTTTTTTTTTTTTTTTTTTTTTTTTTTTTTTTTTTTTTTTTTTTTTTTTTTTTTTTTTTTTTTTTTTTTTATGCCTTAAATGAAAGGATAAAATTACAAGTTGATTCTTGAAAATGCGATCTGGGCAGCAGATAATGTAGATGACTTGAGTGCATTGCTGTGAATGGAGCTGAGTTCAAACACTTAGGAGAGCAGGGATGAAATAGAAGAATGGCAGAATAAATGTAATAAGATACGGCAGAGGAAGGCAAACTTTGAGCTAAAAGTGAACACTTCTCCGAGCAGCATACTGATGTCATTCAGCATGTTTCTAAAATGGATATAGAGGAATGCCGCTGTAGGTCACCTTCATTGTAAGCAGGGGACAAGAGGCCAAGTACAAATTCAGCAGAAGATAAGAGAGGTTTGAATAGGCTTTCTTTTGCTGCTCGCTGGAAGTGAGATGTGATTTCAATAGAAAAGTCTAGTTGTTTAGCCCGCAAAGAAAGCGGAGACATGCAGCTGTTCACGACGGTGCTGAGACGTGTGCTCTGTCAGGGCAAAATTTGCTATTTGGTCTGGTAATGCCTGGTGGCTTCTCGTGTCTGGAGCTCCCTAGCACCGTCCCAGGTGTGAGGCAAGAAGTACGAGGTGTCTGAGCTGCAGGCCTGGGCTGGAATGAGAAGTTGGGTGGCATCTGAGGGCTGCCCCAAACAGGTTGGCTGTAGCCATTAGGTGGCCAGGCTGGGCATGAGCCACATGGCAGGTCAGGAACGGGAAGGTAAGTGAAGGGAAGGGAAGGGGGAGTGCGTTAGCCTGCTGGCTGGGCTGTCCTAGGCGAGTCTGCCCTCAGGGTACGCAGTTTTACTCAGGTTGTGTTCTCTGTTAAGCAGTGCTCCAGGTCATAAACTGCCTGTGCCGCTCTTGACGTGTTCTTAATGAAAAGATTGTTAAATGTATGCCTTCATTTGAGTATCTCACCGTTTCCTGTCTTTTACTAACCTGTGCCTAATGTGACTATATGGCTGTAGCTAACTTTTTCAAAAAGCACTGCGTGCCTTTCTTGCACTCTCTATACTTTACCCCATGACAGCGCTCCATATATATAGTGTCACGGATTCCCTACTCTAGCTACTGTGATTCCAGTTGTGGAAATCTACTGCAGAAGTGATGAAAAGAAAGTAGTTTAAATTTGGAGTTAAATTGGGCCGACGACTAAATCTTATGGGGAGAGACTGGGCTGCTGGCCTAGTAAACTTGTGTAAGGTCCATTCCTTGAATGAGTAGATGGCAATTTCTTTTCTCAGAAGTGAGAGGGGAAATTGGTTTTGGGTTATTGTCTAACTACTCAGTTAAGTCAATTTTAGTCGTCTTAACTGGCTAACTTTGTAGAGCTTGCTTCCTAGGTTTAAAATGCTTGTGAGTTTTAAGGATTTTTGTTTTGTATTTTTTTTTCCTCTCCCTCTGAAAACACAGATACCTCCTTAAAAGGCTTGTTTGCGATAGGACAAAGCGTGGCAAACTTGGATGACTGTGAATGGTAGCTTAAAAACGGAGACTGCTGCTTGCTGCCATCTCACCTAAAACACCGCTGGCTGCTGCTTCTCAATTTCCTTCCAGTTTGCTGGGTCTCTGCGGAGGGGCGGCTGTTCCCAGCGCTGGGAACATTCCTTTCCACATTGTCATGATGCTGCAAGTGCACACGTAGGGAAAGGAGCAAAATGCAACTGGTTTTGTTGCTGCCGGATTACTCGTTTGATAGCAAAATCCAAGCTCTTTTGGCTACTTTGTTAGCTATTTGAGTATCTTTAAAATTTGCCTGTTGAGTAAGCTTCTATAGAGGCTGTTTTTTGGCTGAAATTCATTCTACTTTGAGGACGCTTTTCTAATTGCTATTGAAGTTAGGTTGCTGACATGTGGTGAACTGGCTTGTTCTATAGCGGGAGAGTTTCAAGAGAGAACAGCCAAGCTGCTTCATCTTACAGATGCCTCAGAGAAATGGCTAGTCTGGCTTGTGTGCGTGCTTCACATGGCTCCCTTGTAAGAAGAGTGTTTTTAGCAAGTTTGCAAACCCTCAGTGTCATGAACAACGTGTGCTGCAGGAATGATTTGGTACCTGTAGCACACGTCAGCTGTGTCGGAGGAACATATTTGGGATCTGTTTGTGCTGCACAGTGAAAGAGATTTTTTATTAGCGGACAAATGCATTGACTCAATTTGCTGCCACGGTTCATTGTACAATTTTCACAGGCTCTAAGGAAACAGGAATTGAGGCATCCAAATCAATTGGACAAGTCAGTCGTGTGACCATCCTTCTCCATACTTGGGCTGCCTAATACTTTTCTCCTCAAAACGGAGGGGAAGTGCTGAGAGTTTTTGTCCCGTGTTTTCCTGCAGAAACCTCTGCAGGGAAGAAATGATCTAAATGGCAGTCTGAGTTCTCTGTTTGAGCTTTAATACCTTCTCTGCTTTTCTCTTGACTGAAACTGAGCCTGTTTTGATTGCGTCTTATTGGAGGTGGTGCTGCGAAGTCAGATATAAATCCAGATATCACCCCTCTGAGGCTGCTTTTTGCATATATCCTCAAAGGCAAAATAGAGTCCTAGAGTTCTGCTTTAGAATCAATTACTTGATTTTCCCCCAAGGCGTGTCTTCAGTATTAAAGTCTGCAATACAGGGAGCCACTAGATTCCCCATGAAGGTTTCTGGAGATGTTTCTTTAAGTGATAGAGTGCCGAAGGACTTGAGGTTTTTCTTTCACCTTTTCCCATCTGTTTCCCCTGGTGAAAGCTGGAACGTGTTAGCTGGCAAGACAGCAATAAGACTGTCAACTGCTGATTCTTAATTTGTAGACTTCCCCTGAAAGTGCCTGTGCAAATGCAGAGTTTCAGCACTTTCTATAGCTGAAATGGTATAAGAAGGTTTATAATACCACTGATTGCTCAAACTGTTATTTTCCCATTATTTCTCCCTGTCTTGGTCGCATTGGACGTGATAGAAAATTGTGACCGTGGTAGCTGCTCCTTGATGCTCGCCTCCCACCGAAGCCTGTTAGCATGATATGTAAGCATTACATCCATGTACATCAGAGAACTATATCAAGGTCAGCTGGCATCTTGGTGTCCTCATGTGCAGTTACAACAACGCTATAGCTTATGGGATCTGAATGGCATTATTCTATCTGTTGCTGGTGCCTTAAATGCCTAATGCAAAAGTAAGTGCATAAAAATGCAATTGTTAATGATAAAATAATTTGTTTTATGTGGCAAAACTTGGGCTTAGGTGAGAATCTTAGTTTTGAAAGTATGTGATTTCACTGCTGAAAAGTAAGTGGGCAACTTTTGAACGAGAAAATAAGGAGAACATAGCACATAAAGCTCTGCTTATAGATGTGTTTGGAGTCGGGATAGGAAAAGTAAGTCTTGGGTACCTAGAAAGCTGCATCCTTGCTGTTGACAAGGAAATTGAACACGGAGTTTGTCAGCATCTTGTTTAATATAGCCGTTTGTGCAGTGGGCCTTTACTCAGTTCACATGCATGTCTAGCCATGGGCAGTTTTTTGTTTTTATGGCGGTTAGGCTACCTGTTTGGGCTTGAGCAACAGCAAATTTTCTTGTGAATGATTATGTAAGCTTATTACTTTTGTAAGTTTCACTGAATTGTGTGACTGGCTTGCACTGTTGGTGTTTTGTAAACATTTCATTCTTTATTAATTGCAGGTGGTGCGATTGTGTCAGAACCCGAAGCTGGCGCTGAAGAACAGCCCACCCTACATCCTGGATCTGCTGCCTGATACGTACCAGCATCTGCGAACCATCCTGTCACGCTATGAGGGGAAGATGGAAACCCTAGGAGAAAATGAGTATTTCCGAGTGTTTATGGAGAACTTGATGAAGAAAACAAAGCAGACTATCAGCCTTTTCAAGGAAGGGAAAGAGAGGATGTATGAAGAGAACTCTCAGCTTAGGTAACAGGAGTGTTTTTGAACTTGAGAGATAAAAGCTTCCTTTGATGAGCAAGACCTTGCAACAGGGAATGGGTTGGAGGGTATGATGTCTGTATGCAAAACCTGAGACTGTGAGGAGAATTAATACAGAGTATGGAGCTTGCTTATGGATTTGGGCGAGTGTGTTCCTTGAAATTTTTTGGCCAGTTGCTATCACAGAGCTGTTAAGTGGATGCATCCCTCCAGCAATACACGTTAACAGTCAACGGGCTGAAAACGTCTTCCTGTTGTGGCTAACACCAGAGCTAGGGACTTCCAAGCTGTGAACGCTCAATGGCTTCCTTTCTTTTCTTAGGACTATAATGGCTGTTTTGTCTTTGTAACAGTGTGGTTCTGCTGTATGGATCAGCTGAAATTGCTGCTGGCTTGCATAAACTCTCATACTGTGTGTTTTGTGAAGCCAACTCAGTTATCTTACTAGGAGAGCTTTAAAGATACCATTTAACTAACTCCTTGGCTCACTTGCATATCTGCCTAAAGGTTAATCTGTTGTGGGTGCTTTTCAAGCAGTCTGTGCACACTACTTAACTCATGAGTCCATGTAGTAACTTCCTCAGTTGCTGCTTGGAGACGATTCGAGCAAATACATATTTTTTTGCTTGGTGGCTTCACAGTAGTTTTTTTACTTTAATGGGGATGCTTTATTGTTTCTCCGGGTCTTGGCAACTTGAGGGTTTATTTTGGCTTCTGAAAACAAATTAATTTGAGGGTGCAGTAAGCTAAACAGGTAACACAGCCGTTCAGCACTGAATTATTCTGATCGCTTCTTTTGTTACATGATTATGGTAAAGTAAACATAAGTCATTTGATTATCCTGGGCTGTCAGGATAAGAACACTTCAGGAACTGTTATTTCTGCCCGTATAGATCCACAGCACTTCCTAATGCAAAAAGCACTTAGGGCTGGTCATGATAAATTAAAATAATGAATAGCATGCAAGTGTAAAGTTTGTAACCTATACAAAGTAGCGTAGTGCAATAAAAGATATTCTGTGAAATATTTTTAGCAGTTTATACCCAAAAGAGAAAGGTATGCCTGTTTAGCACTGAATAATTTACAGGGCTGCCTATAATGGTAAATATTTTGCTCCTCTGAGGTTGTGCTTTTTGAACCGCTTGATTTTGTTTGTTTTAAGTAACTGTAATGAACTAGTTAAGTAAGTATACTTATCTTTGCTGCAACAGGGTAGTGCTTCCATTGGTAGTGCTATTAATAATAACAGCACAACTGTTCTCACTGTGCTCAACTTGCCTAACTGTTGGTTACAGTTTACTTCAGAGGCTCGCAGGTTCTGCTGGTGTACTTGTTTCTGCCACAGAAAGTGTTTACTTCTTCAGGCTCTGCTCTTGCACAGAAGATCTGCCATTCATAAACTGAGACTGCTATGTAAATTACTCATTGCAGCTGTTTTCCTGCAGTTGTGGAAATCGCTTTCGTTTTGGCTTAGCGCTGGAGGTCAGAAAAGTAACTTGGTGATCAGCAGACAGGTAGCAGTAACCACGTGTGTTACTGGAGAACCAAGTAATAGGGGTGAAGAGTGAGTGTTTCTCCAATAGGTCAACTGGTCGAGTGTATTAAAACAGGCTGCTAAGAGTTAAAATTCAAACTTGGTGTCTAGATAAAATTGACCTATCGCAAACGTTTCTGTACGAGAGTGCTGCGAATGTAAACTAGAGGGTGGAAGGTAGGTGAAAGGCCGAGGAGAAATAATTCCTTGGGATGCAGGCCGGATATTTAGGAAACAGCATGGATTATTTTGCTATGTCAGCTTGCATACTAGGGAAATCAAACTTTGAATTAACTGATATCATAAACCTGTTCTTTTGAACATAAAATTCCAGTTAAGATTTGCATAGTTGGTCTATGTTTAACTGTTGTTGTTCTGACACATCTTAAGGGATGCTGGCTCAGCAGGATTTCATACTTGACTGCAGCTCCAATGTGAAGACTTACTAATTTGCACAGGAAAAGGCTTCCAGTGTTTTAGGTCTACTGGAAATGACCAGGCATATTCTCTAAATGGAAGGAAATGCATGAAGAATGACTTGAGGAAAAGAGCTGGATTTTAAAAAGCAAGCTTAGAAATGCTTATTTCAAGCCATGAGCCAGGAAAGCTGTTTGAGGCAAGAGATATTTGCTCTAAGACCTGGTAATTTGAACTTTTTGTTCCTACCACCGTCCAACACGCTCCTCTCCAGTGGCAGGGGAGGAGAAGAGGGTGGGAAGGAGGTATAAAATGGAAAAGTCACATAGTGTATGTTTCAAGCAAGTCCTCCTTTGGTTGCTTCCTTCTAGCATAGCTAGACTTTTTTTTAGAGGGGGGAAAAAAAAAAACCAGTTGTGAGAAGTCTACATCTGCATTTAAATTAGAACATCATAAAGAAAAGAACAGGCTCCAAAGCTGCCCACAAAGTCTGCCAGTCTCCAGAATATGAGCGCTAACTAACTGCTTGTTACCCAAGGAGAAATTCATTATCATTTAAATGCTGCTGGAAAGAGGACTGAGAATTTTTTCTCTTTAATTTGTCCTTAAATTGGTAGTTAAGGTGATAGTTATAGCAATCAAATAAAGCTAACATAATTGGCCTAGACTCACATTTATTTTAGTTTTGTTCCCATTAAAAATGGGGTCACTATCTTGAGAAGCGGTCCGTGGTCAAATGTAAGTCTTAGACCCTTGCAGCACAGTAAGGAAGTGGGAGGTTTTTTTTGCCTTAGCCTGTTTCTTCTCAGAGTTTGTAGCGCTACCAAGTTCTGTAGCTGCTTTATCCTGTGGACTTGATTTCTGTGCGTGGAACTGCAAGCACATAGTCTAGTTGATTGTAATTTTGTCTTGAAATGTGGATTTCTTGATGCTGGCAAAAATGCAGTTTGATCTGTATATTAAGGCCAAGCTGCCGTGTTTTGGATTGTTATTGAGTTGAAGACATGGGTTTTTTTCCAGCTGGCAAACAGGTAGTGTTTTGAAGTCTGAAGCTTTTCAGAACTGTAGCGTGGGATTGGGGGGGGGGGGGGGGGGGGGGGAAGTTTGCTAAAAGGTACTGAACAAAGTCAGCCCAGCTGCTCTGCAGAGCAGAGAAGCATCCCCTGCTGTGGNAGCGTGGGATTGGGGGGGGGGGGGGGGGGGGGGGAAGTTTGCTAAAAGGTACTGAACAAAGTCAGCCCAGCTGCTCTGCAGAGCAGAGAAGCATCCCCTGCTGTGGCGGGAGCTGCGTGAGCTGCCTGCCTGGGCCCTGTTGCTGCTGCTGTGGCAGGTGGATCATGTTGCCCTAGCAGTTTTGTGCCACCTGCAGCTGCCTCTGCGCGTGTGACTTGCTGACCACTGCCTGCCCCAGGGAATGTCTGCCCCTGCAATATTAGAGGGAGAGGCTGGATGTGGTGGCAGCCGTGTGTGTGTGGGGGGGGGCGGGGGGGGGGAATAAAAGTCTGGTTCCAAATCGGGCTGCAGGACAGCTATTGCCAGGACAAGTACTGCTGTTCTCTGCAGTTGCCGTTGTTGAAGCTTTATAAGCACAGAGACACCGGAGTGCTCGCACAAGGACTTGCTTTATAACGTCTTGTTTTCAGCTTGTTGATGTGACTGGAGTTCCGAATGAAACGGTGAGCCTTGAGTTATGGCGAAGAAAACAAGACTCCCTGTTTCACTCTTCTCAGCCCCCTCCAAAATCTCTTGGATATCCTTACTCTCCTTGGAGTTTCCTTCCTGCCTGCCTGCCTGCCTTCCAAGGTAGAAGTCTTACCTGGATTCAAGACAGCAGTTGTGCCTTTTTCTCCCCTTTAAATGTAGGGGCTATTTGTTGTAAAGAATTACCTAAGCGTGTAAGCTTAGATTCAACTGCTGAGAGTGTAAAGGGTTGAATACAGGTATGAGAGGAAGTGTTGATCTGAGCAGCAAGTTTTGCTACAGAGTCCCGAGAACCTGGTATTAAACTTGGCACAGAGGTGAGTTATATAAAGGTGATATCGTTTATCTTGCAGAACCATTGAGAAGCTGCTGAGCTTGGTAAGGACTGTCCAGATCCTTAAGGTGGGTAGGTCGGTGTTTCTGGTCAGCAAGCTGTTGCATGTAGGAAAAGTAACATATTCTCTTTCTGTTTCAGATCTTTCGCATCTATTTGTGTTACTATACATATGCCACGGTTTTCTGGTCATTTCTGGTGTGCAGTGTATCTTATGTGATACCTGAAACTGGTTGGTGTGCTCTATTGCAGAGCTCTCGATATTTTGGAATATATATTTTTAGCTGAAAAGCGTTAGGTTTCAGAGAGGAAACGTGGCTCGTGTGATAAGATTTGAAGCTGCGATGAAGCAAGTGGCCTCTCTGTCTTCTTGTAGCTTTAACGTTACCTTTGGTCCCACTTAAAAATGTTTAGAATGGAAAGAGAGCCTGCTGCGGAGAAGAGAGTGTGTAAAGGAGGTGGGATTAGATCAAGAATGGGCAAACTATCTAGTCTTGTGGTTGGTGTGTTCCTATTGCAACACTGTTGCTTAAATAAATTAAACTGAAACTGCAGGAGTTACTGTAGCGCCCTGAAGAATGAAACAGTGAAGCCCCTGGGTCTTCAGCTGGAATATACTTCTGTTGTGTGGGCTGAACATTGTATCAACAGGGCTAATAAACATGTTAAGTGCTCTCTTCCTTTTTCTCCCAAGGTGCCTGGTGACCTAGACCACAAAATCAATGTAGCAGTGGCTGATTCTGCAAAATTGTACAGCTTGGGCAGTTACATTCCTGGTGCTAAAATGTCTACTTCACTGTTCAGGCTGCTATTTAACTCAACCCGTGGAAGTAGAGCAGGTTGCACAGGTCAGTGGCCCTGCCTTACTTGGTTAGGTGACTTCTCTTGAGCCCGTAATAGTTAAGTGGAATTTCATTCACTTCCTGTGTTGCAAGTTTTGTTGAGAGCAGTTCCGTTGCTTCTATTTTTAAAGCTGATTACTGCATGTGGAGGACTCGAGTTGCCACAGAGTTATAAAGGTCCTCTCAGGGCCTCGACACTTATTTAGCATTTCTACTTCTGTGCATGGGCTAGAAGGCTGTGCTAACATGCAGAGCATACTAAAATCTGCTCGCTGATGTGGGAGTAGGATATAAGATGCAGTTGTGCTCTGTGAAGCCAGGTGCAGCCCCTTATCTGTTTCAATTAAGTAACTACTAATGCCTGGTGCACAGGCAGGAAGATCTGAGAAGCTCCTTTGTGGTTTCCGAAAGGTGCATTTGGCATGCTTGCTCTTGTTGAAAAGTTTTTTGGTTTTTTTTTTAATTATTAGTTTTTTTCCTCTTCGGATGTCAAGTGGTTACAGGGAAGCAATCATGGTGGAGTAGCTTTCATTTGCCAGAGCTTATTGGGGCTGCTGTTGGTTACTGTTGCAATATAAGTCCAAGATGCGGACTTGGGGCTTGGCCTTTCTCCCCGTTTTCCGCTGTTCCCCTATGAAACTGCCTCCTGCCATGAGAGCTGCCTGGGCTGTGGCTCTTGGGCTTCCTTAGAGGAGGAGGCCGCTACCCTGCAGGAGCTCTCCTAGGCACAAACAGGATTCCCTGTTCGGACACTACCTGGAAACATGTGTGCATAAGCACACCTAACAGAACTGAAAACAAGGTAAATATTGCTGTTCTTATTCGCCTCACAAAATGTTTGTTAAAATTCTCTTGTTTAAGAGAATGTTTAAGTACTAAAGGAAGCCTTTTTTTTTTTTTTTTTTTTTTTTTTTTTTTTTTTTTTTTTTTTTTTTTTTTTTTTTTTTTTTTTTTTTCCCTCTCTGTCAGTACAGTTGTTGAGGTGCGATATACAGAAAAGTGAGCACTAACTGCTCAACCTGAAGTAATTCTGGTGGTTTTGCACTGTCTTACTGCCCCATTAGGTGGGGCCTCACCGGCAACATGGGGCTACAGCAGTGTAGAAGCTGTTCTGGAGCAAGACTGGCTGAAAAACAGCATTTCAGTGGCAGTAGCGAGTAGTACAGTGACCAGAATGTTTTACCTCTGTTCTACTGAGTGATGGTTTTGCTTCCAAGCCACCAGCTTGCTGTTCTTCCACCAAGTATCTGTGGAGTTGGCAGAGAAAGGAAGCGGTGGTGGATCAGAGTTGCTTAGGTGGCCGTGTTGGTGCTCTGGGGAAGGGAAGGATTTGAAACTGCATCTTTTTCAGGAGACTCTGACTCAGTCAATGGCTTCAGTGTTAAACCGTCAGGCGCTCACATCCTCTGTTGTGCTTTTACTTAATTTTCCGTTAGGCTAGATAAGCAGACTTCTAAAAAGTGCCCTACAGTCATTCCCCCAGTGTACTGAGACTGCACTTTTTTTTGTGAGCTGCCTTTCTGGGTCATGTCCTTTCCGTTAAGTTAATGCGCAGAGCCTTCTCTTGAGTTGTGAGCTTGGCAGCTCTGCTCTGTGTTTATTTTACCCTCTTAAATCTATATTGCTGACTTCTGGTCTTAGCCAGTTGGGCACTGATATTATGAAACAATTGTCTTGAAAGTGTCTTGTATTGAAGTCAGTTGAATCATGTGTAGCTCAAGTTTTGTTTGGAGGGGCCAAGGCAGAAATGCAGCTGTGTTGTTTAAATCTTGGTTACCCTTGATGATTATTTCTGTTAAAAGCTGCCTCATCTTTGAGGTGATGAACCTCAGCTGTAAGCACCCCACGTGCTCAAACGCTGCCCAAGTCGATGAGGATGGGAATATACCAAAACTCTTCTGTGAACTGGATACTAAATGCCAAATATGTATGATAACTTTGGAGAAGTGATGCTCTTTAGAGCTGGCCTTCTTAAGGACTAGCCCTTCATTTCTTCTGGGTGATAGTCTTTGTAGCAGGCTTTTAACGAAAGGAGTTTGACAGGCTTGACAGTGTGCTCATGTCAAAGTTGGGCATGCGAGCAAAATACGAGCCTCTAAATCATCCAAAGGAGCAGTCTCCTTGATGTGCGAAGGACAAAATGATGTGGTGGCGGTTGGTTGGTTATGGAGTAATCAAAACGTTGCAACAAAACGGGGGAAAAAAACCCCATAGCTGACACTGGCAAAACTGGGAGTAGCATCCTAAGCTGGCTACGAGGTCAGAAGGGCATTTTAGGCCTGGGCCGCATTAGGTGCTGCGTGACTGCGTACGTGGAGTTGATGTAGGGAAGCACACGAGCGTAGCTGCCTCGAGCGTTGAGGCTGCGGCTCGGCGGCCTCTCGCTGCGGAGGCTCCGGCCTGCGAAGCCGTCGCCGCGAGAGCCCTTTGGCGCGGCCAGCGGGAAGCGGCCGGGGGAGGGAGCAGCCCCAGCGAGCCCAGCTGGGCCAGGCCGCGCGCGGCGGCCGTGGAGGCGCTCGGGCGACCTCTCGACTTCCGCCGAGACGCGCGGAGCCAAAACAGTCGCGGAGCAGGAAGGAAGCAGCGCGACCGCAGCGGCACGGAGCGGCGGAGGGCAGGACCGAGGGACGTGTCTGCTCCACGGCCCGAGGGACGTGCCTGGCCTGGGCTCACTAGCGGCGCTGGGCAAATGGTTTTGCTTCGTGGTGCTTTTGCTTTGCTCCTTTGCCCCTTCCCACCCACCCACCGAACTCGTTGCCTGAGACGATAGTTCTCTTGAGCCGTGCAGCTAGCAGAGTTGGAAATCTGGTGCAATCGCAGCAGAGCAAGCTTGGGTGAGAGTTCAGAGCGATGGAAGAAGCTGTTAACCTGTCTGCAAGCATGGCGCTCGCGGGAGGATTAGTGCCTTCCCGCTCCAGCTGCAGATGCTCAATTATTAAATTATTTGGTTCCTGCGTAGAGCGGAAAACTTTGACTTTGTAAGAGTTCACTTGTAAGCACGTGGCTTTTTTGCTCTCTAACAATAAGCTGCGTGTTTTGCAGGTATAGCCAAGTGGAAGTGAGCACTCTCCAAAACGTAACCTGGTGCTCAGAAATGGTCGCTCTTGCCCTTTGTGTTTGAACTTAAGCTCTGCCCTGAAATGCTGTGTAGGGTTTTTCTTTTCCCCTTTGAAGCTAATGCAGGTGCTACAGCTGGGCTCCCCTGCAAGCAAGGAGGAGAGCTCCAAGATGCAGCCTGCAGGCGCTGGGTAACCTTTTCGAAAGCACTTATGACAGATGATTAAATTCCACCGAGAGTCAAGGGGATTTAGGTGCCTCAGGCAGAGATTTCCAAAGTGTGCTCGACATAGCTCTGGTACACGATCCTCGGCAGCTCCTGGAAACTGTTTCTTTTCACACTGCCTTTATGTAAAGGTCCAGGAGAAACATGGAGATTGCTGGAGCTCTGTGGCCGGAAAGGTTTGGGAATCTCTTGTCAAAGTCCCTTGTGTCTGTTGAAAATATTACCCTTTCTCTAGGACAACTTGTCTGTTTAGCTGAAGGAATGGAGATGAGGACCTTTGCTGATGATACTAAAAATAAAAGGCAACCATAAGTAAGTTTGGATATGCCAGTGAAAATGCTCGCTATAGCTGCAAGCGTTTATTTGGTTTGTGTGCGTTGGAAAATGCGGTGTAACTTTTCCTGTGAAAAGAAACGAGCACGCTCTTAGGGAGAGTGTCCTTTTAGCACAGGATGGGGAGCTAGTTGCTGTGTGTCGGAAGTGAAGAGCAGCAGCTTTCAAACTATTAGATCGAGTTTTAGAGGTCTTCGTGCCTTTCTTGACAGCCTGTGATTCAAGGTGATAGCGGTTGTACGTGCCCTCACAATAAATGTTTAGACCTCTAGTGAGTTTTAGAATCTGATTATGCTGTTGCATAGTAGATATGGTCTGGGTGATGATGTTGGACTTTTTTTGCGAGTTTATTTCCTCTTTCTGGCTTTGCCTTAAATTACTTGCCCATGTCAAAGCGATCATGCAAATTTAATGTTGTGGAAAAACATTCTGAGAAAAGCAGACCTAATGGGTAAGTGCTGTGTGATGGATGGGTACTCGGTACGTCCTTGAAAGGTGGTCCTACATAAGATCCCTGTAGTCCAGAATCCTTTTGCAATTGCTATAGATGCTCATTCTGTTACGTTCACAGCGTAAAGTCACGCTTTTATTCTTTGAAAGAAAACCTTCTGTTTGCCGTTTTTTGTAGGCGTAACCTGACGAAGTTATCCCTGATATTCAGCCATATGCTGGCAGAACTCAAAGGTATTTTCCCAAGTGGCCTTTTCCAAGGAGACACATTCCGGATCACCAAGGCAGATGCTGCAGAGTTTTGGAGGAAAGCTTTTGGGGAAAAGTAAGTTTCTAACTGTGCTTATAATGAGATATGGGATGAAATTGCACACCAAGTCATGCACTTTGAAAAAATCACCCCATCTCTGCGGTTCAGAACGGTGTTCATCTTGTTTATCATAGAAGCCTGTGACAGGAAAGATCTAATGGGTCATTTGGTCCACCCGGTGAGGTTGAGTACAGGTTGTATTTTCAAGTTCTTTGTCCCGTCTAGTTTTAAATATGTAAAGTGATGAGTGTCTCCCCACTTTGCCCGGTAGACTGCTTTACTGTCATAAAGCTTCTCTGGATTATTCAGCCCAAATTATTCGGACAGAAGTTTCCTCTCTTTAATTCCTTAACTTGTAAATCAGCTTCACAAACCATGCAGAATATATGCTTTCTTCTTCCAATGGTTACTGTACCTCCAATATTAGTTCTATGTTAGTAAGCTCTTATATTAAATTCTTTTCATCTTCTATCCAGTTAGTCTTTCCAATCACTTAGTCGCCTTTCTTCTGGCTTGTCTGAGCTTTGGTCAGCTTGCATAATGGCTTTGTTATGGTAGAATGAAGGAGAATGTTAAGTGCAACATAGATTGAAGTACAAACTGTTGAAATGTTGCTTACAATAATTAAATATGGCAAAAAGCTGATGAAATGATCTTTAAAGCTGTCCACAGCAACCTCTGAGAATTAAAGTTAATTGAAGTGGGCGTTTCTTTGTATCAAATGAGATACTTCCCAGGAAGAATATCATTGGTAGGTGTAAGAACGAAAAGCAGTAATACGTTTGCTTGTGAACAATGCAGCGGTTTGGAGCTTGGTACGGAGCTTTTATGCATCTGGTCAACTCGATGCTTTCAAAGAAGGAATATTTTCACTTAAATCAAAGCTTGGTATTGGCTTCTGAGAATCTACTTCTCTACTTCTTCCTTCTTTAGATAATTTTGTAGCTCTT
>VZSG01000467.1:4557-17510 GCA_013398315.1 Nothoprocta pentlandii | reverse complement strand
TTTTTTTTTTTTTTTTTTTTTTTTTTTTTTTTTTTTTTTTTTTGGTGTTGTTTTCATTTTTTAACCCGTCCAGATTTCTGCTGAAGAGTTGACTGTTAAGCCCTCCTCTACGAGCTGCGCTGTTACAAACTCTCATCACCTAAGAGCTCTGGGTACAGCCCTGGCACATGCATGTTTGCCATGGAGCTGGGCGTTGGATTGCAAAATTTTATATATGTACGGAAAACTAGCTAGTGTCCATCTGACTGTTAGGTTGCTGTGACCCCAAGTAATCCTTTGCTTGTATAACATGAATAGATCTCTTGTAGCTAGCTTGGATTTTTTCCTCTCCTCTTTTATGAAGAGAAGGTCTGTACTCTCCAATGCAATACCTGTGGTAAGTACAGGCCGGTGTAAACACATGCACACACACAAACACACACACATGTAGGGTGGAATAGGTCTTCAGTCACACATAATCACAGATGCTTGCCTTTTTCCCCAGGACCATTGTTCCTTGGAAGAGCTTCCGTCAGGCCTTGCATGAAGTGCATCCGATCAGTTCGGGCCTGGAAGCCATGGCCCTGAAATCAACAATTGACCTGACGTGCAACGACTACATTTCAGTATTTGAATTTGATATCTTCACACGGCTTTTTCAGGTAAGAATTGAGGAATGTGACGCTTTGGAAAGGGCTGAAAAGTATGTGTCTGAAGTGCTTCCGGTTAGACTCTTGCCCCAAGATAAACCGATTTTTCCACACTGAAATAACATGATTTAGAGTAATGGGTGTATTATTCTTGTCTCTCATCCTCTGGTGAGTTTTGGTAATACTGAGAACTACTGACAGAAAAGGTAGTCTAAATATAATTTGCAAGTGTAAGGCACACTGAGTATCCTTCTGTGAATCAATTTTTCACTTTCAAAGGTCACTATTAGACTAACGTTCTGACACAGCCTCTGTCATCCAGGAAATATGAAGCTTAGTTTGTTAGTCTGTCTTTCTTTGTCTCCTTTTTTTCTTGTCAGATTTATTTTCTGTGGGAGGTGTGCAGGATGGAGTGTGAGCATGGAAATTAGGGTTTTGGGGCTTTTGAATTGAAGCCCAGATGTTTGTACATGTGTGTGCAGGAAATACCTGCCTTACTGAAGGGATAAGGGATTTGAATAAGAGGCAAAATTCTAACGCACGGTCATTAATAGCACTGACCTCAAAAGCACAGCTTCTGATGCTGCAGCTGGCTATTTGCAATAACAAACACTTACTTCTTTGGCTCGGACTTGCCTTTTCCCATGTGATAGGGTGGGTTGTAATTAGGATATGTCTTGCTGAAAAGTTCCCCTGTTCAGTATTGCAGTGTATCTGATCTCATTCAGTACTTTGTCCAACTGTAGCACACAGTGAGCTGACAGTTGCTTCAGCTTCAAAGAGAAGCAAAGTTTTTGGGGACAAGTAGTATCTTCTATCAGGCAAGCTGATTAGGGTGGAAAAATCGGATAACATTCTAGAAACAGAAGCCCAACATGAGAATTGAAGTTATCAATAGAAAGAATTGAGGGGTGGGGGGAGGTGAGGTGGGGGAGCGGGGAGGAGGGTTGTGTGCGTCCCCGATTTTTAGGAATATTAAATGTGTATGTACTGGTTTACTTACTCAAGTAAGTAACCTTAGACTAGCCAGTAATCTTTGCCGCACCCAAGTGAGGCTAGGTGGTTGAGGCATAGTCACAAGCATCTTAGCCACACTGAAACTGTGACAGGGAGGAGAGGTTACTCTCCTGAGGCCATATAGGAAGTCATTGTTGGAGATGTGACTAGTCGTGGTCCTGTACATAAACTTATTAAATTCTTATCTCTATTCCTGTCTCTCTGCAGAAGCAGTATGCGTTGATAGTGGTTCTTGGATTGTCTTTTTGGTGACCTCAGTGACTTCTTCCTTGCTTTTTATTAAAGGAATTTTGATGAATGTCTGTCTGAGATGAATTCTGAGCCTGCTGCCTGAGCATATTGCACTAACTCCTCTGCTAGATTTCTGGTGGTGTAAAAATCTGCTGCTTTAACTCAAGAACTGACTTGTCTGATTAAAGGGTATTTTAAGTGTTGATAGCAGTGCGTAGTTAATGTGTTTCTCTGTTTCTTAGCCATGGTCCTCTCTGCTCAGGAACTGGAATAGCCTAGCGGTGACTCATCCTGGTTATATGGCATTCCTAACGTATGATGAGGTAAAAGCCCGGCTTCAGAAGTTCATTCACAAACCTGGCAGGTTAGTGTTTGGTCTAAGTGGCCTTTTGGGTTGCTCTTGCTAACACAGCTGATTATTTCACTGGCCTCAGCAAGGAGGTAGGGATATTTTGGCTTTGTCCTCCTTGGTCAGCAATTTAAAATATGGAGGGGAGGGGGAAACACCAAGAAAAACCCCACAAGCCCCAGCTTGCCCTGTATTCAGAGCTTAAGCTCCATGTGGTGATACACCTTCTGCTCATACCCCCAGCTGTTAGACCAGCTCCCATGGGCATGAGCGCGAGAGACTGAGGCAGAAGTTTGCCCCAGGGTGAGCAGGGTAGTACCATGAATAAAGAGAAGTATTAATGGAGCTTCCTGACTTATTTGCACCTAGGCAGGAGAGCTGTAGGGAGTGCAGGCCCTGTTTGCAGTGTCTATGATCAAAGCCAGTTTCAGACATATAGCCAGGGCAGCTGCCTACTGGTTGTGCTGGCAGAAAGCATCAAACTAGGTGAGGGGTTCTGCAAGGTGACCCTGTAGCTGGGGCAGAACAGGAAGGGTGTGGGACAAGATGCCCTTTCCTGGGCTAGTGGTGGATCTGAGTAGCTATAGGGCTCCTGACATCCTAGTTGTTATTTGGTCCAGTGCAACAGGGCTAAATTTCTCTTTCTGTGTGGAAGGTCAAATGTTCATTTTGGAAGATTTTTAGAAGGCCGTTAGTACCAGTGCTGGTTTTGAAAATGGAAACGTTGGGCAGTCTGTTTGGGGGGATATTTTTGTGGGTTTTTTTTTTTTTTTTGTGTATGTATGTTTCTTGGTTTTTGTGTTTTTTCCTGGGGAGAAGGTGTGTGTTTGCTAATGGTAATTTAAAAGAAATGATAAAGAGGATGCTAAGAAGATCCGGAGTCTGATTTCACACAGAGGTTGGTGCTTGTATACTTTCCTTCATATCAGATTGCAGGGTCTACTTGGATCTGCTTGTGGATAAAGTGAGAAAAGCTGATATAAATCATCCAATTATTTTTTACTAGTTTCTATTTGTTGTCTTGAGATAGCCACACAAAGGCTGCCTACTTGATATGTGATCTTTTCTGCTTCTTCCAGTCTAAAGTAAAGTTTCTTTTGCTTTGTTGTTTTTGCAGTTATATTTTTCGATTGAGTTGTACACGGCTTGGTCAGTGGGCCATTGGTTATGTTACTGCAGATGGGAACATTCTTCAGACAATCCCCCACAACAAACCTCTTTTTCAAGCACTGATTGATGGCTTCAGGGAAGGCTTGTAAGTAGCTGTTCCAGCATCTTTTTTGTTTCCTTTCAACATTCTCTTTTGCCCCTTTTAGATGTGTTTGTTTTATCGTAATCCTGTGGTAAGGTCTTGAAATCAGTGAAGTGTTAAAATAATACGTTCTCTACTTGATGGTAGAGGCAATATGTTGCAGCAGTCAAGCAACCCCTGTTGACCTCGCTAACACCCTTTGGCACACCCCTGGGTTTTTATTTCGACCTCAAATCATTAACGCACTACGACTTTCTCATTGATATCAGTAGAATAATTTATGTGCTTAACCAGTTTGGCACTCGAGACTACTCAGGCATTAGTTTTTTTGCACTGCCTATCTCTATTCTCTTTTGCAATTGTAGAGAGTGTCTGTCTGCATTTCGCTTGTCTTGACTTCTTTTCCAGTGGGGTCCTAAACCTATGTCACAACAACTAAAATTACAGCCATAGGTTTTTTTTTTTTAGATTTTTTTTTATTTGCTTTTTAATTTTGAATCACTGTAGAGTGCTTTAAAAAGGGAAGATTTGGATGATAACTTTTTGTTTAAAGAAAAAAACTGTTGCCAGGAGAAAGAAAAAAGCATCTCCGGCATTGAAGAAGGCATGTTTGGTTTGGGTCTGACAAGAAAGACATCTCGGAACTTTCTTTGAATTCAGAACACCTTGAATTTTTTTCCTTTTGCCCTCATTCCTCTTTTCTCTTTCCACCACCCAAAAGGAACGTTACGTGGTTGACTTTGTGTGCGATTCTTGTGCACAGGCATAGAATTTTATCTTCTTTTTTTATTTTTCCTTCCTGAACTGCTTGCAGTTACTTATTTCCTGATGGCCGGAATCAGAATCCTGACTTGACAGGCTTGTGTGAACCCACACCTCAAGACCATATAAAAGTTACACAGGTGAGCAGAGCATTCTTTACTATCAAACTTGCTTGTTTATTTCTGATTTAAGGCCTCCTTAGCTGTGTATTCCATTCTGCCATACCAACCAGTATCCCAAAGGCTGGTTTTCAAAGCTACTGTATTGCAATGTGTAGAAGTGGTTGAAATCTTTGAATGCTAGGACTGGGGAGAGGAGATTGCAAAGGTTAAATAAAGCTTCACCTTTGTGTGGCACTGACAGACTAAGACACTTGTTTAGAATGTTGTAGCAGATATTCATTCTTCTGTGCCATCTAGGGAGCCTGTGGACTTTGCTTTCCTAAGCTGTTTTTGGAACATCTAAATAAAAGCGAAGTCTAACTTCAAATTTACTTTTGCTTCAAAGCTTGATAGATATATCCAGCACATAAAACCACAGTGGAATCTCTTCAGCCTTCTGCTCTGTTGCTCTGTGTTCCTCTGTTTGGAATTTAATTGCTTTTTCCTGCAAATCTGGTGTTGCGTTTCCTGTAGCTGTGACTAATCAAGCATGTTTATTTTCCAGTATCAATGGTGGTGTTTTTTCTTTCCCCTAGGAACAATATGAATTGTATTGCGAGATGGGCTCCACATTCCAGCTGTGTAAAATCTGTGCTGAAAATGACAAGGATGTAAAGATTGAACCATGTGGCCATTTGATGTGCACTTCCTGTCTCACTGCTTGGCAGGTAAGGCATTTGCCCTCTTTTTATTCTCCCACAGTGATGCTGGTTACTCTTCGGCAAATGTAGGATAGATTTCTTCGGAAAACTACTTAGTTTTTTGCAGATATGGATGTTAGGTAGTGGAACAGAAAACAAGCTCATATTACAGTAATACTAGTTCTTCAGTGTCAGCCTCACCTGCCCAGGCCAAGCTGGTAAGATGCCTGGCCTCTTCAGTGGGGAATAACAGTGCAGGCAAGCTGTGAGGTCTTGCCTGCAAAGTCTCCTTTTTCGACTGCAATGAGAAAATCCTCTGTGTGTAGCACAGGTTGCTTCTCTTCTGTCCTCACAGGCAAAAGGTACTGGAACGTGACTGTTGAAACCTCTTTGTATGTTAGCCATGCCTTTCATTTCTACATCTTATTGACTCTTAAAACAAGTCTCTCCTTTTCTCTGAAGGAATCGGAAGGCCAAGGATGTCCTTTTTGCCGCTGTGAAATCAAAGGAACGGAGCCGATTGTAGTAGACCCGTTTGATCCCAGAGGAGGAGGAGGATTATCACGGCAAGGGGCAGAAGGAACTCCTTCACCCAATTATGAGGATGATGACGATGACAAAACTGATGATTCCCTCCTCATGATGAAAGAGCTAGCTGGTAGCAAAGTAAGGGTACTTGAGTGTTTGCTAGTATACGGGTTTTGTTAGTGTACGGCTTTTACTGGGACTGCATGTTCTGTCCTTTTTCCCGTGGTCTCAGTGCCGTGTGCACGTGAGATTTGTTGGACTTGACAGGAGAGAGAATTTCAGTCAGTATACTGACGGTGAAATAAACAGGGATTGGGCTGTAGCTGCACATGGTATGTTTAGTTAAGTTAAACTATGCTGATTGTGCTTGAAAATCTGATTTTTTGGGGGGAGTCGTCTTGGAGGGTGAGGGTCTTGGTCAGACCTTAGAAGAATGAAAAAGCTAGCTTGGATTGGAACCCAGTATCTAGGTTTATAACACTGCCTTGCGTGCCTAACAATGCTGCTCTTGATTTATCAGCTGTAGCTTGCTCATGTCAGCAAAAATTTATCCAATTCCCCAGTGATAATATGACTAACAACAGACAGCCTTCCTAAGCTTCTGATTTCTAGCTGGATAGAGGACAGGCTATTTTGCTGAGGAACTCATTTTGACAAACTTGTATAATAAAGGTCTGATGACTCTTTGCCATCAGTGCTACTTACTGCCAGGAGATGTGCACAAGAGAGGCATCTGTATGAATCCTTGTGCTTTTTTTTAAAAAAAACTTACTGCTGCTTTTGCACATCTGCAATACCATTGTTCTCCTGCACGGGGAAGTGATTTTTTTAATAACTGAAGCCACTAAAGTAAGCTGGAGGGAAAAAAACAAACAAAAAAAAGCTTCTAGTCTCTAGCATTCTGTGGTTCTGTTTTCATGGCTAGAAAAATCCTCTACTCTGCCCTGCCTACCACTGATCAGATTGCTCTTCAGCTCTCGCCCTGTGAAATACAAAATTATAAACTGTGTTCCTGGAGGTTGTTTTTGTATACATTAGCTTGGAGAAGCAGAGCATAGTTTCCTTGATGTGACATCCTGTTGTGGTTTGCAGTAAGCTAGTGTTCTCTGTTTGCTGGCACTAGTGAGTTAAAACGTGCGTAAAACTGTTCAAAGCTTTCGAACGCTAGCCTTGAATATAAAATATTTTTTTCTGAAGAGGAGGATAATAGGTACTGTTCTCATTTGTTAGTTGGGCAAACATTTTCAGAGGCAAAAATGGGGTTTCTGGTGTATGCTGCTGACCGCTGCAAGTACTGCGACAGAGTGGTAAGGCAGTTGGTATGGTGGTGACTGCGCTGCGAAGATCTCCTATAGCAGATCATGCCCTCTGGTGTCAAAAGGGGAACAGGCTCCTTAGTACTTGAGTCTTGGTAAAGCAGATGAATGATTCCAGGAAAGCAGCTTGTCTTTTATTGTGCCGTTGCTAAATCTTCCTTTGTAGTCACGTTCCAGAGTTGGCGCTGGATTTGATCATTTTGCCATTTTCTTCGTTTTCAGGTCGAGCGTCCTCCTTCCCCATTCTCAGTAACTCCACAGGCCCCCTATCCTCCTGTGCCACCACGGCTGGATCTTCTGCAGCAACGGGTGTCCAACCCGCCGGGGGCTTCCAGTCCTGGTACCACTTCAAAGGTAAAACGCTTATTGCCCTTTCAGGTATTATGCTGGTGGGGCAGGAAAGAAAAGGACTGCTCTGGTCTGCCACCCTTGAATTCTCGACCTAGCCTACCCTTGCTAAGCACTGCTGCTGCTTTCCAGGCTGCTCCGGGGACCCTTCACAAGGACAAACCCTTGCCGATCCCGCCAACGCTTCGAGACCTCCCACCGCCTCCCCCTCCGGACAGACCGCACGGCCTCGGAACTGAGAGTCGGCCGCAGAGACGACCCCTGCCCTGCACGCCAGGAGACTGTCCCTCGAGGGACAAACTGCCCCCCGTGCCCTCCAACCGCCAGGGCGAGCTGTGGCCGTCGCGACCAATTCCAAAAGCCCCATCTGTAGCTCTCGGCCCCAGTGAGCCTTGGGCTGGGAGAGAACTGTCAAACAGGCACTCCCTTCCCTTCTCCTTGCCCTCTCAGATGGATTCCAGGGCTGACACCCATCGGCTTGGGAGCACTCTCAGCCTGGACAACCCAGTGGTGAGTAGACATAACTGGTGAGGAGTAGGATTGGTATGGCATGTCCTTGGAGTTGACATCTGCATGGGATGGTGGCCCTTTAGAAGGCAGCTGGAAAGGTACTGTTGGATGCCAGCAAAGGAGAGAAATGTGAGGAATACTTAAGGATGTACTTCTGTCCCTCTTAGGAGCCAGGCTGAAATCCCCAGTCAGCTGGGTGGTTACAGTAATGCTCTCTTTGATTCCAGCCCACCATTGTTTCCTTTCAAGTTCTTCAGCTTTCTAAAATTTAAAGCACATGTCTAGCCAGAATGCCTAAGAAAAGAACACTCATGCAGTCGTTCTGTTTCCCTACATGTAGACAAGTCTGCATCCTTTTCTTCTGGTGCCCTGTTGAATTCTGGCACCCTGTTAAATTCTGACCTTCTGGTCGACATGATCCGAGCTTGACAAAGCCACGGGAGCCTCAAAGATGTGAAATTCAGGCAGTTTTTCCTGTAAATGGGTATTTTGCTAGAGGAGAAAACCTGCCTGTGGCCTCATTGAGGGAAAGCCTTTCAAAATGTGTTGTGTTTCTAAGACCTCAGAAAATCACATAGGAATAAATGATATGGATACCAGAGCGAAGATGCTTCTTCTGTAGGATATGTTGAATACCTGGCTGATAGCTTTGCGACTGAGCATAGTGTTTCTAAATCCTGATTATGATTATTTTTTCTTTCAGAGCTTGAGCGGTAGTCCATCAGCTACTTTGGAGTGTGAGCATCCCAAAATTAAACCCTCCTCATCTGCCAATGCTATCTATTCTTTAGCTGCCAGGTGAGTTGCTTGCTGTCATACATAAAGTACTAGTAAAAAAGTAAATTGTAAATTGTAGATCTTTCTCTGTGCTGGTGCTTCAGATAGTTTGACACAATTCTGTCAGTTTCCATCTTGAAAGGATTACTAAAATAGGCAAAACCAAGAAAAAAAAGAAGGAAAAACCAACTGAAATCAACAACTTAACTATGCTCAGCCCACCCAGATCTTAACTTAGGCTGTAGGAATAGGAAACAGGCTTGCATATCGTTTCTAAAATATTTGCGGGGTATGTTAGTGGATAGGATGTGTGCTCAGATCATGGGACAGGGCTGCAGGTAGGACAGAGCTATTTCCTGGACAAATGCACTGAGCAGTTTCCATTAGTTTGGTAAATTCACCTCCAATTAGTTTTTGCTAAATATAGTGTGCATCAGATGAGAGGATGGTGTGTCTGCTACTAACTTCCTTTTGCATGATGACTTTGTGCTGGTGTGACTTGGCACCTATGCTCCTGAGAATCCTGCAAGTGAGATGGAATCGGTTTTAGAATGACTGCTTGTTACTTCAGCTATGGGTTTGAAAGGCTGCTTTGATGATGATTCGATTTGGCTCAAATGCTTTTCTAATTGTTGTATCTTGTTTCTTCTGCCGCCAGACCCTTGCCTGTACCAAAACTGCCACCTGGGGAACAGTCGGAAAGTGACGAAGACACTGAGTACATGTCACCGTCCTCTCTGCCTGTGGTGCCTCCTGGTCCCGCGGTACAAAAACCAGAACTCAAAATGCCCTTGGAAGTGACTCAGAATTTACGGTGAGATTTGCTTGTATCTGCTGTCCTTCCTCTTCGTACCCCGAGGGGAGCACGTTTGTTCACTGGGGTGGAGATTTTGCCTGATGACTTCGCTCAGACAGTAACCAGATTTCGTGCGACATAGCAAGCTGTAAATGATATCCAGCTCCCGCTCTTCTGCAGAAACCTTTTATAGCTATGGAAGGAGTCACTTAACCCCTCTCAGCTCCTTCTGCTGGTCAGTGTTTGGACAGCAGTGGCAGCCAATGAAATGCAGGATGACACTGAAAGACTCTTCTCTGGAGATCTCAACTTGTTTGAACTATCATCTACGTTGCAGTAGGCAATGCTCGATAGAGCCCTCACAGAAGCAAAGAGTCTCTCGCAAAACATGGGTGACTTCATTGCAGAGCAGGGATGTGTGCAGAGTCTCAGCACAGTATGCAGGTGATGCTCGACCCCTGTCGCTTGTCTGAAGGGAAATGTGCATTCTCTTCCCCAGAGCGTTAGAGTGTGAGCAGCAAGCGGATGGCTGTATGTACGAGGCAATGTACAACATACACTCCCAAGCCGCATCCTCTGCTTTTCAGACTGTCCACACTTCTGGTGAGTGGGTGTGCTTAAAGAAACAAACCAAAAAAACTGAATGAGATGCTACATGCTCTTGCTGTTTAAAATAGTTAGGATGTGTGTAAAAACACATTTGGTTCCGTGTGCTGTATTTGGGACCGTTGCTGTGAAGCCTAGTTGGAATCAACGGTACAAGTACTTAGCAGTTCAAGAAATGTCCGTTGAGAAGATAGTTTTCTGGGCTTAGCTGCTGGGAGCAGTTGCAGCAGCCAGCCCATGTGCATCACGGGCATTTTTAATATGGGGGAAGTGTAATTGCTTGCCTTGTAGAAGGAGTTTCCTCTCTCTTTGGGGGTTTGGCAGTACAGTCATAGATCTGTCCTGTTCATGTTTTTGGACTACGGGGGAGCACAGTCCGCCCTAAGGGACAGAGACTGTGTTCGGTCCTAGAGCTCAGAACATGTCTCTTCATCCAGATGAAGGAAATTTGGCAGCAGCCACTGCCAGCAACGGCCCTGAGGAGTCAGAGAACGAAGAAGATGGCTATGACATCCCCAAGGCGCCGCTACCGGTTGCTATTGCTCGTCGCACGCTGTCCGATATCTCCAATGCCACACCAGCCTTCAGTCGAATGTCTCTGGAAAACGACCCTGTAACAGGTTGGAGAACATCCATGCTAGGGTCATTACTGATGTCTTGCTATGTACATTTGCGATTTCTCTGTCCTTGACTCAAAGTTTTGTATACGGACGGTATAATAGCTTTTGCAACACACAGTTAAAAGGCTTTTAACAATTTGGAAAAAATTGTTTGGGTGCTGAAGATGGCTGAGTTAGCATATCGCATCTAAATCTGAATTGGTGACATCTTGGATTAAAGGGTGTGCCTTAAGGATAGGATTCATTTCGTACTAGAGCATGAAGCAGACCTTCAGATAACCCTGTTTAATCGGCATACGAGTGAAAGCTGAGGCAAGTGGCCCTGTGCTGCTGCTGCTGCTCAGTCTTAGGTGCAGTTTTTGCCAGCAGATGGCACGCGTGCCCTGTTTGGTAGTGCCAGCTCGCTTGTGGAGGGACCTAGTGGTGTTCCAAGGTCAGCTTGGAGTCCTGGGAGTAGAGGACATCCTGTCCTTTTGGCTCTGAGGCACGTGCTGCAGGGGAAGGCCAGAGCTTTGTCCGTCTGAGGGCTTTTCTGAAGAATGCTTGTCCTATTCCCTGTGACTGCCTGGTCACTCTGAAGGAAGCACTGAGACTCTTGCCTGGTCAGGGCCTTTCAACATAGCTGAGCTTGGGGCAATTTGCTGAGGAGTGCCCTTCCTCCTCCTCCTGGAGGCAGGCAGCAGCCAGAGCCTACTGTACCCAAGACCACTTGCCCACGTGCTCCAGCAGCAGCTCCTTTTCCCTGAGCTGATCCTTTAGCTCAGAGAGGAGCAAGGGAGTTGATTTGCTCTTGCCACTCCTCCCCGCTCTGCTTTGTCTGCCTGTCATTGTGTCTGTAGAACAGGGCTGGCAGGGATGAAAAGAGGCAGAGAGTGCTCACATCCTGCTCCTGAATGAGCTACTGAGCTTAATCATTGACCCTTGTTTGTTTCTACTGCCCTGAAATGAGAAGAGAGCTATTGTCCTCCTTCACAGGGTTAGGAGATCTGCTAAAGAGAAATGCTGCGGTAGCAGTGATGGTTACTGCTCGCTGGCAAATGTTTGCAGCTTTCTGAAAAGAGGCAAGGCTGGCTACTGGGGGACACACTCTGGTACTACTGTGTTCTCTTCCTTTGTGCCTTAGAATTTAGTTTCCTAGTCACTTACTAAAAAAGCTGTCTAGTAGCTCTTGTTTGAAACTGACCCATGGTCACTGAAATTTGACTCAGTTCAAGCTGCAACAGCAATTTTCAAAGGCAATTTGGGGGTAAAAAAAAGGGGGGGGGGCGGAGGGGAGCCCTTGTACCTAATTGTACAAAAGGCTTTTTATGAGTAAGCAGCTTGTAGTTAGAAGATTAGTGAGTTGAACTGCATTGTGGTTGGTGAGGAAGCTTCAATGAATTTGTTTTCTGAAGAGCTTTTGCCGTTCTGGTCATTTTGGTGCAAGCTTGTCAGAAAGATTCCAAGATGACTTCTTTGTTTTTCTGACTGGAGCTGCGGTGCCCGCTCTCAGAAAGGGATCACTTGGACATCTCTACTTTGAGGGATGCACACTACTATCTTGCACAATGATAGTACAATGGCTAGAAAAATCTGTATGTCGCACTTAGAGGAGGTTTCCCGGAAGACAGATAAAACCTTCTGTAAGAACATGACAAATATTTGTGCAAAAAGAATCTTTTGTGATTGCAAATGAGAAGAAGGAAAACCTACGATGATATAAGAGGTAAAGACTAAAATGAGTTGGGAGACATAGCCTTAGGAAATGGTAGGGCTTCTGGAGCAGTGAGTTTTCTTTCCAAGGAGTTTGTTGAAACTCTAGAGTGTGTAGTGTCTAGTTTGGTGGCTTAGTGATCTTTTTATCTCCTTGGAAGGAGGGCATGGTGTGGCCATGGGCAAGTTGCACAGAAAGATAAAGAGGAAAGGCAGAAGAGGCTGATAACTGCTCTGCCATAGCTGCCAGCCATTTAGGGAGGACGAGCCTCGGCAGGAACTCCTGTAGACAGCCCTGGTGTGCTGGTGGGCCAGCAGAGGAAGAGAAGCAGATCCTTGTGGAAACATAATTCAGTTGCTACAGAGATTCTGATAAGGGAATTGTAACAAACAGGCTTGGTTTGTCTGTGTGGTGCCCTACCACACTGCTGTGTCATCATGGGTTGTTTGTGGAAAGAGCAGCAACTGGTCAATTTAAACTCTCTGATTTTAGGAGGAGTATTTTGTCAAGACTTACACCTATACGTATGTCTTGGGGTCATTTTTCTAGCAGCAGATGTCAATAAAAGTTCATATGAGCCCTACTTGCACACATGCATATGTTTCTACCTAAATGGTAATTCATTTTAATAGCAATGATAAATTTGAATAATATAAGCCTGATGGGGCCCTCTTTTAAAAAAAAAAAAAAAAAAAAAAAAAAAAAAAAAAAAAAAAA
>VZSG01000466.1:626335-647037 GCA_013398315.1 Nothoprocta pentlandii | reverse complement strand
TGAATTTTATGCCCATTTCCTTTTCCTATCTAGTTCCATTCTCAGAAATATTCACCAGAGTAATTTTTCCCAGACAAGCAAGAGAGGTCTCTCCACACAAACAAATCACCATCTCCTATCACCATCTCCTACCTCCTGCACCCCAACCTTACAACAAATTCAAATCCCCTAGACCCAGTTATTTCAAGCCAACCTGGCATTTTATTCTTGCCAGATTGAGCAAAAAAAAGTTGATTTAGAATTAAAGCTATGTTGCAGTTGAAGTTTGTATTTTCAAATGAACACTTACCGCACCTGTGTTACCTGTGCTTTGGGGAGCGCTGCTTTTTTATTAAAAACTTCAAAATTTGGCAGCACAATTTCAGAGTCTCCTTTTGCTGTCCACACTAGTTTGAGATACTTGTACACACAGGATGCCCCATGTTCCCATTCACCAACACAGATTGTATTTCCCAGCTAGATTACATCTCCCATGACCACAACAGCAACTCAACATGAACTCAGCATGAAAAGAAGAGATGCCAGACAGCCAGAAAGCCAAGCCCCAGGGGAAAATTGGGAAGACAGAGCATGCTAACTACGGTTCCCATGGGAGATTGTGCTCACATTCCTAGACCTAACTGTTCATTCTGATTTTTTTTCCTGTGAAGGGAGACTTGTCTTTTCCCCTCCATGACACCTAACAAGAAAATCACTGAATTCTTTGACAGAACCAGGATGCAGAAAAGAAATCCAAAAGGAAACGCAGGATGTCTTTTCAAGCCAGCCATAAAACCAACTAAAGAGATGAAGAGCTTCACCCTTCTGCAGTTCAGAAGCAAAGAAGCTGTATTTTTTTCTGCTCAGGAGCATAGCTAAACTACATAGCAACGTATCCTTGACTCTATCCTTTGCCATACCATTCTTCCCACATGAATTTTAAAAGAACAGTACCACATAGGGCAGAATCTTTAAGTTCTTCCACATCAAAACTCTTCAAAGGCTTTGCCTAAGTCGCACCAGCACGGCAGAATTATTTGGATCTGCTGTCTCTCCACGGGTGCTCCAGGGCTTGGCACCAAAGAGGAGCAGTCACCCTTCAAAGGCACCAGTCCCCCACCACACTGGGTGTGCCTTGCCCAGAGGAGTGAGGAGGACAGTGATCCTGCTGCCCTTCCTGACTGGACACCAGCACCAGACAGGAGCAGTCCACATTGGGATCAACAGCTCTGCAGAGAACCCTGCAACAGTCTTCACTGCAGTCATCTCTTCAGGTACTGACTGCCTGAAGGGGCCCATGGAAGGTAACAAAGTAAATACAACAGCAAGCTTAAAATCACGCTACATCAGTAAAAAAGAACTAAAGGACATTACCAAAGAAAAAGCTGAAAGACACAGGTACAATACTGGGTCTGTGATGTTTAAATTAGAGAGCACCTGCAGTAAGAACTATGCTGTTGTGACAATCATCTTAAGCACCAACACTGCCATTCCTGCATGCCTCAGCTTCATGTGCACCAGGAAAACCTAAACTAACAATTATCTTCAGTTATACATTGAGTCCAACTTAATCTTCATGCAGCAGAGGTCAAGGTTTTGTTGCACTGGTCTGTGGTACATGGTTTGTAGAACTCACATATAACCTGGGCATAATCACCACAGAAGAAAATGTTCACCCAGTAAGGGTGAATGGGTTGAAATAAAGTTCTTTTCCCATCTCCAAGATGAATGTTTTAAGTAACTTCAGGAGCTCAGCAGAGCTCCGCCACTGCGTCTGGCTGAACCTATTCCAGTTTGAAGTACCTAATTCAATATTCAGGTCAGAAAGGAAAAGTGGCTACGAGCAGAAGGCGAAGACCTGGGTCCCTGCCCCTGCTCCAATGAATATTTGATTATTTTATATTAAAAATTCATTTAGAGAAGGGCCGACATCCAGGAAACCTAATGGGTTTACCTACGAAGAGAAACATCCACGACCAAACTCGCCCAGACAGAGAGAGGAACACAACCCTGGCTTCCTATCAGGCCTAAATCACAGAGGGAGCGCAACCACTAGCTCCAGCACCGCTTACATCCCATAGAAGGTACCTAATTCCAGCCAGGAATAAACCAAGTCAGCAATTCCATCTGTCTCCCTGCAACAGCAGTGAGTACAGCAGACTTACAGGACGTGTAAGATCCTGCCTTGTTATAGGCAGGTTATGGGGGCTCTGTCTTTGGGTCCACTCACTCTTGGGCCCACTTCTCTCCTAGTGTTGCACAGGGAGCCTCATTATCCATATCCCATAAGGCAAGGCACCTAGGGGATTGACACTGCAGTTCTTAAGGTCTTATATGGATCTACTCTGTTGAAAACACGTTTGAAATATGTTAGTGTCCTGAAAACTTCAAGCTGTGTGATTTATCCTACAAATGGCAAGCAACCCAAGGGAGCTCAAACTCTCAATACCTAGCATGGCACATTTAAGTGTACTGTTCTTCATGTATTTAAAGTTTGGGTTTTTTTGTGGGGAGGAGGTTGTTTTTTGGTGGGGAGATGGGATTGAAAGGCTCAGACAGTCAGATGTGAAATGTCAATAAATACAAAGAAACTAAAAAAAGGCGCTTCATAAGCAGGAGGAAAAAAAAACAGAAAAAAAAAAAAAAAAAAAAAAAAAGGTAAATGATCTGTTGCAAATGACTCCCACGCTGTAGTTTTAGGCTTAATGCATTCTTTAAAAGATAGCACCCCAGCAGGGTTGCTCTCTGGCAAACCTTCACCTTGCCACCGCTAAAGGTGAGATCTCTGAATGCCCAGGCTGCCATAAAGAGGTTAAAAAGGGCGGGTGGGAGGAGCTGTTCCCTCTAAAGCAATCAGAGACCAACTTCACAGGTCAACAGGAAGCCGCCACCCAGGCTCTCCCTCTGTCTGGTGGAACAGGAGATGGGAAGGGAGCTGCTCTCCCCGCTAAGTCAACAAGGCTCTAGATGACAGACATGGTTTAAAACCAAAGCATGTGCAACCGTGCGTCTGCCTCAGCCACAAGCACGTGCCTGGTCACAAATGACCAACAAAATGCACATTTCCTACACAATTTACTTTGTTTGGGGAGTGGAGGGTCACTTAGGATGCTTTATTCAGTGATCACACCCCCGCTGGCTTCAGCAAAAGCCACACGTTAAGGATTATTTTCCGGACGGGACACGAGACTAGCAAAAAAAGAGGGACATTACTATTGGTTTCTGGAATCTAGAAGGTGAGCCCCTGCTCACTATTTAATTCAACCCCTATGCTGTTTTCACCAATCACTTAAAAGTTAAATAACTATCCCATGCAAAGAAACCTAGCAGTTATGTTTTGTATTCCCCGCCGGGGCAGCGGCTGCTGTTGTGACAATATTCATCTTGTCCGTGACGACTATTATCTGCTGTATAAATATTGATGATCTGAGTAATTGGCGTTCTCTACATATGCTCCTCGCTGATCGGAATTGCTCTGCGCGGAGTCGGCTGCTGACAAAGGGCCTTCTTCCCTCCACACAGCGATGAAGCCCCACGGGCCCTCGGTCCTGCAACCAAAGGCGACGGGTAAGAGCAGCCTTTGGGGAACGGGGAAGGACGAAACATTTGCCTGCACTGGGAAGAATGAATAATCCCAAAGAATAACAAGGGAGCTAAACTGGTATCCAAAAGGCTTAAGTTTAGCTTAGACTGTGCCAACAGCAGACACAGCTCAAACGGAAAGAGCTCAGAGCTGACAGCTCCGTGGCAAGCACCGATGAGCAGGGTATGTCATGTTCATGGGATGCATCCTCTAAACACACGCTGCACTCACTTGCTGTATGTTTTTGGTCTGGGGTACTTTGGTGTACCTGCTTTGGATAAAAAACACCCAGAAAAGCAAGACAGGCTTGTCCTGGAAGAATGCTAGGCCAAACGTGATGCTGAGACAACTGGACTTGCCAACGCCAGGCCTTAATTTTTGGCAACGTGAGGCCACCATGTAACAACAAGGCAAAGCGGCTCCGCAGGCTCCTACCACTTGCTCACAGAAGCCACAGGCATCAGTTCAATTTCATTTCACTGGTAAAATGCTTATGCCCAGGAGACTCGCTGCCCAATCAGATAATACCCTTTCCTTCCACAATCTGAAAAAAATATATAGTAAAAATACTACACTGCATGTTCTGGCTAGTTCAGCCCAAATGTGGTCATATATAGCTACACGACCTGGCAGTACAAGACCTGGTATTGGCAAAGACAGAGCTGTGGCCAAACTCTCCCGTGGGTGCAAGGTCTTTCTTAGAGACTTGAATGTCATCTCTGGATGTCAAAGAGCCAACAGCGGTGCTTTAGTGGAATCTAGTTTTCTATCAATAAGTGGAATCAAGCTATACAATCTTGAGTCTGGACTTCATTAAAGTTACCTTATTTGAATTATAGATCCAGGGACAAAGGTAAATTCTGGTGAGATTTGTATGGATAGAATTTAACTCATCTCTTTTTCTAAGGTCTCCATCCACCCTTTAGACGGTCTGAAGACTAACACTGAACAGAGATGTTTTAGAAAGATTTTTTTTTCTATTTGCTACAGAAATCAGGGAGAAAACGGCCTGTGTGATTTACATCAGTAAGGGAATGACTGTGTTACTGAAGATTAGGGAAGAGTGCAGATAAGATGCAGCAAGTATCACAAGAAAAGACACTCGACTCACTACAGGAGCTGGAGGCCAAGGCAGGAAACAAGAGGAAACTGAGCAGCAACTGAGCAGGAAATAAGTGCAAACAAAAGATTTAAAAAAAAAAAAAGTGAAAAAAGCGAGCAATTTGGAGTGCCAGAAGGTGAAGCAAGGAGGAGCTCTGATTTGCAAAAGCAAACGACATAGGGTCTAGAAGAATAACTTTCTTTCTTGCCTCATTCAAACAGTTACATAACAAGCCATCATTACATGCAGTTGTGGAAGCTACTATATATATAGCTATCTATCTGTACATATATCTCATATGCACATGAACAGACTCAAGGTAAGTATGTATTAAAGACCAATATGATGGATCTTCTCATGGTGACACTGGGTATTAAAGAGTCCCTTAGGTCAGTATGGCCCCCATTATGCAATTAATTAGCCTTGCTTTCTGCAGCTGCTTTCCTCCCCCATTGTTTTACAGTGCTTTGGGGTTTAATATGTTACAATCGTTAATGACAACTGCTGTACATCTCTGAAACTTGAAGGGAAATTGCTCCCAGCGCAAAATTAAAGGCTGAGCTCTTACCAGTAACTCCGGGCATGCTTAACTAATACTAAGCCACAAAACATACCCTAATTAGTACAACAGGTCCTTAAAAAAAAAAAAAATCCACATGACCTCACTGTTAGTTCTTACACTGAGTCATTTTGGAGACCTGTTGAAACAGAGCCCTGCATAATTCTCCGACAGCAACAGTGCACTGCACTGATTGAAGCAGACTGGATCCTGACAACCAGGTACCCGACCCTCTTCTGGCTTTTCATTTTTGTGTTCAAAACCTTCAGTTTTTAAGGCAGTTGGGTGACCTTCATCAAAAATCCAGCCTTTCCTAAGTGGCCTCTAGTTACATTTCCCAGATCTGCTTCATTTGCATGCAGATTTGTTATAACATTCCCCGTGCACGTAGCGTATGTTATACTGCTAATGCAAGCTGTACTGCACACAAACACAAGTTGCAGGTGGTGGTAGGGCGAGCAGCTGTCCAATTCACAAGCACAAACAGATCTGGCTCTCACAAGCCTGTACATGCATATAAAGTTCAGTGCAATAAAACGTACCTTTGAAATGTATCTTGGAAAGTCCTGTTAAAACACCTTTGGAAACATGACTCATGAGTCTCCAATCTTGACACTACTGAATCACTAAAAAGTGAAATCACATTTCCATCAAATAGCGCCCCAGGTAGCTATTAATCCTATGTCAGCTTCTAAAAACACCATCATCTAACTTGGCTAAAGCTACGCCTGTCTGACATACCTTTTGCTGCACAGCAATGTCAGCTTGCAGTATGAAGAAATACGACCTCAAACTGCTACGGTTACACTGCCAAATTTCCTTAGAGAGGACTCAGTTATACTTGCAAAACTGCAATTTTATCACTTCAGTTTGTTTTCATCAAGAAAGGAGGTGGTTTTATCACATCTGTGCCAACGTCACTACGTCCACAAAAAGAAATGTTTTGCTGGGTTGGTATTCTGGTAAGGAAACCCTCATAGAGACGTGAAAATGCAATTTCACCATAAAAATAAATGCAGTGGAGTTAATTATTTCTTGCAATGGGCACACGGCCATCTGCTTTCATTGCTTCTGAACATTCACAGCACTCTGAACATTCAGGAGGACAGCAGTAGTTTTAAGACCTTGTTTCTTTAGTTCTTTCTGAATTGCACCAGCTTCTTGGGGCGAAGACGCATTGCAAGACCCTGTCGATGGCCCCCAGATGACCTTGTGAACCTTATGAACAGGTAAAGGTGGGTAGATGCTACATTGACCTTCCTCTGTGGATGCACAGTTCCTAAGCAGGCCAGACAGCTGTAATCAAGGTGGAGAAAAAGGGGGATTCTTGACCCATGGTGTGGGGATGGCTGCATCACATGCATACATTTTTCCAAACACTGTGTAGATGTGGGGAGGTCAACAACTAGTCTATTCCTACCAGTCTCTCCTTTTTGCTCTTCCCCACCAGCTTCTCACAGTCACAGGAGAACTTGCAAGTGGTACCTGAGTTTTGTGCCTCCACAGGCTAGAGAAATGCAGCCAGGACTGAGGGAATGTATATGAGCACTTGTCTAACCCAATTTATTTACATTATGTACTTCTGAAAGAAATACCACGTTTCAAATACATCACCCGGTAATTTGAAAAAACCTACCAAACGAGTTTGAGATTCCCAGCAGTCTCCTAAAATTGCTACTCCCACAAAGTAGTTCCTTCTAGCTTTTCAGATGCAAGAAGTGCCTTGAAACAGGAGCTGATGACACGGGGTATTTATAAAAGTAGTAATAAAACACAGTTCACAAATACTTGTAACTTGTCAAAGAAACGCATTTAATAGTTTCCTTCTACATAACACTAAAGAACTGCAACTTGTATTTCTGCTGCTTATGATCCTGGAGTCTTCCAGTGCCCTAAGATGTTTTCCTCCTCCATAAGGTTCAAACACTTCCCGGGTTTCACTTCAAGCGTATTCCCTCGAGCTCCAAAGAGTCTAAGCACATATATCCCGACACAAGAGAACAACCCACACCTCCCAGGTGCACAACACCAAACTGCAGTACTTGAGATGAAGCTAATCTTCAATAACTTTAAGTAGTTATTAAAATAAGGCCAACTAGGCAAGTAGGAGCTTCCTGAGCAAGAATAGTAGTGCACTTTTTTTTTTTTTTCTCCTAACCATTGACATTACTTATTTTAATAAGGGTTGAACGTTTTGTTTGTTTTAAACACAGCACCGCTCTGCTGGTTCACAGCTCCCTCCCACATTCACCAGCATGAGAAAAGAGGAAGAGCTGATTTTCCCTCCATGCAGCTTGGAGCTTTGGTAGGCCAGCAGACAGCCTCCTCTGCACTCATAAAGTTCTCAATGGAAGGTACTGATGGGATTAACTGGTTCAGATCGCTTTTTATCACTGGTGGCCTGCAGAGGCCTGCAGAGAGGAGGCCCTAAAACACTGCCAAGAATCAGAAGTAGACAAGAATGATGCATTAAAGTAATACAGCAAGCAAAAAACTTAACAAATTAAGCATTCCTTCCTCTCTCCTTTAGTGCTTCTTCCAGGCACCTCAATGGCAAAATGAGAGAAGTGGCAAGAAGAGAAAAGAAAAAAACACTAGTGTGGCCATACATGTAGTTAATTAATCCACAATTGCCTGACAGCTTCTGTAGGTACTCTTAGGGATTTTCTCTCATGGGAAAAGTGCATTTATTTAAACACAAAACTCCAGCTTTTCTGTTGCGTTCGACATTACTGCCACATTCACAGGCGGTTTCATCGCCCTAAAGGCTCGCACACATTTTCCAGGGTCCTCTTGATTGCATGAAAAGGGGGAACCTCAAGAGCACGCAGCCTATCAGGCCAGTGACGTATTCCACATCCTTTGGCAGCAGCACTTGGTTTTTGCTCAGACCTCTGCAACGCTGCAGAAATGAAGAGCGACTCCCAACCTGAGGCCGGGGTGCCTACACAGCGGGCACTTCACCCCAAGAGGTGCGTGGCACAGCACAGAGCTGGGAGGCGCCACCACCTGTGGTACGACCTCGTATTTAAAAGGAGAAATAATTAAAAAAAAAAAAAAGCTTTTGGCTTTGGCAGAATAATTGACTGTGGCTGCCCGATACCCTAGAGGAGGTTTAAATCAATACAACTGTCTTGTGGGTAGAAAAGAGTAAATCAAGACAAGAAAGTGGAGAATGAAACCCACATTTATATACTATCAGCCTACATGGCAGAATCACTTTACAAAGCTATTTTAAGGTGTTAAAAAGTGTGGGATTTTTTCTCAATAAAAGTAAATTTTCACAAAACAGTGTTTTTCCTCTGACAGTCTTGTAGTAAGCCTAACACATTCCTTTTTGTTCTTACTTCATTTATTTTCATGAGTGTACACACAAAACTTTTTCTTCCACTTTCCACTGTTCTCATTTTACCATTGAGAGAAATACAGAAAGAGTGAGGGGGGAGCAAACAGGAGGGTGCTTTTTACATTTTACTTTTAATTAAAAAATAAATTAAATTAAACAAACAATAATTAAAAAAGAGAAAAATATTAAGAACAGTTTGGGACCAAAGAGCTTGGCTCTTCCATTTCACCTGTAAAAATAAAGATACCATTTACAAATCAGCAGCTCTGAATAGATGCTCTGAGAATGTATTCAGAGATGAAGAGCAGATCCCTGGATGTTTTTCTGTAGGACCGGGTGCTGATCAGCATTGACACCAGCACCCAGGAGCATCTGAGCCTCTCTGGGAAGCAAAATGACCCCAATGCAGCAGCCACTTTTGTTTCTATTTGACAGTGCACAAAACAATCTGCATTTTCCAGTCTTCCTTCCCCCTTGCCAGTTTTGAAGATAATAAATGAGAGTATTAATGAAGGTTTGAGCCACAGGTCTCATAAATTACACACACAAAAAAACTCTTCTGTTTGATCACAATCTTCCATAGGTCTCTAATGAGAAACACGAACGGTCTGCTAATCATCTCATCACAAATGCAAATAACCACCCTGGCCTCTCACCAAGGATCTGAGAGACTCAAATAAGGAGACTGCAAAGCCCCCTGTGCACAAAGCTGCCGCGTGCGTCCCCCCGAAACTAGCCCCGTGCCCCAGCGCTCTGCATTTCACACACTGTGGCAGCTGAGAGCGGCCTCCTGAGGATGGCCGTGTATTTTAAGCCGACGACACTGGCAGCTCACGGGCTCTTCCCAAGCCCCTCTGTCCCCAGCTAAGGGATGGAAACCCAGCCAGACGCTGCGAACGCCGCGAGCCCTCGGACGAGGCCGTGAGCCCTCGGACGAGGCCGCGTTCCGCGAAAACAATGGACCTTCAGGCCTCCTAAAACGAGTGCTGAGGAAGCAACTTGGCACAGTGAATAATGTCCTGGGCTGGCCCATTAAAGGAAAAAACAAAAACACAACAAGTTTCTAGTCATCCGTCACGGTGCCTGAGGTGCCCCTGAAGGTCCCTGTTCCCATGTGGGGCTCTGCTCCCTACCCTGGGCGTCAGTCCCAGGCGCTAAGGAGGCTGCTCACACTGGGGTCACCCTCAGTCCCGTGGGGAGCAGCCCAGCTCCCTGCCGCTGCTCCCCAGCCCAGCTCACACGGCAGCTCTCGGGTCGTTTCCACTCTCCGCACTTCCCGCTTTACTGACACAGGTATCCTGAGCTGCTCTTCTCCTGCGGTGCGTTGAGATTCACGCGATGGAAACAGCACTGTGTTTCGCAAAGCAAAGTGACTGCTGTGTTAGTGAAGCCTGGACCACAAGATCTTCCCAGGGAAAAAAGAAACTTCGGATACATAAATTCTCTCTAGGTTAGTCCCTTACCCTTGACACCACATCCATATTGTCAGTCCTCACAAAAGTTATGGGAAAACTGGTAGACAGGCTGCAGGGAACAGAAGGACAGGCCTGTGGGAATCAGGACAAAATAACAAGTAGTTCTTGATCCCACAGATGCCCAGACAGGTTACAAGCAATTGGTAGCTCTGGTCACGGCTGTTAACAGACCTGCCGTTAACAGTGGAAGGAAGAGAATTTGCTCTCAAGTGTCTGAAAAACAGCACGATGAGATTTACTTTTAAATAGTTTTATTTAGAAAGTATTATGAGGAAAGTAAGCTTGAAGAATTTAAATATTCCAAATAGCAACATGAACCCTCCACCATCCTTATCCCACTGTATGCGAGAATGGCTGTCACACACGTACACACTTGCTAACATAAATCCACCGCGTGCATTTCCCTTCCTAGCTGGTGGGATAATAGTTGGACCTCGAATGCCACTATCAGCAAATTTTTACTTTCTAAGCAGCAAGTGTTTGTACAATAGAAATCCTCCTATCAGCACTACCAGCTGGGCCCAAAGCTGGGGGACTGCAAGCGCGCTGCAAAACCCCAGCATCTGCGTGCGTGCAAACACGCCTCTCTTCTGGAGAGGCACAGACAGTATTTTCAGAGCAAACACCACCAAGATTTTCACCACTGAGGATGTCAGTAGGCCAGGGCAGCCTGCCACTCACCTTCAGCACTTGGTGCTTATTCAGCTAGAGGCTTCTGTAGCTCTCATCACAATCTCAGCACACGGCCTTTTTTTATTAGACGTGAATATACCAGCTTTGAGGATACAAGAAACTCTTCTACAAGAAATTCTTCCTCTCACAGCAGTCAGCTCCTATTATTTTCCCTTACTTTAGCTTGAAGACATCAGAATAACCAACCAGCGCTAGAAGAGGAAACACAGGAAGAGGAACTAAAATTACAGAGGGAGCCGCTCTGTTCCCACTGCCTGGATTACGAGCGGCTGCCCCAGGGAGATAAGCAGAGGGGAAATGTGGAGCTTGTTACATCTTGGTCAGACCCCAGACTGGAAAACAGGGCGAGGGGGAGGGCTTGGGAAGGGGCTCTCTAACACACACAGGGGGAGGGCTGTCTCCAGCCAGAATTGCTCCCTTTCAGCCACAAGGCAGTTGTCCATGCGCCAGCACGTACCTCCTGTGCTGCTCCCCTGCAGCTGATGGCAGCCGGGGGCTGAAGATGTCGGCACTTGGTAAGGCTGGGACCTTAACTAAGAGACCGCTCCTAAACAGCAAGATCTTGGAAGGGGTCTCTCTCCTTCTCAGCCTTGGACTTGGGAGGCAGCAGAAAGAGGCAAGGGAAGAAAGTGACAGTTCCTCCCCTTGACCAGGACACATACACAGGCGCTTTTTAGAAGTAAATGCACTTTGGACAAATCACGTTACGGTTGCCTTCCATAGGTTCCATTACCTATGGAAGTTTGCAGCCCAAAACATAAAAAGGACTAGGAAAAAGTACTACTAAGAAAGTATTGTTTTTCCTAAAGCTTGAAGAAAAACAAATTTGAATGGAGGTGATTTTAGTCTAGTTATAAATGAAGCAGACTTCAGCAAAACTCCTATCCATTAGAAAAATCTATGCAAGACACAAATATTTGGACCCTATTTTCAAAATAAAATGCATCTGAAATCTGTTATTTACTGCCTCCAGTTCAGCACCACTGGCAGCGATGCTCATTATTTTCCTGGCACTACAGTCTTCCCATTCTCTGTTTAGACCACCTAAATATACTTCTTCCTTAGAGGAAAGCACTGGCACAGCGGCTATTACGGCTCCACAAAGTAAGGGACAACAATACTTCCGTCACGCTAGCCAGCTTACCAAAATTATTCAATGTCATTTGGGAAAGCTATTAAAAAGAAGAAGGAAAAAAAAGCTGTCTCATAGCCTCAAACTGCACATCCCTGCAAACCTGCAGGATGTTGACACCACAGCCCAGGCCTGTGCGCGCAAGACAGACCCACAGATCCTGGGGGGCTGCAGCGGTGCTGTCCGTGACGGCTGCAAGGGGCTCAGCAGCAGCTCCTCCGCGTACCCAGAGTGTCGATGAAGCCACCAGAGGCAAGAGCATTTTGCCCAGTTTGAGCGGCGCGACAGGCCAGGGGGAGATGCAGGAGTGGGTGCCGTGGACGTGGTGCAAACCCACGCCTCGCACTGAGCGCGGTCGGCACGGGATCCCTCCTCGCAGCCCGACGAGCAGCAACAAGCAAGAAGAGAGGAGCGGAAAGGGCACAAGAGCTTGCACTGCAAGGGAGGCCATCAATTCGGCCGTGCAGCTCGTGGCCCAAGCGAGGATCTGCTCGGGGCTGGAAGGGAGCCGGTGCGGTGCCGCAAGGCTACCAGCTCTCACACACATCCGCGCTCCCCTCTGCAGAGGGGAAGGGCATCCACAGCCCAACCCAGGCAGTACCTTGCAGGCCTGGGCATTTTAATGCCATGGGCAAAGCTGGAGCTGCTGGGGATGTATTCCCTTCCTCTAGATGCATTAGGAGAGCGTTTTAGACCTGATTTACTGTCTGCACGCAGCATACTACCACACACTACACCCGAACAAGACTGAGAGCAAAGTGTAGAAAACAGCCTGGCCTGAGTTGTTTTTGTTTTTTAAACAGTACATTGGATAGCCTATATCATCCTACCTAAAAAAAAAAAAAAAAAGCTCAATCCATCCTGCACCTTAGAAGCAGGGCCCTGAAAAAGATCCAGAATACAATTAAACATGGATCCTGTTAAGTTTCACTTCCCTCTGCAATTTTATCAGCGTCTCATCCATCAATTTTGAAAGAATATTAATACTGGCATCAGCTGGCTCTCCACCTCTTCTGCTGAGCCAGCTTTTTCCAAGCCCTGTCCCTGCCTTTCAGCATCCAACCACAGATGCGGAGAGGAAGAGGAGAGGGAGAGGCAGGCCTGAGGATGGGGAGAAGCCAGGGCAGCGCCGGGGCCCCTTCCCAGGGAGGAGGTGCTGTGACAGCTTCAAGAGCTGCCCAAGGAACTTCACCTCCAAAGAGAAACACACACATGGACTGCACAGAGAAAGAAAGGTCTATCAGAGATGAACTGAAGCCACAGCACAGCCCTGATCCAAGCTCAGCCCAGCTCCTCGGTACACAGGCTTGCTGCTGGCTTCCCAACCACAGCTGGCTAGGTCAGCAACACACAACCTTTCATTCCCAGAAACATTTTTATTCCCCCCCCGAAATGTGTAGCTGTCCATATCGACACCATTCTCCCCAGTCACCCTCCACAGACCCTTAGGCCATGTTCTTGACCCCTCAAGCACCCACAGGCCGAGCTGGAAACCAGGGCCGTGCTCCTCTGGTGACTCTCCTTCTTGTATACAAAGAGTTCAGTAGTTCAGTACCAGCCCTTGGACTTCTTCCTACACGGTGCTACCACAGTGAGATGGTCGAGTGGTTGATGCAGCTTTTAAGTATCTGGCTTATATTTTTTATTTTATAAAGGCATACAATTTGTTGAGTCATCCGAAATATTAAGACATTTCATTCTGTCATGATTTTATGATTCTAATTTGACATGGTCTATATCCATCACGGCCCTCGTTCATATTGCAAATCCCCAAGAACGCAAGTCTGAGTTTAAAATTATTTTCATGCTGATTTTTTGTTGCAGGTCAGTCTGGCCTGTTCCAAGATGAGGCTTTGATGGAAACTTTATTTTCTCTAGCTCGTATCATGCACTTTTCCTCACATATATTAATGAAACAAAAAAGTACAAAGCATTTAAAGACAGCCTTACTTGAGCATAACCAGCAATTCCAGCCACTTTCCCTCTTGCTGTAGCAGTACAGAGCTTTCCTTCCCCTCCCCTCCTGTGGGCAAAAGGCACTGTAGGAAGGAACTCGCCGTAAATGGATGAGAAAATTGAAATGCAGGCAGAGAGCATCTGAATGCTGCTGGGGACAACACACACTACCCCTCCAGGAAGCAGCCGAGTTGCACCAATCTGCATTTCAGTGGCAAGCCCTGTCTCCAGAACCTGCATGCCCTGCCTGGGTAGCGCTACAACGTTGTGCAATTTATCCCCAGAACCTAAAGAACATGCACAGCCACTCTTGCCTCACTTTTCTACAAACCTATGTAATTTACATCTCATATTCAGCCCCATAAAATGGCATGTCTACCTAGGCTTAACTGTGGGACAAGATAAGTAGGATCAAGCACAGAAACACTGAGAAATGGGGCAGAACACAGCATATTCCTTAGGCGCAATCCATTTCTACAGAGTTTGTCTAAAGCAGCCATTGCCCTGTTGCCTGATCTCAGAGGATGCACACAATGAAGTCTCTCAACTAAAAGTGAGGAAGATCATCTCCAAAAATGCTTAATTCAAAGCTACAGGGCTGGTCTTTGTCCTCAGTTTGAACAAGCAAAACTTTGAAATCTAAATCTGAACCAAGCTTCCACACAGCACTAATGGGACATCTAGACCTGATACCCCGAGGATGTCCAGGTGCTGCTGGCAGGGGCAAGAAGAGGGTGCAGGTTAGAGGAGAGACACCAGAAAGCCAGGGGAGAAGCCGGTGGCATCGCTGGAGGTGCACAGGGACAGAGGGAAGGGATCCAGGACTGCAAAGGGTGAGCTTATGGGGACGAGAAACTTGCCTGCAAGGGAAGGATGAGCAGCACCAACATGTGCAGAGGCACTGGGACCCCCTGGGCAGCACCTGGATGGGGACCTGAAGTTCCTGGCTCCCACCACACTGGCTCCAGGCTGTGAAACTCCTTCCCAAAGCTGATGACAACTTGCTGAGCGTGTCCTCTTGCTCCAGCAACTACTGGTGCTAGCCAGGCTGTTAGCTCTTGGGGTAGAAAAACATGCCACAGCTCCAAGGTCCAAAGCTGCGCATGACCCAGATCACTACGGTTCCATGGAACAGGGCTTATTTGTATTCACCTCCCTCCCTTCCCGTTTGCACAGTTAGAAAATTACATTAAACCTCAGCTGTGTTTAATTTCTAATAAAAAGACTGCAAATGACAGCACTCACCATTCAAGAGGCACGACACCAGGAGTAAAGACCAGAGGTACTGGAGACTGCCTGAAGACGAGCCATCCAGCTCCCCTACGCGTCCACACTGATTCTGTTCCCAGCCCAATGACCACAAATCCTCTGCGCCAGGGAAATCAATAGCTTAGGGTATGAGATGGGTTGATGAGAGATGCTGCCGCTTCATTCAGCAGAGATCAGAACGATGCACAGTGAACGAGGCAACATGGAGACAAGAGAAAAGGACAACCACATCCTTTAGCTAAGTGGGAGGTATTACCTGTAGAACAGGGTTCCCTCTCTCTCTGCTCCAGTCTTTGCAAGATGTTCAGCAGTCACTGAAACCACTTTTTCCTCAGGTGACCCCTAAGGGGGCAGTCCCCCCTCTCTGCAAATCCCAGGCTACCCCGCAGCAGCGCTGAGACTTGCAGCTCAGGGCAGCACTGCCCGTGCTGCCGACATGAACCGATCCATTACGCGGGGTATTCCGGGCTGAGGGAAGAACAAAAGCACCCCTAGGCAGCCAAAACCAAAGGGGCTTCGCCAGCACGAGCTGCACTTGCACTTGCCTCCCTTCCTCAGCTGTGGGAACGAACACGGCGCTGCACCCGAGATACTGAGCACATAGGAACCGACCTGTTCGCCAAGCCCCCGGGAAGGAAGCAACACCGCTGCCCCGCTCCACGTTTATAAATAGAAATAAATAGATGTGGAGGCTCACACAGAGAGCAAATGGGCAAGGGAGGATGAATTATGCAGCAATTACCTATCCTCTCAAAGAGGGACTCTGTGAAAGGGGGAAAGAACGATGCAATTATAGAATTAAAGATTGTATCATAATGCAGATGCACAGGGGAGGTATGCAGCGTTAGTTCTGGCACTTCTGCTCGTATGAGTTTGTAACCTCACTGTTCTCCTAATGTCATTATTTTGCATGTGATTTAAATGCAACATAATGATGATCTCGTACGTTTGCATCTTTTCATCATTAATAACGTGTGGAAGAAGCAACAGACCCTGCTCCCCGTGTGATCGATGCCTCCAGCAGATGGCCGTGAGTGGCTCCCTTTTTCCTCCACCTCCATCAGAGGTAAGGAGCAGGGAGGAGAGAGTCTGCACTGGGGCTTCACTTTCACGCACAAACATTTGGGGGATTTGGAGTTGTTTCAGAGGAGGAAAGCCAAGACCGATGATAATTGCTCCAGAAGCAATTAACAGACCTCTACCAGACCTGGCTTTCGAAGCAGCTGATGAGCTTTGCCCAAGGTCAGAGCGAAAACTCCTGGGGCCTGGGCCCCAGATAACCCCCCGGCCGCCCACGCCGCTGAATCCCTCCTCCCTCCCACGTGAAAACCTGTGGAATTACTGCCCTTCCCACAGGGCAGGGATGCGACTTCCAGGCCGCGTCTGCTGGCGGATGCGGCCAACAAGCAACTTCTCAGAGCGTGTCACAGAAAACACAACTGCAAGCAAACGCTACGGCTTTGTGCGTTCACTCTGAGTGGTAATTGTTACCTTGTTTTGTGTTGCTTTTCTTATTATTATTAAATTACCCTGCGCACCGCGGACTTCAGGCAAATTGCCAGACTGTTTCTCGGAGCCGGACGAGTCTGGCTCGCCCGACTTCATGAGGGAAAGCAGCTGCAACTGCAGCTACCTCACTTGTTTGCTTTGCAGCTCATAGCTGGCAAGAGGCGCTGGGCCTCATGGGGTACTCACTGCATAGGTTTTACAGCTCAAAAAAAAAAATTGGATGGATCTTTATGTATCCCCATTTGTTGCCCCTGATCACAAGCTCTTGTTCCTCACAGGGCAAGCCTCGCTCCCATCTTTTCACCCATCCAAGAGCACAGCCTGCAAAACACAGAGCGACCAAGTGCCCGAGCTTCAGCCGTCCGGAGCCTGCAGAGCATCTCAAGCCCCTCTGACCACAGCACCTCTCTCCTCTTCATGCACTTCATAAAAGCTCCGCTGCAGAAACGCTGGTCTTGACAATGCCACGGTCATCCTGGGATTTTGGCATACAAGTCATTCAGTTTCTTTCAAAACATAATACAGCAATATGGTTCTACCAGCACTACATGTGTAATAGTACAAGAGTAGCCCAATTTCTGCCCAAGAATCTGATTCTTCTACCCATGCTTTTACTTCCAGAAGCCTCCAGCCCCCTCTCCAGCTCAAAACCTGCTTTTGCAAAGGCAAAGAGGGCAGAGCAGCCCCTTCCCCCTGCTCACACAGCTTGCTGTGCCCCTGCTCTGTGCTGTGACAGGGCACAGACTCACAGCTTCTCCCTTCGTGTCACCTTGACAGATGTGCTCGCTCTCAGCTGCTTCATGAGGTGTCTTCAGAGCAGTGACAAGTGACACATGGGTGTTGGAGATCCAGCTCAGCCCTGCAGGGTGCTGCTGACTGTTTTGACACTGGAGATCGACGCTGAAGAGCTCTGAAAAAGCCACGCTGTGCCGGAGGACAACAGGTAGACAGATACTCTCTCAAGATCACAAGCAACAGAGTGGGAAGCGTAACATGCACGGGCTGACAAAATAGGTGTATTTGCTCGTGACCCCTTGACAATCCCTGCTTCTTATGCTTCTATCTGAACAGGCGCCTCACTTTTTACTTACTTCTTACCTTATTGAGCTTTCCCACAGATTATATTTTGAGAGAAACGCAGAGCACTGACTCTCCCGCTTCCAGCACACTCAAGCCACTGCTGAATTCAAGGGGGCAGATGTGTGTGACTCCCCCAGATAGCCACACCACACTGCCCGGGTGTTTGGGCACGCACAGACCCCAGTGCCACCCGCACTGCGCGTTCCTGCATGTCCCAACGCTCACCTCCATCCAGGCCCCAGGTGTCCTGGAGGTCAAGGAAAGCCGGCTCCAAGCAGCAACTGTCAGCCTGCCATCCTTCCTAAGGCTCACATTGCCTCAGCTTTAAAAAAAATAAGAGCAGCTGTGCTGGAAGAAGCCTAACAAACAGACCTCGTCTGCCACAGATGCAGGTCATGTCCCAGCAACTGCAGCCCCCACCAAAGCTGTTTTCACACCGGCCACTCTGTGAGTTGGCCAGGACTACAAATGTGCTGGATTTTCAAGCACTGGCCAGTCAACTGCTATCAGACAACAGAGCAAATAATGACTAAAGCCCGTCTCCTTTTCTTTAAAGGCAGGGCTTCCTCGAGATATCCCATCTGTCCAGCCACTAATCTCGAGACAGACACATGGGAAATTAATGGTCTTCAAGTCTGCTGCCCCTTGGTCAAACCTCACTGAAACTGGCCAAAGGTAAAGGGCAGGAGACAGGCACAACTCACTTCCTTGGGAAACTAGGTTTGGAAAAGAAAGGAAGGAAGAAAGAAAGAAGAAAAATGGTCCCTTTGATGAGCACCAATCCATGCTCTGCTGAGCGGGGCCTTAGCGCACTCCTGCCTAATCAAGCGTCTGAGCTGCACAGCGCATATTGCCGCCAGCTCTGGAGCTTCCCAGATTTTATGCATCTGGAGCAGTAAGGGACAAATTGCAAAATCATTTACATTTCAAGCTTACTTGGAAGGGGTAATTTCTGCAGCAGGAAGAGCCGGAGCCTGTAAAGCTTTTTGCATCCGAAAGGGGTGAGGTGCCCGTCAGGGCACAGGGCTATTACTCAGCTTTAGCTGCCCAAGAAGCTGCTCCCGTCTCCTTCACCACCACTTTCATTGCTGCCAGCTCCTCCCAAAGTTCCAGGCATGACACTGATCTCATCCCAGAGGTTTCAGCTCCTCTCTCTCTCCTCTGCTGCTTCCTGGTCGCGATTTATGGAGCCTGAGCCCACGCTGAGCTCCGACAGACTGCGCTACGGAGTGGCGCTCGCTCCAAGGGCTCCTCTGCTCCTTCCACAGAGCCCGGCACGGCGGCAGCAAAGCTGTTTGCCTGGAGAAGAGCATCAGCCGAGTGAGCAGGCAACCCCGGGCAGACCCAGGCACGGCTGGGGAATTTCTCCAGGAGCCCCACGGGGGCAGGAAGGAAAGGGGAGGGAAAGACCAGGCGTCAGTCCCACCTCCAGCCCACCCAACAGCTAGAGGCAAAGCTTTAGAACAGGACAGAATTTAAGGCATGCTGGGATCCCACATTTGGGGGAATTCATTCTCCTGCCTTTTCCACATAAAAAAGAGAGCGCCCTCACGCCCCAAATCTACCACCTTTTACTCGGATCATGCACCCTTTCCTCAACTGAAGAGCCAGGCTCAAGGCAGGGAGCTGCTCGCCTGAGCAGCTGCTAGAACTGCAGCACTGCCTGGCAAATAAATACCGATATCCAGAAGGCAACATCATACCTCCATTTTAAAAGGCCAGCTCCCTAACCCTAGGTCCCAAGGCAATATAAAACCACCATTTTAAAAGGTCAGTGTCCTAACATTAAAGCCCAAGGCCAGTGGCCACAAGGTCAGACACACAAATCACCCAGCAGCTCCCAGGTCTCTGAGAAAGTGACACCATCTGAGCAGGGCACCATGTGGGGCACCTCAGACCCATACCCTCCAGGTACCCACTGGCTGGGCTCATACCCTGAAAAGCATTTCAGTGACCGAGGAAACTAAACTCCTTGTGGAAAGGTGACTGGAGAATTAAGGAGTCCAAATATCACCAGCTTCCAGCAAGGCTTCAGATACCAAGTGCAAACTCCCTCTCCAGAAAACTCCAGCAGAGAAGCAGCACTGCTCATGTTTTGCTGAGTATCTCTCCCCACGTAAGGTCAGCTCTTTCATACTGAACCTGAACACAGTAGGACATCTGTTACAAGCACTGTACAAATAAAAAACAATAGTAACTATGGTTCACAACGTGGAGAGCTTACAGTAAGAAGCCTTGACCTCCAAGCCTTCGCACAAGTGCTTGCCTGCGTGTATCCTTGCGATTTCCCTGGGACAAGAAGCGAGACTGAAGTTAAAACTGTGACGAGCTAAACCCGTCAGATTGTGGCTCACAGACCTCCCATCCCACTTCAGCAGAGGGCCAAGGTGGGAAGCCAGAACATGCACACGCGGGGCTTTGGGCAGGGCTTTCTGCAGAGCCAGATGCCCCAGTGAGTCACTCGTGGCATCAAGACCCATGCCCAGAGGGCTCCACCTGCCTGCTAAGCCACAACAGCTCTTGGGACGAGCAGCTCCTGAATTACTGCACTCACACGTATAATCTAAACACACTACAGTAAGGCTGAGTATTTATTGTCCTGTTGGCCTTTTTTTGTGTTTATTTTGCCTGGATGGGGCGCAGCAGTTGCCAGATCTTCCAGGCAGCCTTCGCAACCCGCACACAAAACTTTCCTCAGCTGCGGCCCCAGACAAGAACTTTCCACCCCAGGCAAGAAGCAGAGAGCAACTCATTTTTCCTTTGCCTTTTCCCAGCTGACAAGCCGTCCAAATGCCCCAGCAGGGACAAGGACAGGTTTGCACAGAGACCGGGGCCATTTGGCTGCACTGACGGGAAAAGCGGGAGCACGCAGGGCATTTCCAGGGGTGCAGGGCATTTCCACAGGCACCACTGCCACAGCAGGCACCAACAGCACAGGGCAGCACAGGGCTCCCCCAGTGCTGTGATCCTCCACCACAGGTTCCTGTTTTTAAACATTTCACCTTTCATTCAATTAACA